>OX419187.1:1200000-1800000 GCA_948465475.1 Thalpophila matura | reverse complement strand
TCGGCTTCTGCTTAATGCAGTAAGAAAGCGTGGGTAGGTACTACATAATTTCCAGTTAACGTATATCTGTAATACTTGGAGTTTCTATTAATAGTGTATTCGTATGAACATCTTACTTAGGTAGGTACTGGTAGAAAGGTAGTCGCATGTCCTTTTCAAGTTAATTACCTATCCGGCAGCCCGTTCTATGCAAGCATGACCATTCTTACAGGATTCCGCGTTCTGTAGGGCTGCTACAAAACTATTTGGAGTTTAAAAATGTTTGCGGTTTTTGTGACTTGACATATAAAGAGTTTGTTTTTACTATCTCAGTCAATTCAAAATAAGCAAACTTTAAATTTGTTTAAAATCATAATTGTAACTATCTTTTAATTAGATTTGTTGTAGTTAGCTAAGATTAGAACTATCTATCTGCAGAATGTTTAATCTTATTTGATTGCCTATAATTTTTTTTTAATATTCTTCAGAATTATTTTTTACTAGCTGACTCGCCCTGGCTTTCGCACAGGTAAAGTTTAGTTTATCCTTATGAATCGTGTCACGCGGAATCGCTCCTATAAAGCAATCTCATAATTATAATAAATAGGTACATTGATTACATCGTGCTATCTCTGAAACTTTTGGTCCAAATAACATACTGTAAACTGCAAAAATCATCTACATTAAATACTTGCGACGATGAAACTACTTCTTTTGTTGTAAGTCTTTATCTTTGGAGGGAAGGTGGTTTGTCTGCTTACGTGGCAGCCCTAGTCTACAGACTAGATCTTTAGTATGGAAACTAGATGACGCTTTTTCCATAACATTTGTAGGTACAAGTAGCCGGCAGAGGATACGCATTGACTTGTTTTTATTTTGTGCGCTCAAAGCTAATGAATCCTAACATTAATGCGCGCTAAATTAAGGACGTTTCCGCGTGGAATACATAATGTCAGGACTACAAGATTACATCAGATAAGTTCGCTTTCTTATTACGTTTTTAACCGACTTCAAAAAAGGAGGTTCTGTATTCGTCCCGTATGTATGTATGTATATATGTATGTATGTATGTTTGTATGTATGTATGTTTGTATGTGCGCGATTTTCTCAAAAACTACTGATTCGATTTGGATCGGATTTTCACTAACGTAATCTACATACTTTGAGGAAGGTTTTAGTGTATAATACATCAGGTAATCATTCCTATGTACAAAGTTATACGCATAAATGTACACACTACGTAGAAGATTTACTGTTGAACGAAGTCGTTGAAAAAAGTAATCTAACGCGAGATAAAGAACTAAAAAGGGAAAAATAAAAAACTTTTTTAACAAAAAATAACCGACTTCAAAAAGCCACTACAAAGAAAATAATAATTTTGGTTTCGGAAGTCGGTGGCAAAAAAAGCAAACAAAAACCAAAGCCACCGACTTCCGAAACCAAAATTATTATTTTCTTTGTAGTGGCTTTTTGAAGTCGGTTATTTTTTGTTAAAAAAGTTTTTACTAAAGTAAATAATTCTTAAAGCCCGTCACAGACGTAGCTATAATATATATTAATATGAATCACAGCAAGGCATATTACGACATATTTTCTATATAAATTTTCGAGTGACCACACACGCAGCTATATATTTCTATGACGGTCACCAATACATTATACCGATATATTAATATAATATACAGGGTGGCAGGTTAGACGGTGGAAATATTTTAAGGGGTCATTGTACTCATCACTGTGAACAACTTTTACTATGGAACCAACCCTGAAATCGCGAAAAAAAAATCAGCTGTTCCATACATTTATGTATATTATAGCTACGTTTGTGACGGGCTTAAATCTTTTAAAAAGGTTTTTCTTTCCAGCTGTGCGTAAATTAAAAAGCAGCACTTAGGTACTAAAACTAAATGGTAAGGCCTGGATCACATTTATTAGCATCAATTAGCATTTTATCTATTTAATACGCATCAATTCTCATTGTTAATGCGCATATTCAAACAAAATAACTAGTTTTAATTAAATACGAATAAGGACATGCTGATAAATATGATTCAGCCCTAATTTTCTTTTTCTTATTGTTTACGTAAGTTTGTTACAAGTAGAAGTTTTACTCTTTAATCAATATTAGCCATCTTAGGCGTGTCTACAGAATAAACAATAGTGGCCGTACCACAAAAAAGATAAACACGTGTTCAACACGAATGCTACCAAAAATAATACGCACTTGTTTTAGCACTAACTTGTCTAAAACAAGTGTGTATTATTTTAGTAGCATTCGCGTTTAACACGTGTTTATCTTTTTTGTGGTACGGCCCTAGGAATCTTCTATTTCCAAAAATCAAAATAAAGTTTTCAAAAATTCAAAGCATTGCTTGCCCAACTTTTAGATTTTGAAAAAATAGAAAAATAATGATAGAAACGACAGAAAAGCCAGTGTTGGATTTAGAAAGAGAATTTTCTTAGTTTCATGTCAAATAATAAGTTAACAGTGTAGGTACCGGACCTCATAAATTAAATGCCGTTTTATTTTGAAAAGACGTCGGCAGTTTTGGGCTTGATATGGTACAGTAATACCTAAAAGCTTAACCAAAAATAAAAATACATTTTAATTGTTCTTTGCCTAATTTATCTTAGAGATTAAGAATTGGAATCAAAAATCGAAATAAATAAGAAATAAAATGATTATGCCGTTGACATTTTGAAAAAACCAATAAAACAAAAACGGGTGCATGCTAGCTGGCGCGTGCCTCCATAGAATATCATGTCGACAGCAACTAAAACCTTTGACTTGAGAACTCATTAGTCAGGCTGTACTTCATTGGATCATTCACACCATACTTAACCTCACTGTCACAAATACGAAGATTTCTCTTTAACCCAATTACGTACAAAAACAAATAAAAAATGAATTAAAATACTCTTGAAATACTCGATCACACCAAACTAATTTCATATCTGTACCGACATACACAATCTGAAGCCCAGCGTTCTATGGGCGTCTGCCGGTGTCTTTAGCCCCATCTGAAAAGATTGAAAGTTTTAGCTTACCTTACCTACTTATTATATAATTAAGATGGGACAGATGAATATCGTATTGCTATTATAAAAAAAAAGCAAAAACCTGTTTAGCAATACAACTCCCTACGTGTCGTTAAAACGTGAGGTACCTACATTCGCTGCATAATGAAACACAACAATTACCTACTTATTACTTCGACGCCTAATTGCAATTAGCTGGATCGTAATTATATGCCAAACGTATTTAGTCTAATTGACTAACAATAAATATAGCTTTGTTTTATACAGGGTGGCAGGTTAGACAGTGGAAATATTTTAAGAGGTCATTGTACTCATCATTATGAACAACTTTTACTATGGGACCAACACTGAAATCGCGAAAAAAAAATCAGCTGTTCCATACATTTATGTTCACTTAGCTCGACAAAATGTATGGAACAGCAGATTTTTTTTCGCGATTTCAGGTTTGGTCCCATAGTTGTTCATAATGATGAGTACAATGATCCCTTAAAATATTTCCACTGTCTAACCTGCCACCCCGTTTAATTTACTATTAAAATATACCATTAGGTAGGTACATATATTACATGTTTTATTTAACGCTTAATTAAATCTATACAAATAAGGGCCCAGTTCACCGATAAGATAACAGTCAGGTAGATTGAAAACGGCCGTTTAACATCTCTTTTTCTATAGAAAAAGTCATGTTAATCGGCCGTTTTCAATGTAATGGACTGTTATCTTGTCGGTGAACTCGGCCCTAAATAAAATTGAATTGTCTGTTTGTTATGTCAAAATAACAGCTTTTACTAAATGCTTATGAAAGTATAAAGTACCTACTTAAAACAAAAGTCTGTTTGTTCTGGCTAATACCCAAAACGGCTGGACCGATTTTGACGGGACTTTCCGTGGCAGATAGCTGATGTTATAAGGAGTAACGTAGGCTAATTTTATTTTAGAAAAAGAATTAGGGTTCCGCGCAAAAAAAACTGAAAACACATGAAACCCAATATTTAAATAGACTAAACTTTACCGTGCGAAGCCGGGGCGGGTCAGTGTCAGTCGGTGGTTTTGGTTTTTTTATATTATTGAGTGGCAAACAGGCGGCCCACCTGCCGGCCTAGCATGACCACGATAGAAACGAGTTTTGTCTACATAGAAATAGACAAAGTGACAGATTGTAGAAACATTTCTACGTTTTATGAATGAAACGGTAGAAATGTTTCTACAATCTGTCACTTTGTCTATTTCTATGTAGACAAAACCCGTTTCTATCGTGGTCATGCTAGGCCGGCTGATGGGAAGTGGTCACCACTGCAGATGCGTTGTCCACTCTAGAGAATAAGCTGAAATGTCTTATGTGCCTGTAATTACTCCGGCTCCTATAACTTTCAAACTGGAACACAGCAATGCTGCTTAAAGCTTGTTTCTGACGTTAAGCAGCATTGCTTTGTTTTTTGTCGACAAAATGCTCGTTTGGGGAAGACCTACCACCATAGCAGTGGCGAAGGGTCCCTACAATACGATTCCTACCGGCTTCCCCATTGAAAAGTAGCACAGACAGTATTGCCTACTTTTATTAAAAAATTAAGCATTTGTAGCTTCGGCTTACCTCTTATAAAAACTGACCCTTCGCCACTGACCATAGCTACTAACTATGGTGGTAGGTCTTCCCCGAACGAGCTCTTTCTAAAAAGCTCTACTACTACTCTGCTCTTAAGACCTTAAAGTACGAATCCTATCACCAACTTATTAACGCTCATGTAGGATATGCCTACGCGTTATTACGCTATATTAATCACTTAGGTGTTGAGATGCCTTATGTGGCTGTAATATTAACGGCAATAGCTTTGCTGTTTGGTGGCGTTCTTTGAACTATTTGGGTTTTGACTTTTCGCTCTAAAGTAAGTCCATTTTCTTGCACATTATCTCGAAGATCTAGTCCGGTCTTCGTTTCTTGGTTGTAATCTAGTATCTATTGCATTTTTTTAACCTCGATGTTAAACACAGGAACGGTTCAACAGCATATATTTACCAACAGTAGACCAAAGGCAATAACTTAATCACGAACCCACAATGCACATTAGTCTGAACTGATTTGTAAAGAAACATAAAATAGTTTTTGGCATAAATCAACATACATTACGCATTTCGGATGCAACAGTCCTAAATCAAATTGTACTAGCAACAAAGTACTAACACCTAACTAATAACTTCATCGACGTAAGGGGAAACTATCGCGCACTACAGACTAAAAAAATGCAGTATGTAAACATGCACCAATAAATCTATCGCAGCCATTTGCATGCTGGTGTATGCGCTAATTCATGCGACCACGTTTTTGCACTGTGTACATGCACCAGTATTTTGCGTGTTTATAGACGAATTTTATTTTATTCTATTTTTTTTTTTTTGATATGGCAAACAGTACCGATGTCCACAATTCTGTTGTTGTTGATAAAAGGTATATGATAGATGGCAGAACATTTCATCATTCCTTTCACCCGAATACTCAAACGCCAGTTTTGTATTGGATATACTTATCTACGTCATAATAAATAGGAACCTTTGTAAATAGGTAATGCACCTTATAATTTACATTTTATGATGATTGCTTTATTGCATATTATTGTGTATGACACCAAGGAATGACTTAAGGCCGCTTTCAATAACCGGGTCTATTTTCTCTTCAAGCTCGAATCGAGATGAAAATAAAGATCGAATTTTGAAATAAGCTATTATAGCAGTAATGTCTCTAATAAGGGAAAAAAGCCGGTAGATCGTTTATTGAAAACGGCCATTACTAGGAATCATGATATTTGCATCGCATGTCGTTATCAGTGCCTAGAAATGTCTTAAAACACTGCTGATCTTTGTATTGTATTGAGCTGTCACCAGTTACCTAGACGTCTTCGTATCTTAAATATCTGGTGACAGCTATACCTAGGACTTAGAGTGATAAAAAATAAAAACTGAAGTATATTTTAAACAGCATAGTGACTCAGTTGAACATCTATTTATTCCTTCTTTGGCAAAGTTCTATTTAGCAATACCGCTCAACTTCCTACAAGCACTTCTCGTAGTAATAATTCTAATATTATAGTTAATGAAAAAGCTAACTTCATCATTTCTGGTGGCAATAATTCCTACGTACATAATGCTAGTACTTAGCCACTTCAGGTAGTAATAATTCTAGTAAAGATAGTGCCAGCAATAAAGTAATGGGCGGATTATGCGTTACGGATCGCGGTCGCGACCATTTGCATGGACGCGGTCGTTCATGCGACCACGGTTTTTAGGGTTCCGTACCAAAATGGTAAAAAAGGAACCCTTATGGTGCGACTGGTCTGTCTGTCTGTCACACCTGCTTATTTCAGCAACTACTAATGCTATCGACTTGAAATTTGGAACAGTTATAAAAAATGCTTGCCCAACTTTATTGTAAATGAAAAAAGTCATTTTCTTTTTATTTTCATTGCAAAAGGGGCCGGAGTGGGGGTCCGAAATTTTAAAGTGGGGTTACCAGGTCAAATGGCATATCATATAAAAGGGCTTGATCTGCACATTTCAAAATATATTTTTATTTTATTTTATGTCTCACAGTTTTTGACAAAATAAATAAAATAAATAAATAAAAATACCATTCCCCCCCCCCCCCCCTTATCTTGAAGTTTGCGGAAGTTTGCGGAGCGAAAAATCTGAAATAATTAGAGTTGATAGCAATTGACCCAAATATGGCACCAAAAATAAAACTATGTTCCTAACTAGTACAGTTATTTCAAAATCATTAAAATTCCTTCACAAACAAACTTAGATTTTTTCACTTTATACGCCAAAAAATGATACGGAACCCTCGGTGCGCGAGTACGACTCGCACTTGGCCGGTTTTTATACAGAGTATTACCACTATTTTTAAATGTTGCAAGGATTATATAGACTTTTGATTTTACTAAGAAGAGCCACACATTATTCTGTATCATCATTTCATTGTGTATCATTATCTGTACCATCATTTTCTTCGTTCTTATCAATATGTACTACGGGACTAACTCCGAAATCGTAAAAAGTAATTATCTTTTTTTACGTTTTCAAACTCGGTCAATATTTATTTTAAGATGGTCCTTAATATTGACCGAGTTTGAAAACGTAAAAAAAGATAATTACTTTTTACGATTTCGGAGTTAGTAAGTAACATTTTTCAAACATGATCAAAATGTGTAAAACAGCTAACATGTTTCGAAATTGGTCAAAACTTTTACAGAGCACAGAGTACTATGTTTTGTAAAAGTTGATCCAGGTATTTTGATTAGAACTTATTTATGGAACAGCATTTTATTTAACTTCAAATCAACTAAAAATATTTGCGTGTAATGTCACACAGTCGGTTGCAGATAAGGTCATTAAGTTTTAAATGAGTCTAACTATAGAAATTGTATGGTTAAAGTCTCCTTTAAAACTTAATGACCTTTTCTACAACTGACTGACAGTATGGTCACCCTGTGTTACCGTCGGCATCGTATCGACATACGCAACATTATAAAGTTAATTATTGATAGTGTGGCAACACTCGCTCGCCGGAATGTCAGGTGTTAATAGACATTTGCATACTATTAATATTGTGATAATCACTATTAGGAAACTGTGAAAGAAACTCGTTAGTTGCAGGGTGGCTGGTTAACAGGCTAATTGTTATGTCGTTTGGTTCATTATAAATGCTTTGAAATTGACCGTTTCCTTAATCTTGATCTGAATTCGTAGGAATCACCCCTCCTCACTCATTTTGACTGTTCAACAGATTATCTTCTATAACTTTGAAGAGTTAAGTTATTAAATATATAAGTGATTTTCAAAAATCGAATGGCCCGAGCGGGAGTTGAACCCGTCACCTCTGCCGTACCGGGGCTAGTGCTCTCCTAACTGAGCTACCCGGTCTCGCTTTGACATGTTTCAAACTCTCAAAAAATATACATTTATTTTAAAGAGTAATGTTGTTGAAATACGTGATTTTAAAAATATGTTAAACCAATTTTAGGATTATCTTATCGTACTAATATTATAAATGCGAATGTTTGTGCGTGTGTGTGTGGGTGTGTGTGTATGTTTGTTACTTCTTCACGCTGTAACAGCTGGACGGATTTGGATGAAATTTGGCACACAGATAGATTATAGTCTGGAATAACATATAGGCTACCTTTTATCCCGGAAAACGCGGGCGAAGCCGCGGGCGGAAGCTAGTTATTATTAAATATTTATGAGATTTAATAACAAAAAGTTGTTGCTAATTGAGCCCCGTATAAAAACAGAGAAAATACAACAAAATATGATGGAATATCTTTCGTAAAAGTTACTGCTAAAATGCATTAGGATTCAAATCAATCATCTGCAGGTCTTGACAATGGCTTCACAGGCTCTATGAAACACCAAAGGGTCTCTGTGTGAACTGAACTGTCACACTTACTTATCCAAGAAGTGACTAGAAAACATATGGCTTTACCTCGTAGCCTCGAGGCTAGATCAGTTAAGGGGTCTTGATAGGCATGGAACATCCACGAATTGTCCTGAAAAATGTGGCCCTTGTTTCAGTCGATCTGTCTAATTTCTTTATACCCTCTTGTTATCTGTACCATCTGGAGCGACTCTGGCTATCACATCCTACCCAAATCATTACATAAATCATTAACCCTTATTCAGATCACCATAAAGCAGACAGGTGCGACCATATCACTTCTACACATAACCCACGCTTTATAAATACGAAAGAAATCTGAACATCCATCGATTGAAATTTAAGTCAACCCGTGCTGTAGTAGCGGCCGCTAATTCAAGCGTACCCATTTTATTTATGTCTTCATACGCGCCGCCGATAGGCCCTAATTACGCCGCCGACGCAAAAACGCTAATCGCGCATCGTACACATACGGACGCACCCTTAAAAACGATTTACAACGTCGCCAATACACGCGAAACTCAACTGTATATCTTTAAGCAAAGATTTTAATTTTCAATGGATTTTATTGCACTTATGATGTTGTTAAAGTGAAGCTCTACATGTAAATCGCGGTCGTAAAGCCTTATATGAATTTACTTTAACCGCTCTGAATAGATCTCTAGCTGACTGGAATAAGGTTTCATTATCAACCTCGTGAACACCAAAGAGAGTTACTCCGTTTTCCTAATTCAAATCTCGAAATCTGTTATAATCGGGTTTTGAATTCTGCGCATCAAAGAACAAGGTGTAGATTTGAATGTGATTAAGTTATAGATATAGGCTGATTGCACTACGAGATAGAGCGATGCGCAGGAGAAGCGTTAATGAGCGCTGGTACCTTCGGATTCCGCGCCAGCAATGTTAGTATATCGGCTTTTGTCGGCACGATGCGACTTTTTGCGATGTCCAATGATAACAATGACCGGCAAGAACGAAACGAGATAACGAGAAATGTGATAATGTTCGCGTTAATTAATTAATGTTTTGCGCTACATTAAGTTATTATTAGAATACGGAGATTTTAACGCCTGGCGTGGTAGCTGCGTTCACGGTTAGTAAAAGTAATTGAATGTAACGTGTTTATGATGAAGCAGTAGCTAGAAGCATCTAAGCATCCTACTTTGATCAGCACATCATAGTGTCCGTTTTTCCCACAATGTGAATTATCTATAGAATGGTCACTTCCTTGTACAAGCAGATAGTGACTTCAAAACTGTTGTTCCATGGTTGAGCTGACCAAATGAATTGAGAGAGAACATCTTCAATTAGAAGAAGCAATCCAACACGCTCAGCATGACCACGATGGAAACGGTCTATAAAAAAATAGACAAAGTGACAGTTTGTAGAAAGATTTATATGGTTTTATGCATACAATGAAGAGAAGAAATGTAACGAATTGGATAGAAAAAACTTTGTCTATTCTTTGGTAGAATAGAGATAGAATTGGTCATGCTAAGCCGGCAGGCAAGACTAAAATAGTGATAAAAAAAAACCGGGCAAGAGCGCGTCGGACCACGCTCAGTCTAGGGTTCCGTAGCAAGAAGTATTTCAGTCTTCCGACCGCAAATATAAGTTTGTATTTCATAATATTATTATGATTGCGGTTGTCAAAACTCAAAACTAAAAATAGTGAATATTTCAAAAAGCAATTCTAATCGAGAGTATTTATTAGATGCCATAAGCTTGAATTTTTTCAGATTTTTTGATAACGCGGTTGGAAAATTACAGGGGGGGGGGACACATTGTTAACGACTGCACTTGAATAAAAAAGTCATTTATGAACCTCTATGTTATTTTCAAAGACCTATCCAATGATACCCCACATGACGGGGTGCAGGAAAATATTTTTTTTCATCCTTCAGTTTCATCTATGGGAGCCCCCCCTAATTATTTTATTTTTCATAATTTCACTACAGGCCTTCATGGCGGCTTATAAAAGACATCTACCTACGAAGTTTGATTCAAATTGGTTATGAACTGTAGATTTTACGAGGGTATGACAGACGGACAGACGGGCAGACAGACGGACATGACGAAACTATAAGGGTTCCTAGTTTTACTACGGAACCCTAAAAACATGTCCTGATGTAATTATGGATCACGGGGAATCGTGGGTCAATACAATAATAAACAGAAATAAACAACACGATTATAATGGTTTCAAGAACGAATGCTAATTAGAAAGTGGGTATGCAGATGTCTGATGCAACGTGCATACAACATTGCGGCGAAGCAATAAATCTATTATTGAATAATGAAGAATGTTTTTATAATACCTAGAAGTAGTGGTAAATTGAGTCGTTTCCTAATGTTGGTTGGATTCTAGGGAGTAAGCAGAGTTCAGCCGGCCTAGCATGACCACGATAGAAACGGGTTTTGTCTACATAGAAATAGACAAAGTGACAGATTTCATTCATAAAACGTAGAAATGTTTCTACAATCTGTCACTTTGTCTATTTCTATGTAGACAAAACCCGTTTCTATCGTGGTCATGCTAGGCCGGCAGGAGTGTATGATATGGCTTTACATATAGAGAAAATGTCGGTCACCTAGTATTATGAAGTGTCATAGCTTACAGTGGCGAAGGGTCCCTACAATTCGATTCCTACCGGCTTCCCTTTGAGAAGTAGCATTGCCTACTTTTATTAATTAGCTTTTCGTGGCCGGAGCGCCTAACATGCGCGCCGCGACAACATTTTGTCGACGCTTTTATCGTGCCTTTGTCTCGTATTCGCACGAGTAAGAGCGAGACAAAACAGTCGACAAAATTTGTCGCGGCGCGCATGTTAGCCCGGCAGATGAGGCGTTTTGCGCGCGAGTCAACTCGCGCGTTGCCGAGATACCTACATATATTCCGTCCAGATGCTGCTGCGCGTTTCCTCACTCGCGCGTAAAACTTGCAATGAGCGGGACTCTCGACTCGCGCGATTTACGCGCGAGTTGGGATACTCGGGCGCCATTGCTGCGTCCAGTACTACGCGCGAGTCCGTGGCGTGTGGTCGTACATTTTTATAATTGACAGGGAATCCCCACTAGCGTAGAAACGCGCGTAAAACGCGGCATCTGGACGCAACATAAATTGAAGCGCGCGAGTGGACTCGCGCGCAATACGCCTCATCTGGACAGGGGTTTAGACAGTTATGATGTCATTATGACACCATTTTTACACAATTGCAATAGCAGACTCGGAGCCCTATACTTATACCAATATCAAATGATAACATTCATCCAAACGGAGCGTTTATTATTATTTATCGATATCCTACCGATCGGCTCCCAAGTGAGGTGGGATGGAGTCATTACACCGCTGGAACGGGTCCACTGCAGCCCCTAATTACGGCACATAAGTCAGTCGCGCCGTGTTTGTTTCACTCTTTGCGCTAATTTGTTTTAATGCTATCTGATCCTGTGGTTTTAGGTAGGGCTGATAGCCACATATTTCGGAGAGCTGGTTATTCCTATGTTAGTGTAGTGCCTTTATGCCGTACAAGCTGTCACGTTTTGACTGTCTTTTCGCTGTATTTGGGTCTAAAGTATTGTTTGACTTGTCATATGTAGAGCAAAATTCATAAGACGCGTATTCAAAGAAATATCATATTTCGAATGAAGCAAGCAGGATGCGGAAGCTCAGTTGGCAAACCATGGTTCGGCAGAGGTCACGGGTTCAAACGGTACGGCCCGCGTCAGTTGTTTTTTGAATATCTCTTATACATAATTTAATAACATGGAAAGTCCTTTCTTTTATAGGTTTAATCTTTGTCCTTATATGACACAAAATCTAATTCCAATTCTTAATAGGTGTGACTTCTCCATGGAATTTTATATGAAGCCTGACTTTTCACGGGATTATTTGCTATTTCGAAAAAAAAAAGTGTATAAATACACGTTGTTCATAAAAAACTGTTGCTCTCTTTGAACAAATCTGAGTAACGTAATCATTTATTACATACTATTGATCAAAGCAGTCAACAGTTAGGTAAGTCAACAAAAACCTGCAGCTAAACATGTGTGCAAAGTTTAAACGCACATTAGCACTGACACCCGCTGTCGGTTGTTTAGCGCACATCCAAAGGTCATAAAATAAACAAGAAATAGTTTAAAGCTTAATTTATGGCATCACCTATCATGGCAACCCTATCCAGAGTAAGGTAAACACAAATCTAAAGAGAACTTACTAAAAAAAAAATTAGCAATCCATTGCACCTTATCAATAACGGAAACTATCAATGTATTGACGATAATAGGCAATGAAATGAGAAGATTATAATATTAACAGTAGTATTTATGAAAAGAAATATATTTTTTTACGATACATTTTATAATTGACTGTTTATCAGAGATGTTAAATGATAAATGGCTCTTATTTTAACGGAATGCAATGAATACAATTTGAATGTGTGTCATTTAGTGTGAAAATAATTTATTGTTACGGAATAATAGTGATTAAAATTCACTAAGATGGTATCAAGGCATGTAAAACGGGTTGCTGTTGGTAGTTTTCCGAATGCCAATAAATACAAATCTGTTAGTAATACGCATCTATCTGAGATCCGTGTGAGATACTTTGTCTAGGAAAGAATAAGCATAAGTATAGGTAGCGGCGTGAATGATCAGCACAAATCGCGCATATACATTTTCGGCCCAATAGACAATAGACAGTTGACAATACGTAATAGAGAATGGCCCAATTAGACGACGAGCATTGACTGACGAACCAATCGCGTGCAGCCTCGGCGCCCCCCGTCTTCTTCATTCCGCCAAAGAGACCGAAAAATCAGCTAAAGCGCAGGTGACGTTTGTGATCAAGACTAGTGCCGCTAGTTATATCTATCATAATCAGCCTATAGCAGGCCTCTGCAATCCCTCGCCAAGTAGCCATATAACTCAATCCTTGGTCACTCTTATCCAACTCCTACTAGCCACCCTACAAAAATAGTCGCTCTATTGACTGAAATTTTACTAGATTGCAGGTGGATTAATTTCAGCAACTAAGAATTGCGCAGTACAGTACAATTTTGGACTTTTTATTTCTTTTATGAAGACAAATACAGCCATCATCGATTTCTATATACAGAACCCTGAAAACGCGAAAAAAAAATCAGCTGATCCATACATTTGTGTTCACATAAATCGATAAAATGTATGGAACAGCTGATTTTTTTTAGCGATTTCAGGGTTCTGTCATACAAAATATTGTTCATAATGATGAGTATAATGGCCCCCTTTGGAATCGAACAGGGTTTTTGTTACATGCTGTATACAGGATTCATTACCGTTTGCAATCAACAACAGGCAACTGCCAAACTTTTTTTTTTTCCCTTCGAGCCAAGGCATCACGCCGTACAGCCTATATGATCCGACATTAAAATCGTACACGGCACATCCGGAGATATCATAATTAAGTCTTACGGGCCGTGTTCAAATTAAATTATGTACGAATTAAAGGTAACGGCGCAATAAATCGGACGCTGCGCAGGCGCCGCCGTTACGCGCCTTGTGATGTATCGCCCGACACACCTATGCGATACCGGCTGAACCGCTGTGTGGTGTAAAGTGTAACAGGGCAGAGATCAATGTTCATAATATACCTAATAAAAATCATCTTATGAGGCCCTCGTCAGGCGGCTGGATCAAGGGCCTGATACAGAAGGCAGTTCTCCTCGATACGGCACGCATTGTGAGGAGGTAGCTGTCTCTGGAGCCCTAACCATCAGAGGCTTGTACCCTGCTCCTCGTACCATTGGATTGTAACGTCCGTTGAGGAACTTCGTTCCTAAAAAAATAAGAAAAATCCTTGAGAAAAGGTTTCTTCACCCTCCACATAAGACAAGTTTTTCTCCAGATCAGATTTTTTCCTTTGTATCCTCAAAAAATATTAGAAAATTTGATTTTTGTCTCAAAAGTCGTTTCTTACTTTGTGAGTTACTGGCAGACTCATAACCGCTTGCAGCTTCTATCTTACACCGAATCTGAAATGAGAATACAACTTAATCTGCGCACCGCGGCTTCCATTTAGCCGTGTTTGTTTTATTTCCGAGAATCAATAAACAGCTCCGATCATATTGGATGCGGACTATCGCCATGTTGAAACAGATCCCCGATACGCTCCGCTGCGCCGTTTTTATTTTAGGTATGAGTATGGACGTTGGAGATTACTTGCACTTTAATAAGAATGATTTTGCTGTATGAGACGATGTAGTAAATCAACTGGTTTAACTAAGAGAGAATGAAATCTTAATTGTTGATGTTGAAGAATTTGCAGAAATACAGAAAGTAGACCCAGTTGAATTTTGTCTATAGACTGATCCTTTGTTTGATATAGATCTGGTTCTATCTCATACTCTTCTTGATTAAATATATTCTGCAACTAAGCTGGTATCGCCGATCCACGAAGTATTCTGTTAACAAAAAAGAGAAAGTTAACATTATCTGCCAAAGATCAACTGCGTGACACATCATCAAAAGAAACTTAAAGATAAATGATGCCAACAACTTGACACATAAAACATAAGCCAAACTTAAAGACAGTTACAACAAAGGTCGCTTACTTAATGCATATAATCACCACTTAAAAGACTGATCGGTGATCACATTATGCTTGATTAATACGCTTCAATAGACAATGTTAGGTTTACCATACTTATTAGACAATAAGTACAGTTTAATAATTAATCGTTTACGAGCAAGCTTATTTCCTCCAATTAATTCCAACGATCGGTCAATTATTAAGTTTACTTACTTTAATGAAATACTTTTAGAAATTAAAATTATATGTCTTTGAACCCGAAGACGGTACAAACAAAACATTAACACCCTTACCACAAAAAAAATAGACACGCGTTAAACTCGAATGCTACCAAAAATAATACACACTTGTTTTAGACAAGTTAGTGCTAAAATCAAGTGTCTATTATTTTTGGTAGCATTCGCGTTTAACGCGTGTCTATCTTTTTTCTGGTACGGCCCTAAATGCGTAACCTTTTACTTATCATTCGAAGAGTTCATTGTAAATGCAGTATAGAAGATCATAAAAGCAAGTAAAAAAGGCAATAGTGCTAATTCCAAAAAAACATACGGATTATTGCCAATCATTAATAGATTCAATGAAAGTGTTTGACTTGGTCCAAGTATCAACCCTTGAGGAACGCCAACGATAGTTTTGAACACTGCAAGTTCGAGTTCTCATGAGTAACGTAGCTGTGTTGCAAAAAATACGAGCGATCGAATAAAAAAGTTAATATTAATTAAATTATGTATTGAATATTTTCTCTAGTCTGCTGTTATAATGAATAGGGGATATAGTGCGAGCTGATAGCGGGTAGTTAAGTGTACAATACTGATTGATGAATGAAATGAACTGTATTATAAATATGTACATATTGATGAGTGTTATGAACTATATTGATTCATGATTGGAATTTAATAACCTTAAGTTGTCTTTCTTTGACTTAATATATCATTCACGTACTATTTTAAAAGCCTTACAAGTATTCTCTGCTAGATTGTCTCGACTTGCAGTCTTGGGATAACTTTTCCAGCATATTTTCTGCTTACAGTCTTAAGAGTACTGCGCAGAACATTATGTAGTTCTAGCATGCTTTATGGCACTAGAAAGACGTGTATTTTTTTTTACTTTTCATACCTACACATTTTCACATGATGATATTACTTGCTAGTGTTAGGTCTCCATTCAGATGTTCTTATGTCTAGTGGATGCCTTCCAAAATCAGTGCATACATTGGTCCCTGCCCCTGAAACATTAGTTTGAAATAACACTAGGGATACTTATTAGTATAGAGCACTAGCAAACCCGGCGAACTCCGTTTCGCCACCGTAGTACATGCTATGTATCAGAGATGGCGCTGTATGTGAAAAAAGATTTTCCCGCTTTTCTCTTTAAATTTTCCTGAATTTTCTTTGCTATAAACCTCACGGAGCCCGAGACCTTTCCAACGAATGCAAAACCGTGGAAATCGGTTCGTTCGTTCTGGACTTATATCGTCAGGAAGGAAAACCCGACTTATTTTTATATAGTAGATTTCACATAAGAAGTCCTTTAACGTTATGTTGGCTCCCCTGACTGTCATTCCTGTCTAGGTCTTAACATTTTATGTTTTTTGTAGATTTATGTCTTAAAGTAATGCCTAGGACACTAAAAAGTGGTGAACGAGAATTGGTACTGAAAAAAACTTCCTATACCGTTAAAACGTTGTAACATGTTGACATTCAGGGCAGCCAACATAGAGTCGTAAAGACTTCCGTAAAGACTTCTTATGTGAAACGCACTTTAACATCAGTCCGCTGCCACTTGCACCATATACAACCTGTTCAAGCATGTCGTGGGTTCTGCACAACGTATCCATCGACACACGGTCGCTCAATGGTGGATACTTTTTATTCATACAGTGTTTTGTTCTCTCATTTATCATCAACGTTTTTGTTAACACATTAATGTTTATATTTTGAAAGAATCCTTTAATATTCAAGTGAATTAAGCCACTAGGCTTAATTGTGATACGTATACTAATACGTATCACTAACATCTGCTTCCGATAATGTTTTTTTTGCGCTTACATTAAGCTAAAGGTTGATTTCATTTCACGTTTATCATTCAAATCAACGAGTGAAGTAAAATCCCGCTGTCTAAGCTTCCCACATTAATGTGCTTGATATGTGGGTGTGAATTTTGCATAATTATATTACAACGTGACTCCGGAAATGTCAAAACAGAATGTCAAAGCATTTATTTCTATAACACCATGTATAATAGGCTAGGCACTTTGGAAGTGAACAAATCCTTGAATTGAATAGAATACGCAATAGCTTACCATCTTTGATGTTTATTTCTATAAGTTTCCGTGCATTTGCTTTGTTTGTGAATGTATATTATTTTACTTGTTCTAAAGTATTATGTCGACTGTTTTCCTTTCCGCTGTCAGTAGATCCATAGTTTTCTTCTTGGACTGTATACACTCCAACTTTTCCTCACTCACTATAACGCTTCTAACTTTTCCTCTACATACATTATTGTCTATATTTGACGATACCTCGCCGTGATTAGTATCATCACGTCCTCGATACTTGCCGGAGCGTACCGTACGTCCATAACATTGCCCTCAATAGCATTCCGCTCTCCGCTGTCAGTAGCCCCACATATCTCCTCTCGGAGCGTATACCACGTCCTCAGCATATCGCTGCCAGTTTTTGCTCCACCCACATTATATGCAGATGTCATGAAAGTAACACCGCTAACACTGTTCTCTCGGTTTTTGCACACTCTTGTTAGTCAATTATGTTGGCAATAGTAATTACAATGTTAGGAAATGTTGCCTCTGTGATAATGTTGCCAGCTATTATAGTTTACAGGGTTTTATTGAGTGTTATTGTACAGTGATGGATTAGAGAGCGGGTGTGAAGTGTGGTTTCGGTTTTAGGGATTTTTTAAAATTTATTGGAAATATTTGTGACCGGATGGACTAAAGAAGGTTGGATTGGGGCACTAAAGAAAGTTGTTTGATTTTGGAAGTCTCTAGGCACAATTTACAGTTGATGCAATGCAATATCTGTAAACAACAATAAAAAGGTCAAATAAAAGACACCGTTATCAATAACTGCGATCACCATGTCTACCAGCTATGCATATTCACTTAATATTCCGTGCTCATCACCGAACAAATTGTCGATACTACGAAACTTTTTGTCGCTTACATCGATCGACAGCGATTGAGTCTTCGGCCTGTAATTAAGTGACAAAAAGCGCTTGAAGCGGAGCCTGGAGGCGGTACGCGGTACGCGGCGATTCATTACGAAACGCGTAAAAACATGCGTCATTACGCTCCAACGAAACGCGAACCTACTGCTGAATACTAATGCGAAATGATTATAGTCTGTATATGTTTAAATTATTGTGTAATTAATTTGTTTGGGAATGGAATTAAATTATGGAATGTATGTTTTGTTGTATATGTCATTGCTCGCGTTGCTTTTGCCGCTTGAACTGAATCAACGGCAACGATTGGTGGCTCGCATTTGCAGAGGACATGATATAGGTGATAAAGAAAATAGAGAAGTAGTCAGTGTCATCAAAGGCAACCCGCATAATCCAAACCAATAATGATCCAAGATATTTTTTATAAACGTTGAGCTTAGATTATAGGTACAGCCACACCAAATACTCGTAAAAGGTTGTCAAGTCACTAAAACTTTAGAAAATGGAGAAGACAGTAATAAAGTGTTCTAGAGGTGTCATCAAAGGCACCCCGTATAATCCAAACCAAGAATGATCTATATATACATATAATATATATATATATATATAGATCATTATTGTTGATATACCAAAAACCCGAACGAAGCGCTTTGATTCCACTTTCATTGTGAAAACCGCCAAACAGTGGAATGCGCTGCCCGAGTGGGTGTTCCCCGATAGTTACAATCTGGGTGTCTTCAAGTCACGAGTGAATCGGTTTCTTCTAGGCAAGCGTGCTCCATCGTAGACCGCATCATCGCTTAACATCAGGCGAGATGGCGGTCAAACGCAGGCCTATTTACAAATTTAAAAAAAAAATGATCCAAGATATTTTTTATAAACATTGAGTTTAGATTATACAGATACACCAAGTAAAAGGTTGTCAAGTCACTAAAACTTTAGAAAATTGAGAAGTAATAAAGTGTTCTAGAGGTGTCATCTGTCATCAAAGGCAACCCGAATAATTCAGTTCAATAGTGATCCAAGAGATTTTTCATAAACTTTAAGCTTAAATTGTATAATTTAAGCTTAAAGTTTGGTTACACCAAGTAAAAGGTTGTCAAGACACTAAAATTTTGAAACACATTTCCTTACTTACCTCAAGAATTTATAGTAGTAACTTAGTAAGCAATGCCGCGAGGCTGCCCTAGTGTATTGTTGCACTGATCTCCGCATCTCAGGTTATCAACATGCGCGGTGCACCATCTGTTTATGTTAGTCTTTGCATCGGTAGGTGCTACAAAGCAAAACTATCAGATGCGACACACTTCCTCGTAAACTGAACGGTTTATGGGCCTGTGGGATACGGTCGATTAGTCAAGAGAACAAAAGTAAAGAAGCTATGTTTTATGTTTTTGTTACAATGCTGAGTGTTCTTTTTAGTAGAGTCCGACGGAATCTCGATTTCGTTTTCGGTTTTCGGGCAAAATGTACTTTTTCGGCCGTTATCGGTGGTCGAAAAAAAATTGTTTTGGCAAATCAATAATAGGTATCTTCATTTGCCCCTGATAATGTGAGATTTGTATTTATTTGCAAACACACTTCAGAGACAATGTTGACCTGAAAACTGACGACTTATTTTTACGGGGTTTCGTGAACTTTTCTGTATCATAAAATTAATTAATCTTTATAAATAGAACCATAATTTATTATATACCTACTTACTGCATAGTTGTAAAAAATATACAGGGTGGCAGGTTAGACAGTGGAAATATTTTAAGGGGTATTTGCACTCATCATTATGAACAACTTTTAGTATGGGACCAACCCTGAAATCGCGAAAAAAAAATCAGCTGTTCCATACATTTTGTTGAGTTATGTGAACATAAATGTATGGAACAGCTGATTTTTTTTTCGTTATTTCAGGTTTGGTCCCAAAGTAAAAGTTGTTCATAGTGATGAGTACAATGACTCCTTCAAATATTTTCACTGTCTAACCTGCCACCCTGTATAAAACCAACAGCAACTTTATAGTAGGTACCTACC
The DNA here is from genome assembly GCA_948465475.1 of Thalpophila matura. Lineage (NCBI taxonomy): Eukaryota > Metazoa > Arthropoda > Insecta > Lepidoptera > Noctuidae > Thalpophila > Thalpophila matura. Next base: position 1,779,781 of record OX419187.1, on the reverse strand, counting down.
TAAGCTCTCATGTGCCTTTTCTTGAACGCAAATTGTCCGACAGTCGCAGCAGTGTGTCGCACCCACTAAAGGCTATCGCCTAGTCACGTCCTCGGCTAACAATTAACATTTCGAGCTGCAGCGATGCCGGCAGAGATGCGATGCAGCTAATATGGGTTACCTCTTAATTACGACGGCTCCTTGCAAGGCGCGTTGCGTGCTAGCTACGCTTTTGGTGTGCACTTGATTTAGAAGGCTTAGCCGCGAATTTGTCGGCTGTAGTGTTTTGCTAGGTAGGTATTTTAATTGTAGGTAGGTACTGACTTGGTTTGATGCTATTTTATACATGTTTTTATAACGTCATTAGGGGTGATTTTGTGTTCAAATGTTATTGATTGTGTTTTAAAAATATCTGGTAGTAGGTATCTCTCATTTATCTGGAAAAAAACTAGTAGCGGGTTATCCCCGCTACTAGTTTTTTCTCTCGCTCCATTATTTTTTTAAATTAACTAAAAATTTCCCCAACAATATTCTCCTCAACAATCCCCAAGTAATTTTATTCTTTAGGTAGGTAATCAAAAAAGAATATTAGTGTGGTATTAAATGACATTTTAAGTACGTACCTAATAGAGGAAAAATACCCATTAAGACAGAAAATATCTTACTATTATAAAATTGTAAAAATTCCGTGTCTGTACATTGAAGATATTCCAGAAAAAACAGTCGGGACTGGACAGGGTACTGGGACGTAACCATACCCAAAAATATTTTTTTTAGAATTTTTGTCTTTGTCTGTTTGTCTGTTTATGCGCGCATCACGCAAAAAGTACTGAACGGATTTTGATGTGATTTTCACAGTTCGATAGCTTAGGGTCCAACTTAAAATCTAAGCCACGTTTTATCTGATTCCGCTGAAGAAATCAGAAATACAGCTTGACCTCTTGGTAGTACTAGCCACCCTACACTGCGGAGGTCATTTAAACTGGTCGGTTCATTGTAGTCCGCACGGACGGAGTCGCGGGCAAAAGTCTAGTCTACAAATACAAACGCTTTAATAAATACAAACCAATAGCCCGTGCGTAGTCCAAATAACCTTAAATATGGCACCCCGTGGTTCTTACATTTACCTCGCCCGGTCCGGTCCGGTCCACCCCAACCCGTGTTCCTGACGCATATCGGATTGACCGTGAAGGATATTTGCAAAAAAATTAAACCGCTTTAAACTCAGGGGTGAAAATTGATTGAGACGTTTATGGGGTAGACTTGGGGGAGGAAAAATCAGAGTGAACTAAAATATTTTTTGAATTTTCTTGACGTTTTGTCCAAGGGTAGAGATTGGGCACCCCTCCTTTGTAGTGATGTAATAGAGGAAAAATACCCATCAAATCGATGGATGGACAGCATTATGCACTTGTGTTGTTAAGGTAAAATAATATACCTACAGAGTGTAATATTAGTCAGTCGAAATACGAAAAGGGGTCATTGTACTCATCATTATGAGTCATCATATCACACAAACTTACATGCCTCTTCATAACCATAGACATTGTTTTGTAATCTACAAAACAGTCACCACAAGACAAGTAATATCTACTGAAGTACCTATACTATGAAAAATCTTCAAACTCGTATAAAATCATAGACAACAACATTTTGTAAACAATTTTCCAGCGCATGCTTTCTTACAAAATGGCGATAATTACCGCCAACAGTTATATCAATGTTTCCAATTCGCCATTGTTGCTGTCCGTACCGTGGGACTCACTTCTTGTCTACTAATTGTCGAGATTAGCGAGCTGCTGTCTGTACGTGTTTACTAATTATATAGACTTAGATTGTTGTTATGTTTGTATGTCGATTCACGACAATAATGATAATATATACCTAAAGTCCATTTCAATAGAACTTGTAAACTATGTAAACAGACTTTCTATAGATACAAATTCATCAAATTTTGACAATTTGCCATACTGATATTGTTTACAAAGTTCACAAATTCAATTGACATGGACTTTAGTTACTAAACAGTAATAATTAAAATCACCAATAGCCCTCTAAATTATATTTGAGGAAAATACGATTATTTCGTGAAACCATTACGATTTTCCTCAAATATAATTTCAAGGGCTATATTGTTGATTTTGATGATTATTATTTAGTAAGTAAGTATACCTATTATCATTATTATCGCGAACCGAATTTGGATCAACATACAACGTAAATAAAAAATAATAATTTAAAGAAAAACAAAAAACCCGACTGCGTAAAAACTAATTTTAAAAAATACGTGAAAGAATTAACTTAAATAAAAACGAAAAAGAAAGAAACAAGCCCAGTAGTTTAGAATTCTGTTAAGTAATACTAAATAACTACACAATTGAAATAGTTTTATAATCGATACACACATAAAACAAATCATAAATTCTAATGCAGAACAGAACGACTCACAGTCGGGGCCCCTTGGGAAGATTTGATTGGTAAAATTTAAATGGGCCGCGACTGTGAGTCGTTCTGTTCTGCATTAGAATTTATGATTAATTGTTTTATGTGTGTATCGATTATAAAACTATTTCAATTGTGTAGTTATTTAGTATTACTTAACAGAATTCTAAACTACTGGGCTTGTTTCTTTCTTACATACATACATACATAGACTGATAAACACATTACCCTCCTTTGCGTCGCGCAGTCGGGTAAATAGCACTGCAATTTGCAAAAAACCTAAGATAATTATTTAGAATTTCTACTTGTAGATACACTTCCCAAACAATAATTTCAGAAAATATTCAAGCAACATTAGGGCACATAGCTAGTGTGTCGTCTCATGTCCCGTTATAAGAGTATCTGTGACATGGACGACAATGGTGTTTCTTATGAGCTGTCTGATTTACTGCTCAATTTCCTATGGTGATCTGAGAATGTTGGCGTATTAGAAACAGCAATCAATTTCTAGTATTTGTTCAATCAGAAATGGAATTGAATGTTAATTGGATAATTGTAAGTTGAAGCTAAGAAGTGGTGAAATAAAGGAAATTGCAATGGAAGACTTATATTCCTTCTTGTATTGGAGGAAGCAAAGTTTATATAATTTGGATTGCTTGGATTGGTTGCTTATTAGTTATTGTGACCGCACGGTTGTCGCAGTGTCTGAGAGATTGGCTGCTGCGCAACGTGTCGCGGGTTCGATTCCCGCATTGCACATAGGTCTGGCTGATTGTGTATGTGAAATTTGTGTTTGTAAACGCACCCACGATACAGGAAAAATCCTAGTGTGGGGCAACGTGTTAAAAAAAAAAAAAAAAAAAAAAAAAAAAACAAAAAAAAAAAAAAAAAATCACTACGCAGCAGCACAGAATACCTACTATCTACTGCACGCTTAGCATGACCACGATAGAAACGGGTTTTGTCTATAGACGAAGTGATTTCTATCGATGCATAGATAGATAGATAGATAGAATATACTTTATTGTACACCAAATTGTAACAGCATAAATTAGGGTACTTATTGTTAATTATATATGCATACCTACAATGAAGAGAAGAAATGTTTGGATTCTACTCTTCCGTAGACAAAACTCTGATAAGCCAAGCACGGGTCGCCGCGTGCTCTGGCAGAAGAGATAACGAGCTGGGTAGTTTACTGGAGAACTGCTTTTTGGTACCTTCAATAAGTTTTTTTGTAATGTTCAAACTCAAAACAAATATTTGCTCAAACCCAAAACGAACACGAGTAGTATTTGTTCTGTGTATAGGAATCGTAACTTGCGCCAAGTTTCATAAGAGCCAATTATTCAGCTACTGCACCAACCTTGCCTTCAATTTTACCATGATAAACAGCTCTTTTGAAGAAACCAAGTAAGAGTTTTCTCACATTAATAAACTGTTGACATAAATTCGCCACTATCTATGAGGCTCGCGAAGTCTTTCACATGTCCACAAAAACATGGTAACATAAACGCTTGATAATTTCCTGTCATTGTTATCTTCTTTGCATCTAACAGATGGCAATAATATACCTTTAATGGCTGTAAAAATGTATTCATAGCTGATATTAACATTAATATCAGCTATGAATACATTTTCACTATCTCAGAATTTTGACAGTTATGTTCTTCAAAAAAAGTATGGGCAACTCTATCTTCTAGATGGCTTCCGAACTATTCCCGTTTTTGGATAGAGTTTTTATTTGCTTGTAACCCTAAACTTCAATAAGAAGTGAGTTCATAACAATCGTGCAATAAGTATGTAGGATAGCTGTTGCCTTCAAAACGTCTACCGCCGTCTACTTGAAAATGTTTGAAAAGTAGCCTACCTATGTGCTTCTCTACGTCCCGTCCCAGCCTAGGCTACTTCTTTGTAAAATTTTATCCAAATCGGTCCAGCCGTTTGATCGTGTAGGAACAACAAACACACACACACACACAATCTTCCACATTTATATCCATACACTTAATTACATTAGTGTGATAGATAATAAGCTCTCCGGCTACTTTGATCCTTGAAAATCTGTTTATTCAAAATCTAAACAAAGTGGTGTGGTATAAACACCACATCACAAGAAAATGAAAAGTGAATGACTGTCAGTGCGAAAATGAAATTAAATTTACGACAACGCACGCGAGGGCTCGCTGGGCTAAGTCCGGCCTGGCGTATTACGTATCGATATTACTATGAAGACAATAGCCATGAGTCTGAGAATTTCTAGATGGTAAAACAAATTTTCTAGAAAAAAACAAAATACCCGACTACCGGTCAGTTGCAGAGAGAAAATAAATTTTAAAGGAGGCATTAACCATACAATTTCTATCGTTAAAGTCTCCTTTAAAACTTAATGACCTTTTCTGCAACTCAGCGTACGTAATAAGTATTTTAAATATTATAATAATAGGTACTTAACGTATGTCTGTTTTATTATGATTTTTTTTATGTCAAAAATGTACAAATTCATAACAAAATGTCTTTCAAATTCTGCAAAATTATTTTTACACTCACAAAGCCAAGTAAAAGTGCATCAAATGCCCGTTAATCAGTGGCGTGCCTACAGGGCAAGCCCGAGGGTATATCTCTAAATTTTTCATGAATGTAAATGAGTAGCGTACAATAAAAAACATTTACAATCATGAAAAATTACGCGAAATACCCTCGGGCTTGCCCTGTAGGCACGCCACTGCCGTTAATCACTTACAAAAGAAGTGCAGTACAACTGTATTCACTAATTAATTATGTTCACAATACAATGTGCTATTATAACTAGAGCATGTTTGTTTCTTTGGTAAATGCGTCTAATTGATGACTCGCAATTACGATTCATTACGATAAATCGCCGTGTTAGTTGTTAGGTAATATATATTGCTTTAATTGTTAATGCTATCGCTTTGCCCGCGACTTCGTCTGCGTGACCAACAGGAACTGTGCATTTATTCGGAATAAAAAACCGGCCAAGTGCGAGTCGTACTCGCGCACCGAGGGTTCCGTATCATATGTGGACGTATAAAGTGAAAAAATCCGGACCGCATGACTAAGTTTGTTTGTGAAGGAATTTTGATGATTTTGAAAAAACTGTAATAGTTAGGAACATCGTTTTATTTTTGGTGCCATATTTGGGTCAATTCCTATCAACCCTAATTACCTATTTCAGATTTTTCGCCCTGCAAACTTCGGAGATAAGGGGGGGGGGGGGGGGAATGGTATTTTTTTGGACATTTTTCATCATATGTCGAAAACTGTGAAACATAAAATAAAATGAAAATATATTTTGAAATGTGCAGATCAAGTGCATCACCCTTTCATATGATATGTCATTTGACCTAGTAACCCTAATTTAAAATTTTGGACCCCCACTCCGGCCCCTTTTGCAATGAAAATAAAAATATTTTTGGATTTTTTTCATTTGCAATAAAGTTGAATAAACATTCTTTATAACTGCTCCAAATTTCAAGTCGATAGCATAAGTAGTTGCTGAAATAAGCAGGTGTGACAGACAGACAGACAGACGAAGTCGCACCATAAGGGTTCCTTTTTTACCATTTTGGTACGGAACCCTAAAAGTAGCATAAAGTACTTACTCAAAGATACCTAGCGTAACTTCCTATTAGTGAAATATTTTTCAGAATCCCTTACCCTGCAGTGTACACAAATAAAATAGCAAGTTTTTATACATGACATTTAAAATTTCTTTCATATCGATCGATCTGCGAGGTTAAGCTGCGCTTGCCGCGGTCAGTCCTTGGATGGGTGACCGTTCTTTACACATCGAGACCCCTCCGTGCCTCGGAGAGCACGTTAAGCAGTCGGTCCCGGTTGTCATAGGAATATCTTTGACAATCGTTATGGGTAGTCAGAAGCCCTAAAGTCTGACAGCTGGTCTAACATTCGAATACCGGTATTACCCATTAATTGGGTTGTGGAGGTCAGATGGCAGTCGCTCGACGTAAAATATTGATATTCAGCCAAAAACTAGACTGGATGCCGAATTGCCGACCCCAATATAATTTGGGAAAAGGCTAGGCAGATGATGATTTAAAATTTCTTTCATAGGCGATAGAATATTTACACGTAATAAGTCCCGGGCTACTGTTAGTCCATCAGAGGGAGTATAACAGTGATTTTCGCAACACCTCACTGAATATTCAATTTTGTTTACAAAGACCCCGTGTATAACAAACTGACATACTTACATACAATTTTCATGCGAAGCCTCCTTAGACATCGCACCTCCCTATCTCGCTCATCAAAATTTATATAAGAGTGAATGAGATGGAAAGAGGATGACGCGTCAAAGAAATCCCGGGTTTTATCCCGGGATTCAGAGGGGCAGTTGAGTGGACAGCTACTGTGAACTGTTAATTCGTTGATATTGCGGGATTTGAGCTCTCCGTTGAATAATTGATGGATTGTAAGAGCGCTAATTGCAATCAAATTTTCAAGAAGGTGTAATTAAATCCTTGAGCTGGATTTAAACATGAATTGTGCAAAGAAAAACGAAAGAAATCGCTTTAGAAACGTGGGAATTTGATAAAATAGTGGGTATCATAGCTTATCACGCTGTGCAATTTATAGGTGCTATTGTGGTGTCAAAACGTTAATACGAATGTAATTTATCAATATGACAGCATTAACTAGATTATGGTAAAAAAAATCTGCAGTTCACCCGATATTTTTGTCTAGAGCTTCCTATCCAAGTTGTTTTCCTATCAAGCTGTAACCGGAGACTCAATCAGAGAGTTAGCTGAGGTCTGTGAGGATAGAGAGGGAGGCACTCCGTGACAAATCAAGCTATGGAACTAACGTCATAGCAGTGTGCGTGAAGTAGACTTTTCTAAAACAGTCAGTCACAGTCTGATGAGGGGCTTTGTCCTAAACAATAATGGTAATTAGATATAACAATCTATTTTAGCACCTATCTTGTTCATAAAATTCTATCTCCGTGAAATAAACCACTTTTTAATTAACCGACTTCAAAAAAGGAGGTTCTGTATTCGTCCCGTATGTATGTATGTATGTATGTATGTATGTTTGTATGTGCGCGATTTTCTCAAAACTACTGATTCGATTTGAATGGGGTTTTCACTAATGTAATCTACATACTTTCAGGAAGGTTTTAGTATATAATACATTATGTAATCATTCCTATGTACAAAGTTATATGCATAAATGTACACATTACGTAGAAGATTTACTGTTGAACGAAGTCGTCAAAGTAATCTAACGCGAGATAAAGAACTGAAAAGGGAAAAATAAAAACTTTTATAACAAAAAATAACCGACTTCAAAAAGCCACTACAAAGAAAATAATAATTTTGGTTTCGGAAGTCGGTGGCAAAAAAAGCAAACAAAAACCAAAGCCACCGACTTCCGAAACCAAAATTATTATTTTCTTTGTAGTGGCTTTTTGAAGTCGGTTATTTTTTGTTAAAAAAGTTTTTTTAAATTTTTCCAAAGTTATTTTCAAGCTTTTTGTTATTACTAGGCTCTTTCCCAATTCATCTACAGTGTAAAACCAAAATAAAAGACTAAATTATACATAAACTAAACAGTCAAAAATACTAGTTACAACAAAAACTTAGTACAAACTTACGTGTTACCAGCCCTAACTAGCAACAATTTAAAACAAACCGTCGTTGTGTGGCGTACTAATGCGCTATTGTTTAACAAATAGTCTGTGACGTCACCAAACACTAGAAAAAGACAAGACAGTTGCAGAATGTCAACATGCTGCGAGGGTGGGTTAGGGCGCGGGTTGAATTGCGCGGACGTTGAAAACGTAGAGTACAAAATAAGCGATATTGTTTTAATGCAGGTAAAGGTAATTTAATCACAAAACTTCCAAAACGCCAGTATCTTGCATTCATGTGTCAAACAAAAAAAAACGATTTAAGGAAAGACAAGAAAGAAAGTAGGAAACTGTTTATTCTTTTGCCAAAATATGTGATACACACACAGGTAATAATAAAACACAAATTTTAATAACTTTATGGTAATAGTACAGAATAAACATATAAAATACTCATAGTAGCGGTAGGAATACAAAGTATTATCAACTGAATCACAATAGTTGCTCTGAAGAAAAAGTGACAAGAAGTAATGACATCCAAACTCATTGTGTGTAGTCTGCTATCAAAAGTTCTTTTCATAATTCATATACCTAGCCTATGTTACCCGGACTATAATAACGAATCGATTGACACCTCATTCATCAAAATCGGATGAGTATTTAGGCGCAAGGGTGGAGCACACTTAAATACAAACATACATAAATAGACTGCTAAAATCATTAACCTTCCTTTTGGCTTTGCCGAAGTCGGGTAAAAATAAACTCAAACACTTTGTTACGCAACTGGAACGCTCGCGTAAAACAACCACAGCCTAACGTTGCGCAAACAGGGGTACACTGGCAGGGGTGCCATTGTCTTAACACGAACACTTCACTAAATGGAGTGTGTGCTTTTTAATGCACCGATGTGCACTTGAACGCCTTTGGGAATTCGACGTTTTAGCTTCGATGACTGTTATGAAACTAAATATACATATAAATTAATTAATTTTCCTTTAAATAGGGTTTTTAGCTACAGGTTTATGGGAAATATGTAAAAATAGTGTGGGATAGATTAATTAAGGCGATTATTGTTTAATGTAAAATGCTCTTTTAATAATTTTTTTGCAAAAATCATAAAAATATACATTGTCACCAATCCTACTGCCTAAAACAAGTGCATTGCTCACCGGATCCAGTCGTCTGTCATTCTCCCTTCAACGTCCTTTCTCTGCATGCTAGAAGAATCTCTTTCTCTCCTTTGCATTCATCCCATTCACTCACTCCTGCGTTTCATGAAGAAGAATGGGTTTGGCAAAAGAGATTAAGAATTAAAGAGAAAAGAGAAATGTCGGTTGCAGATAGTGAATAACATTCCTTTCTATTCCTGAATTCCTTTCTATTCTTCTATTCCTGAATTGTGCAAAGCTGACAGCCGAACTTCACAAAACCTGGGCCCCAATTCTGCTATTTGAATAGTGTAAGAATGGTGTCTTAATGACACCATTACTATCAAAACCTAAGCGGTCATTGGCTTAGAGTAAGACTAACTCTTTCGTCATTGGTCAAAACGATACCATTGAGACACTATTCTGACACGATTATAACAATTGCATTAGCAGACTTGGGGCCCTGGACTTATGTCATTGTTATAAAAGCAGTGTTGCTTACATACTGTTCTAAGAACAGTGAAGGATAACATCCTAGAACCAGAACTTCGAAAAAATATGACGTCCACAAATCCGCACTGGGCACGTGACTGTTGCCGGCGATGTCGTCTACGTAAAACTGGATGAAAAGTAGATTCTGTGCTTCTGCAGGTCTCAGGCTACCTCTTTGTCAAACATCCAAATCCGTTCAGCCGTTTTAGCGTAAAAGAGTAACAAACACGCATAAACACTTTTTTGGTGTTTTAAAATTATTCCAGCCAGCACCAACATCATTAAACTTTTATAACATTTAGAACCAAAGTCCCACGACATCTAACTCCCAAACCCAATACAGTAAAAGAGTCAACAAACACGGATTCAATCAGTCGTTCAAATTGTACACCCGCGCTAATCCCTAATCTTGTGTAGTTCCTGATGGCTAAATAGAGGGCGCCACCCCTACGCGCTCAATGGACTGAACAGAAAAGCGTTTTCAAATAAAGTGTTGATTGGAGGATGGATGGAAAATGTTCATAACTGCCAGCGATAGAACAGAAAACCATTCAACATGATAAGACCTCACTTATTGAAGATCTATATCGGGGATTAGCTTACGGCCGCGGCTTCGCCCGCGTTTTTCGATATAAAAGGTAACCTATGTGTTATTTATTCTGATATTTAAGCTATATTACTGTAAAGTTTCATCAAAATTCGTTCGTTAGTTTTTGCGTAAAAGAGTAACAAACATCCATACATGACATCTATTCTCACAAACTTTCGCATTTATAATTTTGGTAGGATATTAAACTATTTAGAAAATCCAGTGTGGAAAACTCCTAACTCTTCAGACAACATTAATGTAGATAATTTAATGTGAAGATAATAAATTAAGTTAGTTGACCACTTCCTAGATCTTGTGTGAAGCCTGATGGCTAATTAGACTTCACCCCGGTTTCAACTCATTGGGCTTAACAATTTAGATTAATTTAGGGAACAGTGAATATGATTTCAAGCAAAAATGTTTATTGAATCATAGTTATGATAAAGTTATTTGATAAGATGTAAAACGAAAACTCTTGCATATTCGAGCATTTTCAAAAGACTTTAAAAGGAAAAATGTTTCAATGACTCCTTAATCCGTAAAGGTACTTCCTGGTGTCCAAATAGAGGGTCTCTCCCTAAATACGTACCCGATAGAAGCGTGTTTATATTTGAAAACGTGAATTGAAGAAGATTTAAAACATGGAAACACGCTGTTGTGTTAAAAAAAAGTCTAAGGTATTAATAACTATGTATTAAGTATGTAACCTGCACTTTGCCTGCGACTTCGTCTGCGTGGCCCACAGAAACTGCATCATATATCCACTCCATACTCACAATATTCATCACTGATATATCTCAAAAATGGCTTGCTGTGGATTGGATTTTCCCTGCACAACTGCGTCTAATTTAAATTTAATTTTAAATAATCTTACCTAAAAATATGTTTCTAGTTGTTGTTAACTTATAATATTGGCTGTCATTGACTTATAATTTTGACTGTTGTTAGCTTATAATTCTAGCTGTTATTAGCTTATAGATTAATGGTACTGTAATCTGTGGAAACTGTTTCTGGATAATGTTAAAACTTTATGTGCTGTTATGTTTGTAATTCATCTGTTGGTTTCCCTAATAAAAAAAAATAATAAAAAAAATAAAAATAAAAATTATTTCGGGACAAAAAGTAGCCTTATAGCACTTAGGGACAATGCAGCTTTTTATAAGTAAAAGATTTTTCAGAATTGGATCAGTACCCTCCACGTATTTTATACAAACTCACAAAATTCGCACTTTTTCTTTATTTTAGTACAATATTAAATATGACTAGCGATTCCCCGCGGTTCCACCTCCGTTGCTCGGCACCTAAGGATCGTAGCGTGATGTTAAATAGCCTTCACTATATATTCTTCCTGAATTTGACTATCATATACAAAAAGATTTCGAATCAAACTGGTAGTTCCAGATATTAGCGAGTTCAAAAAGCAAACTCTTCAGCTTTATAATATTTGTATAGATTTCTTTACCTACCTCAAGAATTTATAGTAGTAAGCAATGCCGCGAGGCTGCACTAGTGTATTGTTGCACTGATCTCCGCATCTCAGGGTATCAACATGCGGTAACAAACTGCACAGCTGTGGAGGGAAAAATATAAAAATGGCTGCCAAATGCATTGCTCTAGTGACTTGTATTTTCAAATTCATTGAAGATTTCCTAAAATGAGGGGGTCGTGGCTAAATGACAGCCACGCTGATTGATCGATCTGCGAGGTTAAGCTGCGCTTGCCGCGGTCAGTCCTTGGATGGGCGTTGACCGATCTTTACACATCGAGACCCCTCCGTGCCTCGGAGAGCACGTTAAACAGTCGGTCCCGGTTGTCATAGGAATATCTTTGACAGTCGTTACGGGTAGTCAGGAGCCCAAAAGTCTGACAACTGGTCTAACATTCGAATACCAGTAGGTATTTCCCAATAATTGGGTTGTGGAGGTCAGATGGCAGTCGCTCCATGTAAAATATTGATATTCAGCCGCAACCAGTTAGACTGGAAGCCGACCCCAATCATGTTTGGGACAAGGCTAAGCGGATGATGATGAAGATTTCCTAAAAAAAACATTTTCCTAGCTACTGTCCATCTGTACCGACACGGCGTGATATCAACGCGAGAGCTACCAATTTGCTTGCGAACGTAGGAGCGAGAACGTCACGGTAAGATTCTCCCTTCGTCGTTCGAACGTTCGCAAACAGTCGGTACCGAATAGACAAGCTTGACTAATAAAATGTGCAGTAAGCTGTCTCCCGAGCAGTATGACTCTCAGCAAAGATCCAGACGTTGACTGTCGCTGTGATGATTCATTTCACGAAGCCGCCGCAAAACACACGCTGAAGCGATTGACGCATAGAAATGTGTTAACTGCTACTAATTTATTGGATTGGATTATAATAATCAGAAGATATGCTAAATATCTAGTTGAGCTGGAAGATGATATAGCTTACACTAATGGACTCTAGAACTACTTACACTGATAGCCCTCCAATAGAATCCAAAATGCAAATCCAACGTAGAGCCGCGCAAAAATACGACAGATAAACCTCCAAAAAACAAAAAACGTTAAGACCATAGATTAATGATTGGTTTCCGCTGCGCTTTGGTTAAGACCAAGAACCTTGGCGTTAAGACCTAAATAGGAGTGACAGACAGGGGAGCCAACACAACATCGAAGGGAACTACACTTCACTAACTTCTTGGTTATGGGGGATATTACACCCCCCCTTGTATGATTTTTTTGATATTATTCAATCCGCAATTTTGCTAATATCACGTGTACGTATAATAAATAAAAAAAAGGAAAATCGAACGTGTGAATTTTTTTTTAATTTTGTTCAATTAATTTTTTTTTTTACATATTTTTTTAATTTTTAGTCCATAATATTGCATTGTCATCCAAATTAGGTATATAGGTAAATATACCAAATTTAGCTTAGTCCGATGACAGGAAGTGCTTGCAAAAATGAATTACAAAATTTGTACCGAACAGACAGACAGACAAGAAAGTGAGTTAATAATAACGTGGTAAAATAGAAAAAAAAATCAAATCGAACGAGGCAATGTTGTATTGTACTGGCATTAGCCATTTTTCTTCCCGCTACCGCTTATAACTTACAACATCAACACTGATATTAACTGTCACTGCAAGAATCGCTCGTTTGATTAATCGCAGCGACAGACAGACAGACACAGGTGAGCTCATTCCGAACTAATTGCAAACACCGACCTCCTTTGTTCAAGTGATTGTTACCTTTTGTGCTAAGATTACATTCACTGAAACCATTGCGTACAGCACTAGCGTTTCATTTGTCAAAATCAGATCGAGCTGTCATTTTAATCGTGTGTTATCATTATTGCGAGTGAAATTAAAGTGTTGAGATGATATTATTATGTTAAATTCTCGGTTTGATCACAACTTGTGTGGGTGGGTTTATGATCTGGATATTTAAGGGAAGAAAGACAGTGATGTTTTTGTAATAAGTTAAATCAACAATTTTCAGTTGTAACAAGCAGTTTTTTTTATATGACGCTTGCCACACAGACACTGAGTTCCAGAAAAGGTCATTAAGTTTTAAAGGAGACTTTAAATCGTTAAAGTCTCCTTTAAAACTTAATGACCTTTTCTGTAACTCATACAATTTCTTAGAAATTGTATGGTTAAAGTCTACATTAAAATTTAATTATCTTTCTGCAACTGACCGTGAGTATCACATAATGCGCTTTACCGACCCTTTGAAATGAGGACTTGCTGTGCCGATAGCTTGTCCCCTAAACGACACTACCCGCTGTCAGCATCCTCAGGAGCTCTGGCGACCTTACTCACCACAGAAACTCAACACTACCGAAGAGTAACGTTATTTGCTGTGGCTGTGGTATTCTGTAAGAGTTACAAACATTTTTAGTTACTGAGACCAACACAAGTAACATTTACTAATATCTAGTGTTGGGATTGGGACCATACCTCCTAGTGTTCGGACCATAACTACGCCTAATTTCTTTGCCTTATGCACCGATCGACTAACAACAAACAAAGTGCTGATGTTTTTAAAGCTTTAGATACATAGAATATTCCCAATTATAAAAACGTGATAAGTAAAATAATCCAGCTTACTTTCCAATAAAAACAGACAAATTAAAACACATTAAGGCGCTGATAACTGCCAACGGCCTTGAGTGACTTGGGTGGTATGGCATGAGTGTTCTGAGCTCAAGCAACGCGACATACCTCCACCGAGCAATACGACTCGCCTATCAAGGAGCGCGCTGTGCCGAATTAGACGTATTATTTCTTTTTAGTATCTAAAATATAAAATAAAAAAAAAGTAACAGGCAATATTATAGGTACATACATAGTCTTTTTACACAAAACAAATCATGAAAATATCTTAAGCGATTTGAAAGTAATTACGTTTTTATGTTATGGGTAGACAGTAATTCATGAATTTATTTCATTAAGTATTTTACTACAATAGTTAAATATTCACAGGTACGATTGATGTACATATGTTTTAGTTTAACATAAAAAAATTGCACAACTAACCTGCATTATTTGACGGCGAAATAAGAGATTTAAAACTGGCCGTTACCATTTACCTTCGCCTTAAAGTGCCTATTCACTGCTTCCAAAATATCAGAATAATCAGTGAGCGTCGTTTATTTCTCGTTGGCTGTTGAATGATATTTGATAGGTGGTGGAGCCTATTAGCGATAAATACGGCCCATTCAAATATCAATTATTTGCTCCTCAGCGTTTGGTCCCAAATGTATTATGAAAAGTGTTAGATAACAAAGTTATAAAATATGTTTTGAGAAAAAATATATTTTATAACTTTGTTTGTTTGTAACTTTTATTTTATAACCGTATTTTTCCTGTATTCGGCCTGGATATTCCGTACCGACACGCGGTGTGATATCACAGCGAAAACTGCCAATTTGCGAACGTTCGAGGGAGAATCTCATCGTGACATTCTCACTCTCTACAAAATAGACAGGCTGAAGTCTTTATAGATAGCGGTTGGCTCTTTGGTGCTTCAGCAGCTATTCGATTTATTTAATGAGTTATTCGTTAAGTGGGTGCTTCAATTTGATTAAGTAAAGACTCAAAATGACTTGGAAATTCTTTTATAAAAGAATCCAAGAATCCCATCCCATCCCAATCCCAACCACACTTTAACAGGGACCTAAAGATCATGTCTGGCATTATACTGCATCTACCAAACAAGTAAAGTATACGCTAATTAACCCGCTCATACCTACCAACTTAGACCAAACCCTACAAATAAACCCTATTCAAATATAAAATTGTGGGTAACGCTAAACGCCTCAACACTCATACTAATTATTTTGTTTGTTCCTTTGTGTTTCAGCTTCAATGGCTTGAAAAGGTTCTGTATATAGCGAGCTAATGTGGTCAGATATTCGTACTTAAGCTGTAATGTGAGATGCCACTATAGTGTGCCAATCCTTTCAGATATCGGGTTTTGTTTTATGAATGCGTTGATTAAAAATCTGCGTTGATTTGCAATGAGAAACGGCTATGGATAATCTACACCTGATAACTTATTAGATTCGTAAAATGTTCTTTTTAGTTCTTGTTGTTTTGTGGTCTATTTTCAGTTGATAGAATTTAGAATTTGGCTGTGACTTCGGGAATTTTCGTAGAACCATTCAACACATAGTTTGGAAACTCCTATTCTTTTATTGCTATTAGCAAGCAATTCATGTAGGTACATGATTGGTTTTTCAAAACGGCTCTAATTAATGATTTCGTTGAAATGTGTTCAAATAATGTTTTACTTTAGTATTTTATCGTTAGTTAGAGTGTTATCCCTGAGAAATTCCCGAACTAAGCTCGGTCGCCTCGGTACTGTAGTTATTCAAGGATCTAGTCCTGTTAATTGAATGTACCTATGGCTTCCAAACGTAGAAGATGCTGTTACCCATTTATACAATAAATTTTGCAAAAAAGAACAATTCCGGTGGTCCTTTACCATGGACCTCAGAACCAAATCTCCCTCACGCACGATCGTAATAAAGAACAAACGACAAACAATACACCTAATACCTCAGGACTGTCAAAGAAAAATACCTTAATATTATTAGAAGCACGAAAACGAACCAATTAATGAGGGCCTATTCATCATACGTTGTCACCTCCATCGGTCAAACACAATACACCAGTTTGTCCGACAGTCCAACACAGGCGGCAATTCACACGGCGGTAATAAGCCTCCTACTGTTTGCTTAGGAAACCCTATGAATTTTCGCTTGCTAGAGGAAGTTTGAGACCTATTTTAGGGTTATATGGTTGCTTTTAGGTTGGTGTTATGGTTAAGGAAGTGTGGAAATATTGGAGTTGTAAGTTTGTTGAATAAGTATGGAGTATGGAAATATGCTTTGAATGTAGAACGAAATTATTTTAGTGTCAAAAGTGGGTCAGGTGGCAGAAAGAAGTTTGTAACAGGAGCTCTTTAAATCTAATTACTATTTTTTACTGTTATCAGAAGCTATAATATTTATAGGACCAATTCTTTTGGCAGTTTCAACAATGCCATTGATTCCACTATGACCAATCTTGTTACTATTGATTTGGATGGAATCTTATATTTAGATAATGTTTTACTTTCCAAGTCTATCTAAATAGGTGTCATCCCTGGAAAATTCTGAGCGAAGCTCGGTCGCCCAGGTATTCTTTACGGACCAAAACACCATCACAAAAACAAAACAACATCAAATACCTAAGAAAAACCTCCAAACCTTATACTTATAATAACTCCCTTTCCTGAAATAGTAACAATACATCACTGTCCGGCAACTGCGGTAATCGCCCGCTGTTTTTCTAGTTAATTGGACAAGAAATCAAAGGAAAAGCGAAGTGTCAAAGAAATGTTTTTCTTTTCCTTCATTCGTTGTACCCTATAAGGCTATTAATATTGGATATTGTTTCTTTAAGGATTGAAAGGACAATAGAAGCAGATGATAATGTTCTCAAGTTTATTTAAGAGTGAGGGGAAAGGGCCTATCACGTATATTTTGACGTATGGTATCGTAAACGTTAGCGAATTTTGAACGGGTAATACCTAAAAGTTTGCTACATGATATTTATATAAATAATATAATATTTATATAAATAAATTCATATTTTTGTATGCAGAAAAGTGCGTAAATTGTTTTAAATTAAACAAAAGTATATTAGGATTTTTGTGATGTGAGAAGATCTACATTTTTTCTGTATAACAAAAATGCGACATAGTGCGATTATCGTAAGCACGGCAGAAGTACTGTCCCTCTGTTGGGCAAACGCTTCCCCCAAGTCCTTCCAAATGCTCTTTTCTGATCTATAAATTATAAAAAAGACGAAGTTTTCTATAAAACCTTCTTTCATGACCGGTCTTTATGTACGAAAAATGTCTAATTAGGTAGGTACTCCACGATAAACAAAAACAAGAATACAAACAAACAATAGTCAGTTTAATTAGAGGCAGGTAATTAAACTGACTATTGTTTGTTTGTATTCTTGTTTTTGTTTATCGTGGCGAATGACGAGGGTCATTAACAATAACATTATCATCTCAGCGAACAAATAAAAATATGAATAATTCAACCGTTATTTAAAATTAGAGGGCGTTAGAGTGTTGTCAAGTGTTTTTTTCAAAAACTCATTCGCGCAAAAACTCTGTGACAAAGTTAACCCTATGGTGGCGGTGCCACACGCGCTGCACCCACTGCGTCGTAACGAAGCGAAGCACTTTTTCTAACAGCAGTGCGTGTTACCAACGAGGCTCCAATAAATCATCCGGCGGCCGCCCCTTGATTTAATATTGTCATAATAATAAAAACGCGCGTTAACGCACTGAGGAGTTCGTCAGCTGATGTCGGAGATAGATGCGATGTTGGAGTTGTGTAGGTAGAATAATAGACTTACGTAGTTGGTGCTTTGCTAAACGTATGTTGTTGAAAGATACATTTTTGATCTTAAACATTGGGGTTTTGCGTTTGGTATTTTTGACCGGGAATTTAGGAAAAAAATATATCCTACTGTATCTATAGAGGTAAAAAACAGCTCACAGATTTCTCTGATTTAGAGAATTTATGCTGTCTTGTCTTAATGTTAAATTACATTTTAATTAACCACTCAGATGTGCTTTTGTATCGTCAATGTTAGCGACCTTATAAACCAAAGGTATTTAGAAATATCATGTAGCATAAGCATAGCATAATCGGCCTACTAATGTTCCCACTGCTGAGACACAGGCCTCCTCTGTGAGAGGGGGTGGGCCGTAGTCCACCACGCGGGCCCAGTGCGGGTTGGTGGACGTCGCATGTCTTCAACGTTTTTGGTTCTAGGACATGCCGGTTTCCTCACGATGTTTTCCTTCACCGTTAAAGCAAGTGATAATTAATTTCTAATACGCACATGACTTCGAAAAGTCAGCGGTGCGTGCCTCGGGATCGAACTCGAACCATTCGCCGTCGGAGGCACATGGTTAAACCACTAGGCTATCACTGCACTCGAAAGAGAGTAAGTAAAGTAAAGTAAGATCCTAACATCCTTTTACTCGTCCCTAATGTTTGAATAAACTCCTGAATAGAGATAGGAAGTGACACATAGGCACATTGCTATGTCTCATCTACTTCCAAGTCTTTGCCCGCAATCCGTCTCCGCGTTTTATAGCTGATGA
Source organism: Thalpophila matura (assembly GCA_948465475.1). Taxonomy (NCBI): domain Eukaryota; kingdom Metazoa; phylum Arthropoda; class Insecta; order Lepidoptera; family Noctuidae; genus Thalpophila; species Thalpophila matura. The sequence continues at coordinate 1,760,856 of OX419187.1, read as the reverse complement.
CCTTTTTTGCCCCACTTCGGCAAAGCTTTTGACACCTGCACGATAGCTACTTTAATTTGCCCCGGGTCGGTTAGTGCGGTAGAAACATCAATAACACTTAGCAACGCGGCGGTCTTGCCGACCGGCCGCCCGTAATTATGGGTTAAAATTGACACGTTAGCGAAGTAATGGGATATGAATATGAGGCGTGTATTATAAATTTTTAATATAATTTTTGATGATTTCATTTGAGGGTTTTAATTTAAATAATGGAAGTTAGAACGGTTTTGATATTGATGCTGTTTGAGTGAGAGAGAAAATATGATAAACTTTGAACCTATTGGGTCTACCAATTATATTGCTGCAATGGATAAAAAAACGTAAATTATCATCATCATTCTATCAGGTTTAAATATACATTTCTAAATTCGTTGGTTATTTTTACTTGATGGTAGAAATAATACCTACTTTGTCACCTGTTTTCATTCACCTACTTTTCCAACTAACAGCTACCGAACACATGGGCCTACATGCTTATCAGCTAACACAGGCAAATAACAGATCAACAGATAATATTCGCAAGACACTTCTCTTATTACTTCTTAATACCGGGTTTGTTAAATGAACCCCGACTGCATTACTGATAACATTTTATCGTGATCATTAATCTAGTTACCCTGAAAATGTCCTTGTAGTAATTATAAGTATCACCTGCCGATGTACGGGACTGGTTCACTATATACAAAAAGTTCCTTAGGCCTATGAGAACGTAGACTTAGGCCAATAGGCAATGCTGAAAGTTTAAGTTCGTCATGTCAACGCCGGCTGTCGTTGAAAACCAGTGCTGCTCCGTGCATGGGTCACAGCATAATGCTGAGCGATGGCCGTTTTGCGCGGATGTGACGCATATTTTTCTTACAGTTTTTAGGGTTCCGTACCAAAATGGTAAAAAAGGAACCCTTATGGTGCGACTTCATCTGTCTGTCTGTCTGTGCGTCTGTCACACTTGGTTATTTCAGCAACTACTAATGGTATCGACTTGAAATTTGAAACAGTTATAAAGAATGCTTGTCCAACTTTATTGCAAATGAAAAAAGTCAAAAAATATTTTAATTTTCATTGCACAAGGGGCCGGAGTGGGGGTCCAAAATTTAAAAGTGGCGTTAACAGATCAAGTGACATATCATATGAAAGAACTTGATCTGCACATTTCAAAATATATTTCATTTTATTTTAAGTCGCACAGTTTTCGACATATGATGAAAAATATCTGAAAAATACCATTCCCCCCCCTTATGTGCGAAGTTTGCGGAGCAAAAAATCTGAAATAATTAGAGTTGATAGGAATTGACCCAAATATTGCACCAAAAATAAAACGATGTTCCTAACTAGTACAGTTTTTTCAAAATCATTAAAAATCCTTTACAAACAAACTTAGTTATGCGGTCTGGTTTTTTTCACTTTATACGTCCAAAACTGATACGGAACCCTCGGTGCGCGAGTACGACTCGCACTTGGCCGGTTTTATTTCCATATCTTTGTTATTATTCTTATTATTTTTGTGCGTCATGTCGACGGAAATAAATGCATTTTCGTTCTTTCTTCTATATTAAAAAAAAAAAAAACAGGTCTGGAACAAGCTGGAAGTACAGACATAATACTGGTTTGAATATGTTTTGCACAATGTGCCCTTAGGCCTACCAAACATATTTTTATAACGCACGTCGGTTAACAAGTTCTTGCTCAAAACAATGACAAAAACCAAAAATATAAGCAATAAACGAGTTTCCCCAAATGAAAAGTAATAATTTAACATTCCCGTTGGCAACATCAATCAGTAGGTAAAAAACACAAGATATCATCTATAAAAATTATCCGTGGTACATTTAGTTGCGCCTGCGCCGCGGTATGGCCGGAATGTCCACCGCGCATGCGTCGAATTTGTTACACGCCCTCGTTATACGCTGAGGTAAAAACTGTGGGACTTGACGGATTTTTGGGGATGGGTACAAAGTATAGGCAATTTTTCCAACAAATTTTTTGTTACTACTTTCGTCTAATGAAATAAAGAAATGCATTTATTTGTGTCGACGCGATGCACAAAAAAAAACAAAGATACGAGAAAAAAAAATGTAAGGAAATGACGCATATTATTGCGTCATTTCGCTCAGCATAATGTTGTGACCCATGCATGGAGCAGAGCCGCAGCGCTGGTTTTCAGCGACAGCCGGTGTGTGGTTGTATAACTTGCCGTACTAATGCAAGCCGAGTTGACAACCATGTGCAATCCACCAGGAGCCCAAGGGTGCTCGAATTTGAAACTTCACAAACCTTATGCATCAGGGACCCCGAAACGTTTGGAACTAATTCAATTCAATTCATTTATTCATTAACAATTTTACATTGTGTCTGAATTTTCTTATAATTAACTAATCATTATTCACATAACATCATGCATATAAAAGTAAGTAATAAAAGTAGCATTCTTTTCATTTTCTTTGTAACCATTTTTGTCATGTCCGGACAAACAAAATACAAAATAACTCAAAATTCAAACTAATATAAAATGTCAAAATTTCTAGATAATTTTTGTCATGTTAGGACAAACAAAAATATAAAATAAATCAAAATTCAAATTAATATAAAATGTCAATTTTTCTAAATAATATTTTGTCATGTCACGACTAACGAAATACAAGATACCTAAATCAAAATTCAACTAGTTTTATTGAGAGAATTTTTACAAAGGGAAGAGGAAGTCAATGTTGGCAGCTAAAACAGTAGTGCTGTTCTTATTACTACATACTAATATAGTGTTGTACTTAACAAGCAAAGAAAGGTTTAAGTTTATTTATTACAACAAACTACTACAACTAACTTTGGCCACAAGCCTTATTATATGGAGCATTACACAAAACATTGGAAACCACAAAATCTTGTAAGCCATTTCACATAATGGTTATGTTTTTATTTAATTGTGCACTTTTATACGTAATCTTAAAATCGCTCTATAACCATAACTTGAACCACACCGGCTCACTAATGACGAGTTTGGGAAAAACGTTTAGGTCGGAGATTGCGCAGGAGTCATTCGTTACGGCGCGCGGCGACACTCACGTATAATGATCTAACACCACAAATACATTGCTACACCAGTGTGTCTAGTTGATTATTTGATAGTCTTTGATATTTTAGAGTTTGAAGTGGATTTGCGAAAGATGGAGCCACTTGTCAAAGAAAATACCATACCCGGCAAATATTCAATAACGAGCTTTATAAAGGAATAATTGGCTAGCTTTGGCTTCGTAGAGCATCATCAATGTGACGTTTTGTAGCTACTATTATAGTAATCTGTGACTGACAAGTCAGCGACAAAAGGTCACATTGGTATCAAAGACGATGCTTTACAAAGCCGAAGCTAGCCAAATATCTCTTTCTGAAGCTCAAAGTGTATTATTTATGGCAGTACTGTCATTTGTTTTTGTAAAAAAAAAATAGGTTTAGGTATCTCATAATATGAGATAGCTAATAAACCTATTATTATATTAACAGTTGGAGTTGTACGTAAAAGTATATAATATAGGCGTGGACAATTTTGTCTGACTTGATGCAAACATGACCAACATACATTCCTATCACATTGAAATCGTACTAACACATTAATGAAATACTATCAAATTAATAAAATAATCAATGATTATGTATCATTAAAAAAACAAAAAAAATCAGAAAGGTATGTCCACATTATTTTTTTGTCGAAATAAAAGTAATGTTTAGGCACAGATAATATAATACTATACGTACAGATGCCTCATCTCATACAAAGAAATGTGACCGATTTAGCGCGGGCTATCTTCGGGCTATACACTTTTCCGTGATTAAAGGATTTTTCAAAATTTGGACAAATATTTTTCAATGTATTTTTTCATGTTCTCAATTTTACGCAAACTTCAATAACAAATCGATGCATATAACGCCATCTATTATGAGTTATTTCAACAAATGTTCCTTTGTTCCTGATGAGACCCCATGGTTTAGGTAAATATGCATCCGATTATCCGATCTGTATATATCCTTTTAAACACTCCGTTATTCTGCTCTCAACATTTTCCTCTGGAAAATGCTTATAAATTATTTCTTACAAGGGATCAAATCAATTTTAGAACTGCCGAACGGGCCAATCGCGACAGCTACAAAACGCCGCTGCGTGTAGCCCGTGTGCGACTAGACTTAAAATAGGCTCGAGAACAATGACACAGTGTCTATCCAGCTGGAAAACATAAAATCACAAAGAATAACATGACGCACACGGTAATGAGTTCTAAATTGTCTAGGAGATGATGATGACGGGGATCTCACGGCCTCGCGATTAGCGGTTAAATATCTGGGTTTATCTGGACGTTATGACGGATGCTGTAAGGTCACAGGTCTGTAAGTCAAACATTTTAGTTATTAAGTAGGCATAGACGGACCACGCACGGACACTTGCACAGTTTGAAGAAATTCAGATCAAGTATTGATAGGTATACATATTGCTTATCTTTTTGTTTTATTTAAAAATAATAGGCTTGCGTTTGACGGCCATCTTGCCTGATGTTAAGCGATGATGCGGTCTACGATGGAGCACGCTTGCCTAGAAGAAACTGATTCACTCGCGACTTGAAGACACCCAGATTGTAACTCGGGGAACATCCACTCCGGCAGCGCATTCTACTATTTGGCGGTTTTTACATTGAAAGTGAAATAAATGCGCTTCGTTCTCGTTTTTGGTAGGTATATCAACCATGAACCGTAAATTATCTTGTAGGCGCTCATAATTGGCCTAATTAAAAGGCTCAAGGTCACCCAAAGGGCAATGTAGAGGGCTATGCTTGGACTTGTCCTGCACGATCGAATCAGAAAGGAGAAAATCCGCAGGAGAACCTAGGTAGCCGACATATATGGCAGAATAGGATGTTAACTACTTTTTTTTTATTGTGAATCTGTAAACTATTTGAAAAAAGACAATTAACACCAAAAAAACCGATGAAACATCTACAAAATTGGTAAAGTTATAAGCGTTTTAAAATGATTTGCTAGACACGGACGGCACTACCTATTAGTGACGTAACACCACCTACGTCCGCTTCGCGCGACAAAGACGGAGCGATACTCCCTCCAAAAACTTTAAAAGCGTCTATGTTTTCCATTTTGTGATAAATTATTATTTTTGCTTTTACTTTTTTATTGTGCCTATTCCTTCTTTGAAATAAAATAATTTATTTGTACTTTTTTACTAGTAGGCCACTACCGTATTGCCAAACTTAACTTTTCGAAGATTACAAGCGTGATGTTATGTTTCACATGACCTGATCACTCAATAAATAATAATAACTAATAACTTTCGAGTGACTCTAGCTACCATCAGCGGTAACTGTGAAGTTAACATCAGGTTAATTACCAACCAAAGTAACGCTGCAAGTTAAGTTTATTAATTGCTAAGCATTTATTAAGTTTTAACATCTGTCCGTCTATCGCCTGGGAACTTCCGACTTAAATAGCGTTAATGTCTTTAATGGAGTAACATTTTGTTTGTAAATGATATTGGATTTACTTAGATACTTAATATTCTCAAGATGAAATAGATGCTATGGAGTAAGTAGTTAGGCAGGTTCTTAAGAAAAGGACGAAAAAAAAAATATAGCTACCAATATTTAGCATAATCGGCCTATAATGTTCCCACTGCTGGGACACAGGCCTCCTCTCTGTGAGAGGGAGTGGGCCGTAGTCCACCACGCGGGCCCAGTGGTGGACGTCACATGTCTTCGAATTTTTGGTTCTAGGACATGCCGGTTTCCTCACGATGTTTTCCTTCACCGTTAAAACAAGTGATAATTAATTTCTAATACGCACATGACTTCGAAAAGTCAGCGGTGCGTGCCTCGGGATCGAACTCGAAGCATTCGCCGTGGGAGGCACATGGTTAATCCACTAGGCTATCACTGCAATATTTAGCGTCATGTTTTAATAGCATAATAGCTGAAGATGAGTCTAGGTATCTCGTCATTGGTGAAATCTACCCTACTAATCCTTCTAATATTATAAACGTGAAAGTTTGTGAGGATGGATGTATGTATATGTATATGTAATTATGTATGTACACAAGTATGTTTGTCCACGATTTTCTCCGAAACTATTAATCGGATTGTGACCATTTTTTTATTGGCTTACATTTACTTTAACTTACGGAACAGTGCAAGTTTCATCTAAATCGGTTATGTAGTTTTCAAGATGTGATACGTGTAAATGTGACAGCCTGGCTTATTGATACGAGCTACGGGTGTGGTGTCAAAGGGAAAACATCTCAAATCCTTGGTCAAATTCAGTGCAAGTAAGGAAAAACAATTGATGTCACTCAAAATAGAAAAATAAAGAACTTAAAAAGAAAGTCAAAACCGCCTTCTAAAAGATTAAAATAACGTGTGAGGCAGTTTCGGAAGTCGGTGCCCATTCAAACCTAAGCAAAAATCAAAGGTTGCCTTTGATTTTTGCTTAGGTTTGAATGGGCACCGACTTCCGAAACTGTCTCACACATTATTTTGATCTTTTTGAAGGCGGTTTTAACTTTTTTTTATTAAAATCTAGCTTCCGCCCGCGGCTTCGCCCGCGTTTTTGGGATAAAAAGTAGCCTATGTGTTATTCTGATGTATAAGCTATATTACTGTAAAGTTTCATTAAAATCCGTTCAGTAGTTTTTGCGTGAAAGAGTAACAAACATCCATACATCCTCACAAACTTTCACGTTTATAATATTAGTAGGATTTTTTGAACATTATTGTTTTTTTTTAACTTTTTGGCTTCTGACCTCGCAACCTACCACCTAATTATAATATTTGTTTATAATCAACAATCATATAGATAATTAAACTTAATTATATTCTCTCTGTTCTCTCAGGAGCCACACAACACACAACACACACCACACACCGGGTGTGTCCGCTCGGCGGGCGCTCGTTCATTAATTAAGAGATGTCTTCATCTCGCGAGCGGCGCGGGCGCACACAAACGATCTCTTAACAATGCTATCGGGTTACTGCGTATAAGATGTGGTGTACAATGGTTTTTCATTTTGTTTTTATTTTGGCACTGTTTTTGGTATTTGGGTAGATCTTTTGAATTAGAGGCAATATTACCTTATCAACAACCGTTGTAGGTCGCCTTGACATCAGTATGAGGAACTCATTAATGATGGCGAAAATGCTGTCAATATGATTAATATAATAATTATTATAAATATTGAGATAAAAAAATATCTAGGTAGGTATACTATAATATGTCTGGTCTGTACTATAATGTTGTATACAGACAATACTCTGGTACCAACTTCAACCTCTTTAGTCTTGTAACTTCAATAGCGAGGTTTTGTTATATTTATCGTAGTTTCCATGTAATTCAGCCAACCTTTGCTAATTTGGTAAATCCGACAAATCATTTTTTTCAGTGTAAAAAGAGAGCGTGAATTTTGTGAGTTTGTGTATAAGTTAACGGTAACCTCCGGAACCACTGATCCAGTAGGTACCCCTATCATGAGTTTTTTTGACGTATAGTTTCGTTAACGTAAGCATATTTTGAATTTAAAATACAGCAGTCCTGGAACATTTTGATAAAATTTTATACCTACAATTTGCACATTTTAAAAAATACAGAGAAATTAATTAAGTATTTAATTTATATAAATATTGTGTAACAAACGTGTATTTTCAATTCAAAATATGCTTACGTTAACGATACTACACGTCAAAAAAACTCATGATCGGGGTACAGTTCTATAAATTCTTTCACTAGTAGAAAGCTACATTATTTTCAAATGTTGGCTACTTAATAAGCCAAAAAAAAACACAGTTCCTGTGGTGCACGCGGACGAAGTCACGGGCAAAGTGCTAGTTAGAAAATAAATGTGAACTAAAACTCTATGGGCGTTTATTGCCAAATTATGCTATTTCAAGGGCTGAAAATACGGATAATAACTCGATTAACAAACTTAACTATGCGTATTAATTATTATTTTCAAAGGTTAGACTTCATAACGAGACACCGGACATGACGCTTGGTGGCAAAAATATATAGGCATGCAAATAGACACGGTGCCTACTTCTAAGGGCCTTATCACAATGGCGATTTACGAGCGAGTTCAAAGCGAGGCGAGAGCGCAGCGAACACGCCGCGAATATTTTACGACAGACAGCCTACCCCGCTCCACTTTAGCGATAAGGTTGCGCGTCCGCGGCCTGTTTAGTGCGCGCTCACTGCGCTCTCGCTTCGCTCACAAATCGCTACTATGATAAGGCTCTAACGGACAAACTTATTCCAATGAGTAGGTAAACTTGTGTGCCATTATAATGTATCGACATGTTTTTGTAATGTAACTAGATGCTAAAAGAGCCAGAAAGTGTTTAAGCTACTCTAAAATTATACAAGTATGTTTTATGAGTTAGCGAAATTAGGCATCTGCCACCTGCTTAGTTTACGAGAAAATTAAATGTTAACTGATGAGTGACGACACAATTACCGCTTCTTTTCTATGCTACCGTGTTAAAACTGTGTTATCGTTAAAATATTTCGCAATAATAACATAAAATATATTTTTATTGATTATAATTTGCCTACCTAATAGAATACGTACTTAAACTCCTAACAGTTAATAGAAAATTAAATTCTCTACCAGAAATGAACATTGTTTTATAATTTGCTACGAAACAAAATTAAATTGCGAACTATAATTACTATTTTCATTTATTAAACAAGTTTTAATTAAAGCGGCATGCACACTGCACACTGCAGTGTGTCTGCCACCCGGCAATTGTCAATCATGTGTCCTGAGCTTTAGAATGAAACTGTCGGCGGTCTGGTATATTAGACCGATGGATCTCAAAATTAAGGTCGGGTATAGATAGATAATAATGTATTCAGCACTAGATAAATTAGATAATTAATCTTGTGGTCAGACTACGGCGATTACCAATTGTTTTTCAAACGTCATAATATCATAATTATTATTTTTAGCAGGTTTTTTTCTCTGGGGTTTTGACTGCCGTTAGCTTGGACTTTGTTCCCGATGCCCTGTAGACTACCATTTTTTATATTTCTAAATGTTGTTTTTTATTTCATAAAATTATTTATATAATTTTATTTATGTAAGAAGAGATAAATGAATAAACAAATTAAAAATTGTTCCGTCATAGTTGTTTCTTTAAGCGGTCTTCTTTTCGTACTCATAATATTAGGCAAATGGAAACCGTCTTTATAAATTATTCATAAGCAATAGGTACTGCAATTTTTCGATAATTTTGTTTATTTCTTAATTCAATCGTCGTAAAATCTCAAAATTCAAGTCTCGCTCCCTAATTACTTGCGAATTAAACATAAAATAAACGTAGGAGGAATACAGGGTGATGTTATTTTATGTCATCGTAAAATATCCATAACAGAAGAATATTACAATAGTAAACATGTCCATAAACTTTGAGACACACCACATAATAATGTAACTTCTAATCTATTTAACCCTATAATTCCGAGTATTCGCGTAATTTTCCTTTATTGCTAATTATTAATTATCTGCATTACTGTAATTATACCCGACTTCCACCTGTTCCCAATGAAATATCATAATGATGTGGTTTTTGCCGTAAACACTATTGTATGGTTATAGGTAAGAGCCACGCAAAACTTTGCTCCTAATATACTAGTGCAATGAAGTCAGGGAATGTGGCTTGAATCTCAGATCATAGAAACAAGGAGATATGCCATCATAGCAAATTAGTACCGGAACAACTGATGCCACTTTTAGTACATTTTTCGACACAATTACGCGCATAATTAAGCGCTCCTTGTGAATAAAAAGATCTCCCACGCATTGAACATTCCGCACACCCTCAATCTAACACTGTTAATCGTCACTCAACACTAGCACTAAACTAAAACACTGTATTTATACCATCGATCGTGTTCGGTTCGTCGCCAGCGCGTACGTTTATAATATGAGCAATTTGCTCAAGATCAGGCATCAAGCTCGATAGCGCCTTGGCACATCTCCTTGTTTCTATGATCTGAGGCTTTAATATTAACACAGTTGGTATAAGGATTTTTGTGCTGGTGAATTATTTTAGGCGACAGCGGGTTGTCTTCACGTGTAGCATGCATGACCATGATAAAAGAGTCATTTTTTTTTTTAATAATAATAAAACAATAAAAAAAAAAAAAAACTATTGGTACCTATCCAATTTACAACAGTTTTATTACAACTGTTTTGCTACAAGAGTTTGATAACGGACAAAAAACAGTTTGGTAATATCCACAAAATTTGAAAAGACTCAAAAACGGGTTTTGCTGACGGAAGAATAGACAAAATGACAGATTGTAGAAAGATTTCTACCGTTTTGTGCATACAATGAAGAGAAGAAATGTTTATATTCAACAGTAGACAAAACTCTGATAAGCCAAGCACGGGTCGCCGCGTGCTCGGGCAGAAGAGATAACGAGTTAGATAGAAAGAACTTTGTCTATTCTTTGGTAGAATAGAGAATTAGTCATGCTAAGCGGGCTATTTGACTCCTTTCTCTATATAAAATTTTGGACTGGTGCATTCTAGTCTTATTGTGGCTGTACTCTTTTTGTATATTAAGTACTAGCTTCCGCCCGCGGCTTGGCCCGCGTTTTTGGGATAAAAAGTAGCTTATGTGTTATTCCAGACTATAATCTATCTGTGTGCCAAATTTCATCCAAATCCGTCCAGCCGTTTCAGCGTGAAGAAGTAACAAACATACACACACAAACACACACACGCACAAACTTTCACATTTATAATATTAGTGTGACTAGGCTTTGGCCTGTGACTCCGTCTGTGTGGACTACAATGAATTGACCATCTTAAATGACCTCCTTAGTGTACGGTGGCTAGTATTACGAAGAGATCACCTTGTTCTATCATCTGAGGATAGGATAAATTGATGTGTAGCAAAAAAATAAAGACATTAAATTAAATTTCATTAGTGCGGTGAATGAAAGCTACGTCGGCAACACAAAGGAACTTCCGATTGTTACATTGTAGGGTGACATTTTCTATAATTAGATGCAAGGTGTTGTTCTCGCACCATAAATATACGTAGATTCGTAAGATGTTTTTATTACAAAACTATTAAAAACACACGGTACACTTAGGCCGAGATAAATAGACGTTACTTAGCACGTGCTTTGGCTAAGCTATGTTCCCGTCTCTGTCTTGCTTGCAAGTTGCACGACAGTGACAACGATACTACTTAGACAAAGTACGTGCTAAGTCGTCTATTTATCTTGGCCTTAGTTTTTATATTAAAATCTTATTTCTTAAACGTTTTTCTTTGTAGGTATATTGATAGGATACCGTTTATGCGACACAGTTAACAGTAAATTGTTATTAATTTGATGTCAATCGACAGTTGACAGTTTAGTTTTGACCGCACGGTTGTCGCAGTGGCTGAGAGATTGGCTGCTGCGCAACGTGTCGCGGGTTCGATTCCCGCATTGCACATAGGTCTGGCTGTTAGTGTATGTGAAATTTGTGTTTGTAAACGCACCCACGATACAGGAGAAATCCTAGTGTGGGGCAACGTTTATATAAAAAAAAAAGTTGTTTTTAATGTTTATGTGCATGCGCATCAATATGTACGCACATAATTTATGGCTTAATCGTGTACTGACGCGGACACGTCTTACGACAAAGGCAATTACAGATAAAATTGTTAAGACCTGCCGTACACTATCGTGACAAGTGTCGCAATCATCAGTCATCAATATCATTCACAAATTCAACATTTGTGACACTTGTCTGTACAAAAACGAATCCATAATCTGTTTCATGATGAAACATTTCCCCCGAACACATTCCATGAAACTTTCATCGAATATGTTCAGGGAAAATTATGCTGAGGGGAATCCCCGCATTTGAAAAAAATTGCAGAGTTACCCATTGCTGGTACTCTCACACATTAATTAAGAGCTTTCAACTTATTTGTAGCTCATAGCATAGCATAATTAGCCTATAGTGTTCCCACTGCTGGGAAACAGGTCTCCTCTCTGTGAGGGATTGGTGGACGTCACAAATATCTTCGAATTTACGCACCGTTTTTTTTTTTTCACGATGTTTTCCCTTCACCGTTTTTAGAGCAGTGGAGATAAAACAAATAGCACTAAGTGTGCGCCTGCCGGGGTTCAAAGCCACGACCTACGACGACTTGTAAGGGCCTAGTTCACCGACAAGATAACAGTCCGTTAAATTGAAAACGGCTGTTTATCACATCTTTTTCCATACAAAATGTCATGTTAAACGGTCGTTTACAATTTATTAGACTGTTAACTTGTCGGTGAACTTAGCCCTAAGTCCCCCATTTGTAGTAGATTGACCTACGTTTAACAGACAACGTTTAAAGACAATTTACAATTTAAATAAAAAAATGGCTACAGTAACTTAACACTATTCTCTCCACCACCCCCCGTAAAAGATAGCGCAAATATAGGTTGGCAAAAACGGTAGAGTTTCATGACCAGGTGGTCGGGCACTGCGCCATGATGCGTAAGCGCAGAATATTGTGTTACATTACCTGCGCCCGCGCCGGTGAGTCGGCCCATAAACCTATATTGTGCTGTATCAAGTTTAGACCAGTAGCTGAAACAGGGTCGCTATAGGATCCATTTATCCTTGCAAATAGGCAGCTGGTTGATCTATGCTTCATTGTTCGGGAAAGGCTTTCATATACCTAAAAAAAATATACCTATTAAGAATCTGCAACTCTATTTTATGTATGTTTTTTTTTTTTAATTTCAAACAACGTAGTGCATTATAATAAGGTTACACAAAAAGTTTAATTTTAATTATCTAGTGACTAGCATTATTTGACGAATCGCGAAGTTGATAAATTGAGATTTTGATTAATATAGGATTTGATCTAGCAAGGATTTGACGAACGCCTGCGCAATCTTGCTTTGCTTTTGAGCCGTCAGCCGGTGTCTCATAGCCACACTTCCAAAGATTTTGGCATCAGGCATGCAATCTTTTTTATAGAAGTTTACAAACCTGCTGACGTCTTTCCCCATCGAACAGTGGGTTTATTTCCCTACTCCATGTTTTGACTATCCCATAACATAAGCCATAATAAGTGCCTATCAATAAAACCCTAGCATGTCACCGAGCATTATTGCTGTGGTGAGTCTTGATCATTTTTCAATCAGATGCAGACATCTGATTGAAAAATGATCAAGACTGAATTACTGTGAATTACTTACAAGACTGTGAATTACTTAGATAATGGTCTTGTGCCAGAGCAGAAGACCATTATCTAAGTAATTCACTCAAAATTTCGTCCATTCACTAATAAAGTTCTTGATATTCGCTATCCGGTTTCATGGTTAATTCCGAGTACCTGGAGGTGGCTATCGGCATTCATCCATTTGATCGGATTATAAAACAGCGAGGGAGCGAGCGGTGTCGCGTTACCGAATCTGTATGCGACCACAATGATCATGCCGTTTCGCGGTAAAACGTGTTAATAATGTGGTGCGTCCGCGCAAGTGATAGGCGATGAGCTGGTTACGACTAAGAGGGTAGTGACCTAGTGACTCGATTCCATGGTGTATAAGCTATGGGTAAAGGTTATGGTTGCCTGGAAGAAATCACAGATAGCGATAAGGCCGCCCATTGTATGTTTTTGTTTTATATGTTCTGTACCTTTATAATATTTGGTGTACAATAAAGTATATAATAAATAAAATAAATAAATAAAGACTCCTTACAATAGGTTGCAGACAGAAAAAACGTGTGTAGTCGGGGCACCCCCGTCAGGATAGAAGTTCCTTGCTCCTCGCATATAATAGAAAGAGACACACAGAGAGAGAAGGTCGCATGGAGGGGCATAACGCTTTTTCCTTACCATTTCTGCCAGTCAACTCCTTCCGCAAGCCGCGTTGAGGAACTTTGTTCCAAAATACTTTCCGTAGTGCGTTGGTTGCAGCAATCGACGTTGGCTAACGCGTAGCTGGTAATCTAACAATGCCTAGTTACGAGGATAAAGGCATGTTAAAATTTATTTAGTTTTAGTGATAGCTGGTCGCAACTTGTCTAAAAAGATTAATAAAGATAATGACGGTTAATTTTATTGCAATTTGGGACCACAAAACTACAAGATTAATTGTCTAGATTTATGTGCTAAATTGACAAAAAGGCCTGGCTACGAAGCTGCTACGATGTAGCTACACCACCACTACGCCATCTGCTACGCCGTCGTAGCCGATCAACACTCCGCTACGCGAGATTTCATTTATGATCAAGGATGTAATTTTAACTATTTTTAACCGACTTCAAAATAAATACACCAAATTAATTAAATAAATAAAATAAAAAAAGGAAGTAGTTCGCCGAATTCTCTGATATATAAATATTATTATATGGACCAATTGTTGTTTTAATTAATCGTGAAATTTCATTATCTTTAATGTGCTTTGGTTGAGTCGATAAATTTTACCAATTAACCAACTTTTGTGTATAGCTTACATAAGTGTAGATTATAAAGTTCGTACCTACACCACGCTGTCGTTTATACCTTACACAGTAGTAACACGATACTAGTTCCCGCAGCTATACATCCCGACCCTAATTTTACGGCTCATTACCACTTTAGCTCATCCTTTTTTGCAATAAGCCGTGTGTCGTGGAGCATCGGAGATTTTTCGTGTGGCCAGCCCTTTATGGCTGAACCACCGTAAACCTGGGGTATTAATTACGAGTAATTATAAAAGCATTGAGTTGTTTAAGCGAGCTATTATTTAGTGTGTATTGGATATCAGAAAATTGCTGTATTAGAGCTGTTGTGTTGTACTCAAGCGGAAGATTTATGGATGTTTTTTTTGTTTTTTTTTTTGTGGTAACTTGTTTTCTAAGGTTTGAAGTGAGTATCTATAGATTTATTATTTTATTAAAATCCAGCAATTTATACCTTATGCACCTTATGTCCTCATGCCCCGGAGAACTCTTATAATCACATGGGCGGATGCAGCCTTTGATTCAAGCGAGGGTCATGTAATCGAGGTCCAGGCAGGACAGGGTTCAAATATTATCAGGGATTAATCTAGGCCCAGTCAAGGGGGGATCACGACTTCCATGACACTCTCTTGGATTCGCCCTTGCGTGGGGGTCAATCATTATGTCACCGTTGATCCATCTGATATCATCGTCATTCTGAGAGA
Organism: Thalpophila matura; assembly: GCA_948465475.1. Lineage (NCBI taxonomy): Eukaryota > Metazoa > Arthropoda > Insecta > Lepidoptera > Noctuidae > Thalpophila > Thalpophila matura. The sequence continues at coordinate 1,745,622 of OX419187.1, read as the reverse complement.
TGTTATAATCTTCCTGAGAGACATCTTAAGGACTTACAAGTCACGTAGAAACTTCAAATTCTCAAATCTACGAGTGCTATTTTCAAAGATCATACGAATGGACCGTATTTACTCCAAAGAAACACAGTCACAACTTTGTATCTAGCTAGAATGTAAGTTAATCTAGCTAGATCACCCTGAGAATTCCCACATAGGCCTCTACTATTACGCTAATCGGTCCCCCATCACCCCGTGTGTCGGGTCAGTCCTCGTTAACATTTCTGCGCACAATTACCGCGGCATGCGCAGGCGCCGCCGTTAGACGCGCATGCCCCGATTATTGTCAACACTGTTATCATGTTTACTTATTATAGCTACATCTTGTAAGTTTGTTCTTGGGTGAATACCATACTGCAATACGTCAAAAGGGCACTGGCAGACGCCCATAGAACGCTGGGCCTCAGATTGTGTAAGTCGGTACAGATATGAAATTAGTTTGGTGTGATCAAGTATTTCAAGAGTATTTAAATTCATTTTTTATTTGTTTTTGTACGTAATTGGGTTAAAGATAAATATTCTTATTTCTGACAGTGAGGTTAAGTATGGTGTGAATGCTCCAGTGAAGTACAGCCCGACTAATGAGTTCTCAATTTAAAGGTTTTAGTTACTGTCACCATGATATTCTGTGGAAGCACGCGCCAGCCAGCATGCACCCGTTTTTGTTTTAGTGGTTTTTTCAAAATGTCAATGGCATAATCATTTTATTTCTTATTTATTTCGATTTTTGATTCCAATTCTTAATCTCTAAGATAAATTAGGCAAAGAACAATTAAAATATATTTTTATTTTTGGTTAAGCTTTTATTACTGTACCATATCAAGCCTAAAACTGCCGACGTCCTTTAGAAAGTGTTTTCATATTAGGCCAACTTCGACGTCTCGACGGGTACTGGTCGGAGACCGCGAGCGCCATTGCCATGAGTTTTAGATTTATGGAAAGGACTTTTTTCCGTTACGTGACGATTTCTACCAGTGAACTTCTACCGCAAGCCACGTTAAAGAATTTCGTTCCAAAAACTCTTTTTTTTTTTTTAAGAAAAACGTGCGTTTACAAACACCAATTTCACATACACAAACAGCCAGACCTATGTGCAATGCGGGAATCGAACCCGCGACACGTCGCGCAGCAGCCAATCTCTCAGGCACTGCGACAACCGTGCGGTCATTTTTGGTCCTAATATGTGAAAGTTTTTGGGCAGGTTGCATGTCCAGGTGGGCGAGCGACGCAACGGGCCGGAGCGAGACGCCACCGATACCCGACACCCAGTATTGATCACATGTACTGTCACCTACGATGTTGTCTTTTGCATAAACATTTTGGAAGGCCTACCTACTTTTAGGACCTTCAATTTAGACGTTTGTTGCCAGACTGCTGCGGTACGGCAGCCGTGCGGGTGCCGCACCTACCACGGACGAATTATTGTTTTTTTCCATACAATTGACGCGTCGAGAGCGCTGTGCGACGCCGGTACTGCGCATGCACGACAGCAGAGCGGCCTCTTAATTTTGTATGTAAAACAAACAAAATGCTTCGTCGTTTAATTTACAAAATGAGTACCATAACTGGATAATAAAAAAACTACATTAAAAAAGCAAGTAGGTATGTGTGCTCAGCAATAAAAAAATAATTTCCCCCCATCCTGCCACAGACTGTACAAGAGCACAGATAACGTAGAATGAAAAGTGCGCAAATCCCCGCGGATACGCGCGTAGCCGGATCGCGTTACACGCTAATGGAGCGTGCACGCGATCCAGCCGTACTCGTGTACCTAGCTCAAGTATCGATGCTGTTTTTTGGAAATTAAAAAACCTTTAGACGTAAGTAGATACGCTTGGTAGGCGATCTGCAAGGCATAAATAGCTATAAGTAAGTTGGTTGCACTTACATATTTCGTGTTTTTGTGGCCGGTGTCAAACTGTTCATGAACTTTAAGTGCTTTTATAGCAAAATTATCACGTTTTTTTCTTTGAGAGCATTCCTGATGCAAGCATTTCTCTGTTTTTTTTAATTATTTAAATTGCCACTAATATAGCTCCTAAGTACCTACTTACTAACAGACATGGATGTCGTTGACTAATAAATGGTTATTCATGTTATTCTTACTTTTAAATTAAAATTATACTTACATGCGTTTGACCGCCCCATCTCACCCAGTCTACGATAGAGCACGCTTGCCTAGAAGAAACCGATTTAATCGCGACTTGAAGATACCCAGATTGTAACTATCAGGGAACACCCACTCCGGCAGTGCATTCCACAGTTGTAAACTCAAATCATAGAATCAAGGGAGATGTGCCAAGGCGCTATTGAGCTTGACGCTTTCATACGGTCACATTGACCGTATATAAAAAGTACACGCTGGCGACGAACCGAACACGATCGATGATATAAATACAGTGTTTTAGTTTAGTGCTAGTGTTGAGTAACGATTAGCAGTGTTAGATTGAGGGTGTGCGGAATTTTTAATATGTGGGAGATCTTTTTATTCACAAGGAGCGCTTGTAATTGTGTCTAAAAATGTACTAAAAGTGGTGACAGTTGTTCGCGTACTAATTTGCTATGATGGCATATCTCCTTGTTTCTATGATCTGAGGTTGTAAAGAACATTGCCTGCTAAAAGGTTGCCGACCGCTGCCCTAAACCATGAAATTCACCTGTTTCAAAACACACTCAGTTCCAAATCAAATGCAACAAAGCTAAGCCACTGGCACGTGATTAGTAAAACGTGTGGCGTATGTAAACAGACAGTGTTGGTGTTGATGAGATCTGGCCGAGTGGGCGACGTCGCGCGCAATCACTTGTCAATTGAACTGTAGGCGCGGCACACGCGACCCAGGAGTGCAGGCAGGGGGCAGAAGGACAAGAAGACTGTGGCTGCTTTGAACAGGTGAAAATTTGAGATAAACAGTAGAAATAAACTAAAATCAGAATACCTATAGGGAGGACGTTCATAATATTAAGAGGCATATTCAAAGAGATTTCGAATTTCGAGTGAAGCGAGCGAGACGCGATAGCTCAGTTGCTGCTCACGTCATTAGATTTTTGAAAATCTCCAATATATTTTAATAATATAGGAAAGAAGAACAGAAAATGTATGAATCTTTACGTTATGCCGTCTTCTTGAAATTCAAGACTATTATTACAATGATAATAAGATTATATGGAGGACAAAAAGGCTTGGGATTGAGCTGTTCCAATACATACATGGGCCAATACTACTATTGACATAACCACTAAATTATTGCTCTTTTATTTGATTTTATAATTTTTTCTATATACACTTTGACATTGAATGTTTCCTTTTGAAACAATTTATATACAAAATGACATTGAATGTGATAATAATGATAATATATTGATTATAATTATTGTAAATGTGAGTACTATGTGGGTTATTATGTTACTGTTATAGATCTCAAGTTCAGTCTGACAGTTTGAGTACTTTAGGGGGCCTACCCAAATGTCCTCTCTGATGGTAATGTTCGTCGGGTCGTTGAGCTCCCTAAGTCTGGGTTGAGCTACCACGATACCCGGCACATGCGTGCACAGTCAGGTCAGGTCCACTCAAATCTGTATGGCTCTTTCCTCTAAAGGCCATTTCAGACTAACCTGCATGATTCTTACACAATTTATCTTAATTGTCTGGACTTTAAAAGAGACATCAACCTTTGAGTTTGTTTCGGTGTTTCTTCTCAAAGGTAGTCATATAGGAAACACCGAACTCATCTAGCTTAAAAAAATGTGTTGACGTGTAAAAGTGTTATTTTTAACCTATTTACAAAATAAATATCATTTATCATTTATCATTTATCGATACCTCATTTTGTCGAAATCGGTCCAGTGCCTAGTTTAAATTGTACGAAGAAACAAACTTTCTCACTTATAAGACTATGAGAGTAATTTTTAGGGTTCCGTACCAAAATGGTAAAAAATTATGGTGCGACTTCGTCTGTCTGTCTGTCTGTCTGTCACACCTGCTTATTTCAGAAACTACTTATGCTATCGACTTAAAATTTGGAACAGTTATAAAGAATGCTTGTTCAACTTTATTGCAAATGAAAAAAGTCCAAAAATATTTTTATTTTCATTGCAAAAGGGGCCGGAGTGGGGGTCCGAAATTTTAAAGTGGGGTTACTAGGTCAAGTGACATATCATATGAAAGGGCTTGATCTGCACATTTCAAAATATATTTTTATTTTATTTTATGTCTCACAGTTTTCGACATATATGATGAAAAATGTCCAAAAAAATACCATTCCCCCCCCTTATCTCCGAAGTTTGCAGGGCGAAAAATCTGAAACAATTAGAGTTGATAGGAATGAACCCAAATATGGCACCAAAAATAAAACGATGTTCCTAACTATTACAGTTTTTTCAAAATCATCATAATTCCTTAACAAACAAACTTAGTTATGCGGTCCAGTTTTTTTCACTTTATACGTCCAAAATTAATACGGAACCCTCGGTGCGCGAGTACGACTCGCACTTGGCCGGTTTTTTTGATATAGATATCGATTTATGTTTCGAGCTTTGATAGTCCAAAGCATAGCTGCAGAAAGTACCTATACCTACTGAGTTTAAATAATGGCTTACATTTAGTATAGAGCTACGTTATTCAGCTTATTTTGTGTTATTGGGGTGAAGCTTCAATTTGCACAAAGCAATTTGTGGTTAGGTAACTATTTTAGTCTCGAATCATATTTCTCAGAATATCTTTACAAACTTGAGCAGGAAGCTGACACATTCCTCCAATCAAAGCTATCAAGTATTCATTAATGAATCACGCAAATCCATTCAAACTTTCTAAAGACATGCGATTTTGTGATTTATTATGAGATTTTTATGTCCTGGACAAGAGCAAAATTATTTTATTTATTGATTTAATTTAATTTAATAGAACCGTCGACATTAATTACGCAATTTAATTACGAAAAACACAAAAAAAATACTTATTATAAATGTGAAATAGGTAGGTACATATGACATGAAGCTAGTCTAGCTAGTTTTCTCACAAAACTTCAAACATTCTACTGTTAATTTTTTTGCTAATAAATCAAACTAAATGTAAATAATACTGGAACAAAGTTGAGATAAAATTAGTCTGTTTAATCTGTTTATCTGATTCAGCCGTGAGACTCTATCGCATGCAAACCTGCCGGCTGAGCATGACCAATTCGTCAATGTCAGGATGGCGGGACCAAATTAGAATTCTGAATATTGAATAGTATAAAAAATTACTACCTAATTAGTACCAATTGGTACCAATAATCCCATAATTGGTACCTAAATACTTTTTACGTTATTGCATTTTGAAAGTGGTCCCGCCAACCTGACGTCAGGATGGCGTGACCACTCCCGGTTTAACAAGTTCCTAAAGCTGTAGTGACAATTGAAATATCTCAATAATTACTACCTAATTAGTACCTAAGCATATATTAATTACGAGTCAATAGCTTTAACCAATTTAGATATACAGGCATTTTAAACTTTTTCTCACTTTGTGTATGTTGATGATATAGTCATTTTTGTATTGACATAGCAAAAAAAGTAGATACACGAACACGAAAAGCAATCTATCTTGATTTTATACATATATAACATCACGCCGTTATTCCCCGAAAGGTTAGGCAGTGGTGTATAGTACGACATTTCGCCAGTTATGTGTAAGTCCAATGTGATAGAAGGTTAGGGAGGCGAGCCTATTGCCATTGTTCAGCAGTTGCGCTTGCGTTGCGATTACGACCACTGGAGACTAGCTAGACAGGGGCGGCACCCGCGGCCCACGGGCCGCATGCGGCCCGGGTGGCTCCTTCTTGCAGCCCGCGACTGTTTTGAAATTAAGGTCGCATAAGGTCATATCTTTCTGAATTATTATAAATACGCGCCACAACTGATAATAAAAACACCGGGCAAGAACGTGTCGGAACACGCACAATCTTCCGACCGCAAATATAAGTTTGTATTTCATAATATTATTATAAAATACAAAGTTATTTTTGCAGTTGTCAAACTCAAAACTGAAATTAGTGAATATTTCAGTAATTGACGTATCTTGTTCGAACCAATTTTAATCGAAAGTATTTAGTAGATATTACAAGTTAGATTTTTTTCAAATTTTTGATAACGCGCTCGCCTGTAATTTTCCATTTTTTTTTCATTTTCCCTGGACACACATTGTTAACGACTTTCGGAGCTCCCAGTTTACTTAATACACGGCGAAATTGTAGCGGTTGTTCTCCCGTAGCGAAATGATTTTGTCTTGGCAGTACATTCGATTGATATATTAAAAAAAAATTAGAATCAAAAAATGTCAGAACGGTGTGATGAGAATGATGTGAAAAACAAAATCCCAAACCAATAGTACGTAATACCTCACGATAGCTACGCAAGCGCGGCGACGACGCGAGCGGCCGCGGCCGAGCGGGGCGCGCCCGCGCGGTCATTGCCCTCCGTGTTTATCAATCAGCTGATAACTATTCCTGAGTTATTGATAGACAAATTACTGAACACATGAACACGAAACAAAAAAACAAGATTACTAGGTAGGTAGGCACCTATCTTAGAAAACGATATTTTCTGAATTAGATACCTATTAAAGTAAAGCGTAGGTATTCAAAAAAATGGAATAAACTTATTTACAATGATTTTAATTACTTCCCTACTTTTAAATGTTCGGTATTTAATACAAAGGTACAAGTAGGTACTTACGCTTAGGCCCGGTAACGGAGTAGGTAATTTTTCGAATTGCAAGCCACTGCGTTCCATACACAATAACACAATCGAGCACGTTTTATTTGAACTTTACGAAAATGATAGGTACTTAAACAGTCTTTCATTGTTGAGCACTTTCCAAACGTAGTATTGACTTACGTCAAACCCAGCCATCACAGCCATACACATAGGTAGGTACTTCGACGAGGATCCCGTTTGAAGTACCTACTTGTGGATTTCCTCGCCGACCTCGGGCAAATCAACGGCTGATCGACCTCTGGTACATGCAAATCGTTCTGCTGCCGGAAAACAACCACTAACATTTCGCCGTGTATATTATGCACTTTAATAAAAAAGTCGTTTCGTAACCCTAATGTTAAATAACATTCAAAGACCAAAGAACGACAGTCAAAGACCTATCCAACGATACCCCACATGAAGGGGTGCGCCAAAATATCTTATGAACAAGTGCGTCCCGCCTTTAATTCATTTTGCCACTATATGGCCCTTTTTTGCTAAAAGGTTGCCGACCCCTGAGCTAGACCAATGAAGCAGTCTCATCATCTCAAGATAAAATTATCTTCTAAAAGAGAGAGATAAAACAATGTACATTTTTATTTATTTATTCGAGTAAGTCTATCCATGATTTTATGGTGTACATTTATATTGTTCCTCCTTTAAATGAAAATATGATGAACTAGCTTCCGCCCGCGGCTTCGCCCGCGTTTTCCGGGATAAAAGGTAGCCTATGTGTTATTCCAGACTATAATCCACCAGCCATTTCAGCGTGAAGAAATAACAAACATACACACACACCCACACACATACGCACAAACTTTTGCCATTATAATATTAGTGTGATATAATCTGCCTTCTATTTTTTTGCTATCACGTACGTTTTTATTTAATGTTTTTTTAATTGCTCAAAATTATGTATTTTCTTCTGTCGCACTTGCAATAAAGCTACTTTATTCGGTTCAGATCGTATTTGTACACACAAAAACGGCTTGTACTAAGAAAATAAAGAGGAAACGATATCAGCTCACATGGTTTTAACACTTATGCTTCCGCCTGGCAGCTGTGGCTCCGTAGCACTCAGCATGTCATGTTAAAAAGTTGCTAGTGATTGTTTCTGATTAATACCGGATATTTTCGTAAGTCTTGAATTATATTGATACATGTAGCGTAAATCTAAGTGTATTTTCAACTAAATAGTAAAATAAAATCACATGATTAAAATATTGTTTTAATTTTATAGCAAATTTAATTTTGTTTTAGGTACAAATTGCCAAGGACTTGTAAAAACTCCTGACATGTTTTGTTATAGTTTGTAATCTTAGAGCAGTATCAGATGAACACGGCGAAAGGTTTCAGCAAGATATACTTCACACACAAAGGCCCTTGAAAGGAAAATGTTCAGAAGCAGATTTTTGTTGGTCAATTCGTCGCGAAACTCTAATAGAAAATATAAAAAGAAGAAAACTACAAAATAATTAGATTGCCTAATGGTTTTTTTTTATGTTTTGTAAGGGATCGAATTCAATATAGTGTCAATTATTCAATTTATGATTTCAATTTAAAGCGAAGAAAGATTTTATTTAAAACTAGCTGTTCCCCGCGGTTTCACCCCCGTCGCTCGGCTCCTAAGGGTTGTAGCATGATATTAAATAGCCTAAACTATTTCTTGTGAATCTGGCTATCTTATACAAAAAGATTTTTTCGAATCCGCCCGGTGATTCCAGAGATTAGCGCGTTCAAACAAACAAGCAAACTTTTCAGCTTTATAAAAAAATATATTAAAAAATGTATACTTACGTGATACGTAATATTTACTGCTATACCTAGTCTTGCCATAAATATTGTAACAAAGAAAAAATATTTTTTCTATTGCAAATAACATTTATAACTTTTACAGTGTGTTAATTTAATACACAAATCTAAAACAATTTTAAACATAAAAAGCTTATTTGAAGTGGTCTCTATTGGCTGCAATACAGTCCTCTAAACGTTGAGGCCAGTTATCAATAGAAGCACACACTCTTTTCATGGAAAAATTCTTCGCTGCCAATCGTATAGATTGTTTTAGGGACTCCAAATTATCATGGAGTTTAGGGCAAGCCGTACTCTCTAAAATTGACCATAAATCATAATCCAGCGGATTAAGATCGGGACTAGACGACGGCCAGTCTTCAGCTCTGATGAAGTCCGAAACGTTCGTTTCCAACCAACCTGCGTGGACCGAGCTTTATGACCTGGCGCCGAGTCTTGCTGGAAGGACCATTCTTGGTTATTGAACATGGTGTTGTTAAGGGGCTTAACTACCTTCTCAAGAATGGTATCTTGATACACTTGTGCCGATGTTTTGATACCTTTTTCACAAAAATATGGTTCAGTCACTCCTTCATAGCTAACACCAAACCAAACCATCACTGAAGTTGGATAATGCCCACGTTGCACTCTGTCGAGTGTCGACTAATTGGGAAGCTTCCTTAGAGCTTTGAGCATAAATACGGTCATTTTGTTTGTTAAAATGTTGCTCAATTGTAAAAAAATTCTCATCCGTAAACAAAAATTTTCTGTGACCTCCCTTTGCGTACCGCTTCAGTAGTTATTCCGATTTTTCCACCCAATTCTTTTTAAATTATCAGTTAAGAAATGACCAGTGCGTCTCTTATAGGCTGCAAGTCCTATATCATCTTTTAAAATACGCGACATGGTTCTAGGTGCTCTCTTCATCTCCCGAGATAAAATCTTTTGCTTTCGGACAGGATTTCTTCGAATTCTTTCCCTTACTGCTTTGACCACCTTTTTCGTACGAACACTACGTGGACGGCCAGGTCTTTTTAAAAAGATTCCGACGAATTGAGAAGCTCCTCCTTTTTTACCCGACTCGGCAAAGCCAAAAGGAAGGATTTTAGCAGTCTATTATGTATGTTTGTTAGTATTTAAATGTGTTCCACCGTAGCGCCTAAACTACTCATCCGATCTTGATGAACGAGGTGTCAATCGATTTGTTATTATGGTCCGGGTAACATAGGCTATACAACATGAAATTTTAGTGGTTGTTTTCCCGCAGCAGAACGATTTGCCTTCAGTAGTACTATCGAAACATAGAGTTCAATTTTAATAATTACCAGAAAAAAAAAATTTTTTTTTCAAATTCTACCTTTTTAAAACGGTCTAAAAAGTATAAAACAATTTCTAATGAAATAAAAAACGTGGGGCGCATCTTACAATTATGCGTCCTACATTTTTCATTTCATTAGAAATTATTTTACACTTTTTAGACCGTTTTAAAAATGTGGTTATTGAAAAAAAAAATTTTTTTTTCTAATAATTATTAAAATTTAACCCTATGTTTCGATAGTACTACTTAGGGCAAATCGCTGTGCCACGGGAAAACAACCACTAAAATTTCACGTTGTATAGATTATGAAAAAAACTAACATGGTGGATTTTAGTCGCTATTAAGTGACGTCAATTTTTTTTTTTTATCTTGTCGTGTGGGGTTTCAAAATTAAGGGCTCGAAGAGACGATTTCGAAAATATATATATCTTAGATATATATATTACCTAAAAAAATAAAAGTGAAAAATAAGACAATGTAGTACATTTAAAAAAATTTAAATCCCGACTGTGGTTTGCACTGCGTCTTGTTCGGTATTAATAAAACACAAAAAATAATTGAAATAAAAAATATAGTTAAAAACTAAAACCCGACTCCGAAACAAATCGAACTGAAAAGCGTGAAACAAGAAAACATTCCTGTCTGCCACCGTATTACTGACCCCAACAGGGCATAAAATCTGCTTCATCGGTCTAGTCACTAGTGGTCGCAACGCAAGCGCAACGGCTGAACAATGGCAAGAGGCTCGCCTCCCTAACCTTCTATCACATTGGACTTACACATAACTGGCGAAATGTCGTACTATACACCACTGCCTAACCTTTCGGGGAATAACGGCGTGATGTTATATATGTATAAAATCAAGATAGATTGCTTTTCGTGTTCGTGTATCTACTTTTTTTGCTATGTCAATACAAAAATGACTATATCATCAACATACACAAAGTGAGAAAAAGTTTAAAATGCCTGTATATCTAAATTGGTTAAAGCTATTGACTCGTAATTAATATATGCTTAGGTACTAATTAGGTAGTAATTATTGAGATATTTCAATTGTCACTACAGCTTTAGGAACTTGTTAAACCGGGAGTGGTCACGCCATCCTGACGTCAGGTTGGCGGGACCACTTTCAAAATGCAATAACGTAAAAAGTATTTAGGTACCAATTATGGGATTATTGGTACCAATTGGTACTAATTAGGTAGTAATTTTTTATACCATTCAACATTCAGAATTCTAACTTGGTCCCGCCATCCTGACATTGACCCAATTCTATCTGTATTTTATTTGTAAAATACAGAAGAATCTATAGACAAAGTTCTTTCTACCCAACTCGTTATCTCTACTGCCCGAGCACGCGGCGACCCGTGCTTGGCGTACCAGACTTTTGTCTACTGAAGAATAGAAACATTTCTTCTCTTCATTGTATGCATACAACGATAGAAATCTTTCTACAAACTGTCACTTTGTCTATTCTTCTATAGATAAAACGTTACGTTTCTATCGTGGTCATGCTAAGCGTGCTGCAAGATTAACGAAAGCACAGCCTAATTAAAACCTTCGATCGAACCTAAACTACTGCGTCTCCTCCACCCAACACTTCCCGCACTGTCGCCTCGGACAAACTAATTAAACGTCAAGCATCGGGAGCCGAAACACAAACAAGCGTGTTTACCCACAGATCGAGACGACCCTGTTGTTAATATTTTAAACTGGCAACATTTAGCGCGCCCTCATTGGTCGATGGCGCGAAGCGCACGTCATTTATTTTAATTTGTCATTTGATTTGACAGGCGATGTCAACTTGATGTTAATTGAAGTTGGAGATTACGGGCGTTAGAGGAGCACTGACCAATTGCTGCCGGTTGAACAGTGAGCAATGATTGGGAGGCAGTAGCGGAAATAGGCATGCAGCAGTAGTGGGTAAATCAATAGAGATGTGTCAATGATTGTTAGTAGATATTTGTTTTGATTAGATACAAAGGGCTCAGTAGCTAAGCATGTAGCTTTTGGGTACTTCGAAATACGAACACGTCTAAGATTTTGATTTGGTACTAAGACCAACAAATTAAAATCTTGGACACAGTAAACTTATAGGCCGTTTTCAGTAACTGATCTATCGGCTCTTTCCCATAATAGAGATCGATTTTTGACATTACCTACTAAGTAATTATTTATTGCATAACGTCGCTGCACCTACAAAAATCACTAGGTAAGTAGGTGTTTTTTTTCGATTGTTGGTTTTTGATACAAACCTCAATGAAATAAGGATTAAAATTGCATCAAAACATATTACATCAACACAGCGGTTTTTGTAGGCGCAGCGACATTATGTCAAGAATCGGTCTCTACTCTCTACTAAAGGAGCATTTTGATTGAAAGCAGCCATTAAGACCATTCCAGAACTGGATGGTTTCAATTCTATTTTAAAATTAGAACAATGACAGCTGATAGATAGGTACCAACCATAAAATTTAAAAAAAAAAATAAGTTATTAAATATAATAAAAAAAAAATTGCCTCGTTCTCTTTACGCATTTTCAAACTGTATGACTTCAAGCGTAGCTTTAGCAAAGCACAATGCAGCAACCCAATACTACACGCGGTCAAAACGGCGTGAACAGCTAAAAGCCTGCTTACCCCACAGTGGGGCGCGGTAACCGTCGGTACGTGTTCCTTACGGATGGTTGCGCGTATGAGGGCCCATGGTATTTGTTTATGGTGGTTAATGTCGATGTGCTTTTTGTTGGGAAGATGGGTTTGTGATTTGGATTTGATTTGCGTGGGTTATTTTATAACTTTGGTGCATAAATGAGTTTAGGAAAGATAAAAGATAAGTATAAGATAAAATTAAATTCATTCAAAAATCGAACGCCTCAAATTATGAACAAGAAAACAAGCCACAAAAATACACAAAATATTTGTCTTTGATTTGAATTTTAAATTAGAATGCTAGTTACCAACATTGAAAAACTAATCTGCATTGACACCGCTAATTTTCCCGCCAGACTGTTTAAAATTCGAACAAATAAAAATGTCTTTTGAATCGCTGCGTTCTACAACATCACTTTATTATCAATCTCGTATATTGTAAGACGTTGAATGCACTGTGTTTAGTAATTCTCGGAGCATCATAAATCAATGAAAAGCACGGAATATGACTCAGTTGGCATAAAAAGCCACCGTCTTTTGTGCCTTTGTGCCTCGAAGTTTCAAGAGCATTTCAAAGGGTTCGAGTGCTTAATGACTACGGTCACAATGAACCAAAACATATTGATGTAACGCGTCATTCAGTATTTTGTTACAAATATAATAATGTTTTATATCAATATGAGTTGTTTTTATATTTTTTTGCGGTCGGTGCTTGTCCTCGGTATTTTTGTATCGTGAAGTAGCGTATCCTATTCATATAGATTTTTAAAAAGGTATTAAAGAAGTACTTTTAAAGGCGAAGGAGTTTTCAGTTCACTTAATAATGATTGAGAAGGAATAATGATGTTGGTTGGATCTGAATGAGACACAAGACCGGTGCGCTTTTATGAATAATCGCAACTCATACCGACAAGGTTAAGTAGTAGATACAGTAGAATCGCAATTATCCGGATCAAATAAATCCGGGGGTATTCCGTTTAATCAAAAATCCGGGTAATCAATTTCAAAGTCAAATCAAACACGATTAAATTTTAATCAACTTTTGTTATGTATTATTTTCTATAACCATACACGAATGGAAGGCCTGCATGGATGTTGTGCGTAAAATGGTAGCACCTACATAATAAAAGACTTCTAAATAAAGATATGCTCCTGATAGTCAGACAATATAGTGCTGTTGTAGGTCTTAAAAAAAAAACAACAAATCTATAATTCCACTTGACAAGTAATATTATGTTAATTAGACTCTTTTTTCGAATGTATAACACACATTAACAATAATTAAATGTTTCTAAGTACTTAAGTAATTATTTATTTAAATAAATGCATTAAACATTAAATACTAGGTGATAATTTAACCAGTGTCTAATGTCACTCCTACACATTCTGTGTCACACGTAACGTTGGAAGACACATCCTATGCTAATGTTCTACAGACACCTGACCACAGGTCAACATTGGAAGATATACCATAAATACGTACAGTTAACAAAGGAGATTGGTACACAGGCTAGAAATAAACAGCTTTGCACTACGTATGCAATACTCATTGTAATTGCGTTCGTAATGAGTTAATCCTACTTCCCATAATATAAATGAGAAAGTTTGTGAGGATGGATGGATGTATGTATCAGTGGCGAAGGGTCATTTTTTGTAAGAGGGAAGCCGGAAATACAAATGCTTACCTGGCCACGAAAAGCTAATCAATAAAAGTAGGCAATACTGCCTGTGCTATTTTTCAAAGGGAAGCCGGTAGGAATCGTGTTGTAGGGACCCTTCGCCACTGGTATGTATGTATGTTTGTTACTCTTTCACGCAAAAACTACTGAATGGAATTTGATGAAACTTTAGTTAGAGTAATATAGCATAAACATCAGAATAACACATAGGCTACATTTTATCCCTAAAAACGCGGCCGGAAGCTAGTAACTTTATAAGAAAAAACACAAGCCAAAGATTTCAGTCTTTAGTAGTTAAGTATACCTACCTTCAAATTTTTTTATAAAATTTAAATAGTAGGTAGGTACTTAGCTGCCTGCACACATATCTATTTGGTTGGCGGTACTTACATTTAGTGAATATTGAAACGCCCGCGCCGTTGCATAAATTAAAAACGCTAACATGGCCCTGAATCGACCATAGATTATAGAGTGCGATAACTATCTCACATTCTCACAGGCAGCTTTATGGTCTATTTGCGTATTACACTTTGACAAATGAGATGGGTAAGCGTATAGAGAAATTAATAAAAATAATAAATGCAAATGAATGAAGTCCTATTTAGTGTTACATTAAAATATATATATATATATATATATGAATTAGTTAGTTTTTATTTAAAAACAACATTAGGCTGACGAGATAAAACTAAACTAAGCTTCCTCAAAGTCATCCCTCATGTGTTGTTCAAACTTTAACCTTAACATTAAAGTTTACTCATCGCGGTAGCGATACGGCATTCAAAAGAGATAAGAGGAGTTCACGTGGAATAACAAGGATGCCTTGCTAATGCGGGCCGAAATGCGAATAAATCATTAGCAACCGCGCTTAGTATCGCCAAAGACCAATGACGTAGGTATTTTTTTTATTTGATGCTGTAAAACGGTAGGGACCATGGTCTGAGCAACATTTGTTCTAGAAAAATAACTATTTAGAATGTAAAACCTTCCTGAGGTATAGTTTAAATGTATACTAAAACCTCCCTAAAAGTATGTAGATTACGTTCGTGAAAAAATCATCAAAATTGGTTCAGTCGTTTTTGAGGAAATCGCGGACAAACGAACATACATAGAACAGGTCGAATAAAGAACCATCTTTTTTGGAAGTCGGTTAAAAGGCTCACAAGCTACAGACAAATCCATAAAACAATCTACTATTAAAAACTTTCACGCTACACTAAATAGGGAAACAGCAGTAATAAATAGAACAAACATTGAATAAATAATACAGAACATGCAGTTTGTCTTTTGAACGACAAGTGTAAACAAATGGCGGAATTATTGCTATATTGAACGATGCAGCCGAGTTTTTGTTCTCTGCTCACCCTTCTGATGCGCTTAACGATAGCAAGGAAATCCATAAATAATTAATAGCTATGCCAATATTTAAATTGTATTTGTTAAACGATGGGAGTTTTAGATTTCAGACGTTAGATATGTGCAGTCGTGAGCGGAGTCGTCAAATGTAATTTCCACAATTTTCTTTTACCTTAAATAAGAAAACTTGACGTATTCGAGACCACACGCACATTTTTTATTAGATTTAGGTCAACTAAAACAACAAAAATATAGCTGCAACACTCAATATTTGAGCTCTTGGCACATGTAATAAAATTAAAGGCACCAATTTTAAAATTTGAAATTATCAAGCCATTAGGTAGTTATCATATTACTTGTAAAATATAAACAACATCTCAACCTGTCGAAAGGAAACCATTTTATTCTATTTAGTTTTAAAATAATCGTCCCGACGGATGGTCGAAAGCTTTCGGTCCGAATCCTGCAAGTCACTGCCGACATGTGGCGACTTTAAAATTGGAACGCACCTCGCGAGCGCGCGTATTTACTTTTTAATTCTTTTTTTTATTAATCGAAGGAGTCATTAGATTGTAAGTCATAACGGTCAGCGTTTTTTTTATCGTCTGACCCAAAGACTTGTCAGGTGCCTTTTTAATATTTCGACGTAAGTTATTTGGTGCAAAAACTTACGAGGACATTAAGGACTGCAACTGTCTGTCTTTTACTTTAATCTTTTGTACGAAAAAGGCAACATTAACGTTAATATATTATTGTCTAGAACTGTCAAACGTTGCCAACCTCACAACATGAATTATAGATTCAAATCGATACTTTGCATAGTAATATTTTAAATTAGCACTGGCAAAAAATGAGATATAAATATTTAAACTGTTCCTTAGACATTTCTAGTGTCTTTATTTATATTTTAAATGTGAACTAATTTAACAAAGGAATTTTTAGTTATCTGCTAACTGTGAAGCCTACAGTTAATTTCTAAATAAACTACGCACTTAGTCATTTTATGTATACCTAATTAAGATAGCCGTGTTAAATGCTAGATAGATTGATAGGCTCCTAAAATTGCTATCCTATTTTTGTTTTTATTTACCTGCCTATAAAGAGATGGGGCTAACTCAAAAAGGTAACTTACACCAAATTAAATTGTGTAGGTAATCAATATTAATTCTCATCTCTTGGTTGCATATTTTGTAAACATTAATTTACTTACTCAACTACCTAAAATAATTTAAGGTCGTTAGTAATCAAAGTTATCTAAGAACCACATTTCCTGTAAAAATTCTGACTCCTATTGCTATCTAATAATCTTGATCATCTAATCTAAATAAAGGGATCGCGAGAGGTCTCACAAATCGCAACGGTTTCCATCAATCTCGCGCCAAAACTTCGCGATCCATTTTATCAATTCAAAAATCATAACGTCACTTTTTAATATCAGATCAAAGCGTTCGAATCTATCGGCCTAATATTTCATAACAAATTACAAAGACGTCTCAATACATGACACGGATTCATCGGGCGCCCGCCGCGTCCGTCCGACTCTAAACAAAAACAAGCCGTCATCTCACAATGGACCAACAAAAAAAGCCAGTATATCGGTAACACAATCTATACATATTAAACATACAATACAAACAATGCGATGCTGATTGAAACGTCAAGCAAATGACGTCCCGATTGATTCAGATCGCTGCATTGTACTTATTAACAACATAATTACGGCACGCTGAGATATAACTATTTATTTTGTGTCCAAATTTATTATTGAGACGTCGAAAAAAACAGATCACGATGCAATGATTCGTGATTTTTGTACGTCGTCCCTTTCTATCGATTTTTATATCGATTTCCATATTGAGATCAGTAATGTATCGACAAAAAGTTGTTTGTTCTTTTTTTAAACTAAATTGTTTTATGATGTTGGCATGTTGTGTGTAGCTTTTTAAAATGCGTTATAATAAAAGTTGCCAGTGTGTGAGGTTTTTAACGGGTCTGCGGACAATGAGGTTGTAATAGAGAATTTGATACTTTGTTACATGATAGAGATATTGTAATACGTTTTTTAATAGATGAAACACAATGTAAAACATTACGGTATCGTAAGCACTTTAAAAAGTTCATCACTGTTTTGATAAAATATAATGCTGCGAGTCGCATAAAAACTGTGTTTCTAGTTTCTGGTCGGTTTTTGATCTACATACATATTCTTTGATTGCGTGTAAGCCATCTTACACAGGATACGTTGAGATGCAGATCTTTCTCGTCTGCAAATCGAGGTGGGCGTGTTCTCTGCATGTTTCAACTGACGTTGTCGATGTACTCGTAATGCTGATCAAACGATACGTTATTAGAAATCAAGCTCGCCCCGTGAGACTTGCTGTAGAGATGTGGCCGACTGTCACACCATAATGTAAGGTACTAGGTAGGTATACCAATACGGTATTTGCCTCATTTTGGGAAATGGTTTATATTAATCTTCATTATATTATAAGCACACTACATTGATATTTCAGGGAGATCTACTGTATTTATCAATAAAAATCAGTGATAAAGTATAAATTTCCAAAACCGCTCCAAAAACGCTGTTTCTGACGGAAGTGACGTAACACGCTAGTAATAGTAAACGAGCTTTGTCTAGGGATGCAGGAAGTGCCAAAAAGTATCGATATATATCGTATCGATATTTTAAAAAAATATCAATATCGGTTTCGATATATCGAAAACAAAATATCAAGTATCGAAAACGTATCAAAAACAATATATTTTCAGTAGCAAGACCATAGTCACCATTTATTAAAATGTCACAGTTTTTAGATTTAAGTGATAAAGTAATGTCAGGGACACTAATGCGCCTGCCACACACTCGACGAATGGCATGGGAAGTAGCGAGGAAAGGAGGCAGAGACATAGTGTGGCAACTTTACTCGTCATGCCACACGTCATGCTCCTCGTCCTCTCTCTCTCGTCTCGTCCGGCAGAGAGGGCAACATCGCGGCAAAGCACGGCAGCGCGAGGAGCATAGCGATGAGCAGCGCAAGGAGCATAGTCTGGCAGGCGCATAAAAGTTGAGAATGAAAATAGGTGCTGAAAGAACACTGTCTTCTAACATCGTTAAAAATTCAGATCATAGAAACAAGGAGATATGGCATCATAGCAAATTAGTACGGGAACAACTGTCGCCACTTTTAGTACATTTTTCAACACAATTACAAGCGCTACTTGTTAATAAAAAGATCTCCCACACATTAAAAATTCCGCACACCCTCAATCTAACACTGTTAATCGTCACTCAACACTAGCACTAAAGACTAAACTAAAACACTGTATTTATATCATCGATCGTGTTCGGTTCGTCGCCAGCGTGTACTTTTGTACTACGCTTAAAATGACCAAACTTAAGTAAGTACCTACCTATCAAACTCAATAGCGCCTTGGCTTATCTCCCTTGTTTCTATGTTGTTTCTATGATCTACGGTTAGAAACGTTGCAACTTAATGAAATTCAGCGCCGAAAGGAATACTTAGTGAAACGCACACTACATACTTTTATGAATAGTAATAATACTGACAGATTTATTGAAATAAACTTGTAAAAGCAAACACAATAGAATTTCGTAAAGTACTAATATTTTTTGAAAATTTCACCGATATATCGATTTTTTTTTTCGATATATCGAAACCGATATTGATATTTTTTTTTATATCGATACAATATATATCGATACATTTTGGCACTTCTTGCATCCCTAGCTTATGCTTACTCCAGTGTTGCCAAGCTAGATTTTCATTTTACCCCAATGCCTGATTAATTTTACTCTAAAATCATAACTATTTATACAAAAATACCTGGCTAAAGTTTTGGTTTTAGTTATACAATAAAACAAGTTCTTTCTTAATCAATGGTCATGTTTCACAATAAAAATATGCTGAATTTGTTTAACTCAAATTCATTTCAAATACTTAGGTACCTACATGTATTGCTTACCAAAAAGCCCATAAACTTTAGTAATCATAACAACAATACGAAATCTAACCTTAAAATTTTGGAAGTGACTCCGCGACCGCCGCCGTGTCCTGAATTTTCAGCCGGCACCGGTTGCTAAATTGGCAGCGGGCGCTGACTTTGGAAAAAAAAGCGGGAAAAGGAGTTGGCAATTTGGCATAATTAAAGAAACATTTCATGTTTCATTTGAGTAACATACCTAATTAGGGTCCAAGAGCGAGCGAAGCGAGCTCGGGAACTTGGACACCCCGACACGGACAGGTTAGGTTCGAAGGGGTTAACGGGGGCTTCAGTGAGCGAGCGAACGAAGCTCCCGTCAACCCATTCGTGTTAGGTTACTTTTAACCTTGCAGATAGAAATAGGCGCTCCGCGTACCGGGGCTCCGTCGACCACCTCCCTCCCCCTTGTAAGTCCAAAAAAGTTTTGTTTTACATTGACACTAATTTAAAGTCAATCTAAGGTATTTCATTCAACTTAAAACACGGCAACATTAATCTGCTGCTACGGTAGTTTGCAATTATTTTGGTCTGGTATCACTGCTACTCCAAGGCTACTCCGGTTCCTAACGGCATTATTTTTGGGAGCCTAGTCGGCGCCGGCTGCGGAGGCGCTCCCTAAAATTTTACCCTCAAATTTACCCTGAAGAATTCTTTACCCTAAAAATAAGTTGGCAACACTGGCTTACTAGCGTGTGACGTCACCAGAGTGCAACAGGCCGTTCTTGTCACAGCTACAATAACAAAAAATATTGCATTTTATTTTCGTGTAATTTGTAAAAAATATACATATTTTTGTTGAAAATCAAGTGAAATAAGTTTATTTACGCTATGAACTGATAGGATGACCACAATCTGTAGCATATTTTCAATGTTGTCAAGAACCGATTTGGAAGTTACGCTTTTTGGAATCAAAAATCATGATAAAACAAGTTTTAACAGATTTTTTTTGTATTATTGAGTTTTGTTTTTCCTGACGTTTGTAGATCAAAAATCTATTTAAATAAAATTAATACACACCGGTATCTTTGCGACTTTGAAGTTTTATTCAATTGATAGCTACTGGTTAAGACTATTCTAACAAGCTCAACAACAACTTCGAATTCTTAACTATATTCAAGAAAACAAGTCAATGGTGCTGATTCTGTTGAACATCGCACTACAAATATCATTGAAAAAGGACAGAAAATATTTAGAACTGTCAAATTAGTCTACGCCCTTGTCATTTACGGGAAAATAGTCATAACCTTTTGCGATTACGACTAAATTGACGTTAAAAGTATTCAAGTGGACTAATTTGACAGGATTAAATGTGCTATCCCCCTCTCATGTTTTTTATTAGAAAGAGACATAATAAGACTAAATTAGTTTAGTTCGTAAACAACAGAATCGGCACCATTAGCCCTGTTTTCATCATAAAAGTTGTTAAAAAGTTTGTGTGTTGTATGAAATAAGAACAAATGTGGTTGGCGCCATTCGATAGGGCTATCAATTTAGGTAACGGAACTTTACGGAACTAATAGAGACAGCCTATCATAAAATTCATGAGCAAATAGTTTTTGTTTTGGTTTTTAAGAAAAGTGCATTGTTATATATTATATTATACCTATACTTTATGGTACTTACACCAAATACACACTGTAAAAGAACTGTAATTCATCGTTATCTGCGACATATCTGCTATTTCTTACAGGATGGACCCCAAGTGAGCTGGACATTTACGTATTTTTTTGTATGAAAGCATGGAAAGACTACATCTAATGGCATTAACCGCCTACAAATTATGTACGTACCTACGTTTGCGTAGGCCTATCATTCCACAAACCATAAAACATAGAACTAAAAACGCTCTCTGTCTTCATCAATATACGTGAAAATAATTCAATTCTTATCTAATATATAAAACACAAGAAACTTGAAGTACCTAGTTATATGGTTTAACCACATGGATATTTTATATTTTCCGTGGCCCAAAAACAGGAGCCCAAGAGCTCAGGGATAATGTAGCTTTTCATACATTCTGATTAGATACTATAGTATTATTTTGCCAAATATTTGGTTGTTTTTTTTTTGACGAATCGGATATGGGTCTCATAGAGAAAGTTGTTCAGTATGTTGGGTAGAATCACCCCTTGAAAAGTTGCAGGTGATCAAATCAGCTGATCAAAACAGCCTGTATAGAAGGAAGACATTATCAAATGTGTGTACACATATACAACAAAATCCCACAAGAACTAAAATTATTAAATAATATTAACTCATTTAAAAATAAATTATACAAATGGCTAAATAGAAATAATTTTTACGACACTAAAGATTTTTTTAATGTTAAGATATATGCACCAATTGTAATTCTGCATTTGTTAATGATGTATAATTTTAATGATTATTATTGTATTGACCAATCAATCTGTGACATTTATAGCCTTGACCTTTGATTTAGGTACCTAAGTATTTTGCATGCAATTGATACATATACTGTATAGCCGAACGTGTGGACATTATATTGTTTAAACCAGACTGTAACACCTTTATAGTTATACCATGTATAAGGCAAATAAAGACTTATTTATTTATTTAAATAATTGTTATACTTAATAATTTTATACTTTACTTCGTTTTGATAACCCTAAAAGTCACCTGTTAATTGAAAACTCGATCGAGTCATGTCGCACGTCAGGCGAGATGTGTCTTTTAGTAAACGGTGCCATTACAACGAGTCTGCGCCGGCGCAGTATGATATGAACTTATACAGTTGTATGAGATGGATGACAGCGATTTTTTATTACATCTTAATTGAATTGTAGAAGGATAACGATTAACTATAGGTGCTTGTTTTTATGTTTGTATAAGATAAAGGCTTCTGTACTTGGATGACAGCCTGGGACAACTACAGGCTGTTTCACATTAAGATAAAATTCTACGTAGCAGTCGGACTCTGGATTTGTGCCCGATAGCCGATAGAGTCCGGCCCAATTTTAGCTTTTTGCTTTGTTTGAAAGATTCGAATTTGAATCGTGTGAGTACGCTTGTACAAAGTTACTGCGGCATGACAAATGTGAAATGTCAAAAGGTATTTCTTAGATTTTGTTCACTGTAATTAACTACGTTCGGGTTCTAAATAGAAAGGCTGTATATCCTGAACAATTCTTGCTTTTCACGCCCTTTAACTATCAATACAAGGTCCTTGTATTGATAGTTAAAGGGCGCTTATAATTTGTGAAAACCTACCACATAATTTAACACTTCCATTCCAGTAGTGACTAATTTTACTTTCCCAATAACATCTCTGCCAAATCGTTCAAATCTCGGTGCTAATTAAAATGCTGTCAGTCGGTGTGCGCAGGCGCAGATAAGATCGGATCTGTCGATATATTCGCGTTGCTTCAGTCCAAATGCTGTGCCCAGCGTGCGAATGAGTTTTACTGGGAATTCAAGATATCGTTGAGATTTGTGTGTGATATTACCTGCGTATAGATTTTTGCTATTCCTAAACTAAGAGACGTGCCAAGGAACGCTGGATTTTACTGTTTTTATTGGGTCGCTTTTGTGTCTGTCTGTCTGTCAGTTCGGTACAAGTTTTGCAATTCATTTTTCAAACACTTCCTGTCATCGGATTAAGCTGAAATTTGGTATACCTATGTAATTTGGATGACAATGCAATAATACGGACTAAAAAGTAAAAAAAAAATATTGTAAAAAAATATTTTTTTAAAAAACCACGTTTTTAAAACGGACTAAAAATACAAAATAATTTCTGATGAAATGAAAAACGTGGAGCGCATGCAATAGATAATAGTAAGATGCGCCCCACGTTTTTCATTTCATCAGAAATAATTTTATACTTTTTAGTCCGTTTCAAAAACGTGTTTTTTTTTAAAAAAAAATATGTTTACTATTATTTTTTTATTTAATTTAGGGACATTTGTCTCCATGAACACGAGAGCCCCAGTGTTACCATAATCTCTAACAACAAGAAACTATTTTATTTATTTTTTTAGAAAAAAGGAAAGAATCGATGCGATATCATATTTTTAATTGCAATAGCAGACTTGAGGCCCTTACGTGGGTGCCCCAATTATAGCAATTAAAGGAGATATTATGCTAAGGTAGCCCAAAATTAAATTTTTCTTACGTTTTTCGCAATTTGTAGTTTAGCATCAGGTTGTATGCTGATCAAAATATAACTGCGACAGTAAGGAATAATATGTAGGTATTTAAAAAATTATGTAATTATTAAAATCATCAGACTAACCCTCTAAGTTCTAATTGGTCTCATTATTATAAGGGGGGTGATTCTCGCGGGTTCGATATTGATATCGCCTTCGATATATATTGTAACAACTGTCAAAATCCCTACCATTTTGACATTTGTTGCAATATATATCGAAGGCGATATCAATATCGAACCCGCGAGAATCACCACCAAGGATACCTAGATGATTAATATGATTTTTAATATTATTATTCAGTAAATACCTATATCAACCTTTCAGTAGCGAATCGTATTTTGATCAACATACGACGTAAAACTGAGCTGCAGTTTGGAAAAAAACTTTAAAACCTTAGCGTTTAGGTTCACATTACGCCGCGGCGCCGCCGTTGTAGTCATCCTTGCATTTTGTATAATGTACATGCTATCAAACACGCGCCGCGGCGGCAGCGGTGAGTCATAGTTCCGCGCTCAGATCATAGAAACAAGGAGCTATGCCATCATAGCAAATTAGTGCTCAACAACTGATGCCACTTTTAGTAAATTTTTCGACGCGTATAATTAAGCGCTCCTTGTGAATAATAAAAAGATCTCCCACGCATTAAATATTCCGCACACCCTCAATCTAACACTGTTAATTGTCACTCAACACTAGCACTAAACTAAAACACTATTTATACCATCGATCGTGTTCGGTTCGTCGCCAGCGCGTACGTTTTTAATATGAGCAATTTGCTCAAGATCAGGCATCAAGCTCGATAGCGCCTTGGCACATCTCCTTGTTTCTATGATCTGACGTTCCGCGTGTATGAAAATGTATGAAAATACGGCGGCGCCGCTGCCGCTGCAGCGTAATGTGTAACGGCTCTTAGACTTTCCCCCTTCAGGGATTAGGCACATGGATGGCCAGTAGTGGACAATGTTGACATTCTCCACAATTTTTAAAAGCCTATTTTTAAAGGCCTATTTCAGCATACCTACTTGACCAATTTGTATCATACTTACTCCTCAAAATAAGTTGAATTCCTTTGGTGGGCTATTACTGTCGTCTGGTCCCCGTAATGACGTCGATCGCGGCGGCGCCGGCGCAGACTGCTAAGTCACCGTCTGATACTGTGGGTGTTGGGCAGTAGGGACAGTGGACGAAGGTTGGGCATAGTTACATGGAAATAATTAAAACAAATCAAGTTCATTTATGTCTTCAATAACTGTAATAATTATCATAATTTTGTTTTGACGTACAAAAAAGGTAGATAAGTCATCCACTTGAAGAATTGTTGATATTAGTTTGACACCTATAGCTATGTGGACATGGTATATGTACAGTAGGCGGCAGTTAATATTACACATCGAGCATAAGAAAGATAATCGTCTAGCTTCGGCTTTGTAGAGCGTCATCTCTGTCGCACGAAGCACTAACAGTCCGGTATTAAGGCGAATCACACACCGCCCCACACTACGCTGCGGGGTGCGTGGCGACGGAACAAAAATCCCGCGCGTGAATGCGTTTTCAGTGTGTTGCACCATGCGTGATTTCTATACAAATACAGGTACTTGCAAACAACCGAACATCACGCACCCCCGCGCCACGCTGCGTGATGCGGGGCAGTGTGCGAATCGCCTTAATAAACAAATCAGCGACAAAACGTCACATAGCATAGGTATGAGTGACGGATACGGCTCTACAAAGCCGAAGCTAGCCGATTATCTCTTTCTCAAAATATATGTAGGTCCTACTTATTATACTCCCGCTTATTTTACTAGGCTCTACAGTGAAAAAGTATCAAACTACCTATATCAATGTCAAAACACACAGAAATCGACTCTTTAATCACACTTCTTTCTGACTTGTCTCACTGAACACTGCTTACAAATCGACTTTCTTTAAACACAATTCCTTCTGACTTGCCTCACTGAACTCTCCTGTGCTGTGGCATAACCCTCGATCACTCACTTACACATGACCGTTGTTTCCCACATGCCACAGTTTGACAGGCCCAAATGTGACGTCACGACATGACGGGCGCCACCTCGGTACCAGAGCAAATGCCCCCTCTAACCTATGATAAGTGATGCTGTATCTAAAGGATGTCAAATAATATTATTAGTTTCTACAGGGTGTCTCAAACGAAGTGGTCTAACGGCAAATAGGGTAAAGCGAAGATGGCCACCTAAATATCATTAATGTAATAAAAAAAAAATATCAGAAAAAAATAAAGTAAGAAAAACATGATCAAATAAATTATATTTTTACACAACATCATAGTTAAAACATATACAGTATAGATTAGTAACTACTGGAACCTCACTTTAAAAAAAAATAACCGACTTCAAAAATCCACTACAAAGAAAATAATAATTTTGGTTTCGGAAGTCGGTGGCTTTGGTTTTTGTTTGCTTTTTTTTTGCCACCGACTTCCGAAACCAAAATTATTATTATCTTTGTAGTGGATTTTTGAAGTCGGTTATTTTTTGTTAAAAAAGTTTTTTATTTTTCCCTTTTTAGTTCTTCATCCCGTGTTAGATTACTTTCACGAATTCGTTCAATAGTAAATCTTCTACGGAGTGTGTACATTTATGCATATAACTTTGTACATAGGAATGAATACATAATGTATTATATACTAAACCTTCCTGAAAGTATGTAGATTACGTTAGTGAAAACCCCATCCAAATCGAATCAGTAGTTTTTGAGAAAATCGCGCACATACAAACATACATACATACGGGACGAATACAGAACCTCCTTTTTAACCGACTTCAAAAAAGGAGGTTCTGTATTCGTCCCGTATGTATGTATTTTGAAGTCGGTTCAAAAATATATTCAGATTTTTCATTCTAGGGATAAGTCTAGAGCTCAAATCATAGAAGAATTAGATTTCTATGGTCTAGAGAGAGAGAAATACAAAATTTATTGACAGTTACAAGTGCAGAGATATAAAAATCGAGTTACTTATACGTTATATTAATGTATGCTTTTCGCCAAGCAAACAAAATTTTCCTTTAGTTGTAACCCATATTCCGATTTTCAGGATTTCTACAAAGGATGTTTAGAGACAACAAGGACTCACCAATTTACCAATCGTTGTTATTATTTGCTGTAAATAATAACAACGATTGGTAAATTGGTGATTAAAATAACGTGGCTAGAGTGCAGAAGACTGCTCCCGCCAATCTTATAGAACTCATGGATGTCATCAAATAAACCATCAGGAAAAAAGTAAGTTTTTACTGTATTTAATTTCACTTGTAAGTGCTTGGGGTGACAGAGACGACCAGCTGCTACTAATTCTGTTTTTCTTCCATTAGGTATCTAATAGATTAGCATAGATTATACAGACAACATAATAAATACATATGATAAAGCTCTATAATTATGAATATAGTACCTACCTAAGTATTTTTATTGCTAACATACATAAAATATTAAATAGGTAATAATTATTTTAATTTTTTAAATAAGTATTTAATTTTTTAAATTACACCACATTTTAATCATAATTATTTCTATAAAACGATTGGCATTGATCAATCGTTTCAATGACGAAGCTTTTTTGTGGGTTTTTAGATTATTAGGTATACGCCAATTAAATACGTAGAACACATTTAGATTTACAAATTAGTTGATTCGGCTTAGGTAATTTATCGGGCCAATTCAATACATTTTCACCACTGTGCAATTAATTTAATAATAAGCATTTTTAGCGATTTGTAATACCCTACTTTCAACCTGTATTTCCATATATTTGAAATGGAGTGTCCACAGTTTGCTAGTTTGCGCTAACAGTTTGCAGTCGACCGCTCACAGTTTGCCTAATATATTCTAAACTTCCAAATTCAACGAGAGAAACAAAAGAAACGGTTAGAGATACGAAGTGAATCTTGGCATAAAATACAATAAGTATAAGTAAATAGAAACTTGCTCTCCCAACAGAATTGTGATACTGCTTAAAAGATTTGTACACAACACAAACAACTTTAACATCCCCAAAAATCTCCAAAAATCCGATATTACAATAAAACAAAACGCAAACCGCCAACTGTCATCTTCACACAGTTTTTACAACACCGCGAAGGGGAACCTTGCAAAAACTAAGGGAGCCTGATTACAAACTTTATTATAAAATGACATTGAATTAATTGGAGGCCACCTTGCGGCATTCATTAACACAAATGGATTCACGACTCGTTCGCGGACAATAAAAATCGCATTTACACACAAAAAAACGAATTGATTAATGACATCAGTAACTTTACTATAATATACGTTCGCGCTGCCGTGATACACGGTCATCGCGAACGACACGCGAAATACGTACATTTTACAATTTTATTGCCAAAAAAAAATGTGTTTCTAAATGATTTATCGGTGCGTGTTATACGTATTTACATGATTCACTTGAGATCGCCACTTAATTTAAACAATACGTGATTTGAATTTCGATAGGAATTCGTACTTATGAGTTATTGTTAACAGCTTTACTGACACGAAATTGCTTTCATATTTATCCAGTTAAATGTTCCGTTAAAGACAATGACCAAAATATGGGCTTACTGATTTAATTCATAATAAATATTACTAGAAAGCATGACCGATTCACATGCTAGTGAAAATACAGCCATTAAGATAGCAACGTATATTTATGAATAAAGAAATTAACATTTTGCTTGTTATTACAATTTGCACGAAGTTTATACACACACAACTGACATCTTGAATTATTAAGGTACTTTTTCTGCATCGGCTGAGTTTACTGAGTCATACTTTAACTCTATGGGAGACCGAATATTAATTTTATTGAAAACTTAGTTTAAAACTTGTACTATTGTATGACAGTTTTCTTCTTAGGATTTAACCATTTCACAGTTGTATTATTTTAACTTTCCTAATACTGGTCCTCTTATAAATAAATCATCTAAAGCCAGTTCGTATTACCACTTCTTGACCATTATCTAGTCCGAGTCATAATATATGCATGCAAGTATTCAAGTATATCCCATAAATTAAAAATCTATCATCACTGCCCAGCAAACAGAACACGTCAGCTCATTTGTTACCGCACTTGTTCGTCAGTGTGTCACGCGACAATCGGTCACACAGCACACCACAAATGCACCGTATATTTTGTACTAGCAACTCGTTTTTGATGTAACTGCCGCGATAAATATGTATTTTGTTGCTTCCGATATATAAAAAATATGTTTTGTTGCTAGTATAACCTAAATTGCTCGAGTTACGAGTTGCTGTTACTTTACGATTCGGTCGTGAGCTGTATAATGTATAAGGTGGTTTTTTGAACAGTTTTTGTGTCGTAATACAGTGTGTAGATCATCAGATGATCAACAATTCTATGAATGCGTTTTAGGTGTTTCCAATGTGAATTTATGTTGAGGTAGGGTTGAAATATAGAACCTAACTCAAGACTCAAGCTTTACTTACCTACTTAAAATTAGTTTTCAAATGGCTTGAAACGAGTTTATAGTACTGTTTGAGTCTTAAATGAGGTTCTGTAATAAGAGCCGTATTATACAAAACGTAGAAGTGAAGTCAGCTTGCAGAGACCCGTCGGATAAGAGTCGAAGATTCTGTAACATTAGGGCTAGTTACAAAGTTTTCATAACTAAGAAATGCTCCAAAACCTGTCAAAATTATGTGTCTAAAAATCTACTTAAAAACTAGTTGAAAATCGATTTATGTATCGATGTGAGTAGACTTGTAGAGTCAGCTGGTCAGCGACTATTCTGTCAGTTGTCACAATATTTTATACCATACATGAAATACAAAACATCTAACAACAATTTATGTAGGTAGGTACTTACCCGTGGTACTTACCTACCTACCTATAAGTATCTATACCTAAGTATCTATAGGATCTTAATCAACAAGTTTTTTTATGTAACCTTATATCTAGAATCCTATTTAGAATGTATAAAGAGAAAGCTTTAAGAATTCACTTTCTATTTTGCCATATAAAAAGCATCACTTAGCACTAAAAAATAAATAACATTAATATAATAAATTATCTTTAAAAAAACTACTGAGAAGTGATTAAATACTTTTTGCGATGAACACAAAAAATGCCACCAGTTCGGTAGCATAATAATTACCTATCTATTAGTACCTGCTCTCTCCCGTAAGACTTATTAAGTATTCAAAATATTACTTAGTCTAGCTCCTGGGTTCCTAACCTGGGGGTAATTACCCCCTCGGGGGTAAAACAGCTATTCTGCGGGGGTAATAAGACTGGCAATATAATTTTATAATCATTAAAAACTAAACATTTAATACATGCGAATGCAAAACAATACCAATTTTCACACTGATCATTAATTCATGAACTTTTTGTGCAATTTATTGTGATCAAAGACTTTTTCACGTGATAACATTTTAAAGGGAGGGGAAAATGACGGGTAAAATGAGTTTCTCTAATATGTCATAGGGGTAGCAAGATGCGGCGGTAAGACCCCTCTTTGAGGAGTGGCTAGGGAGGCGTCACGGCGTCCTCACCTACCGCCTGACGCAGGTCCTCACCGGGCACGGATGTTTCGGGAGGTTCCTGCACATCATCGGGCGGGAGGAAATGCCCGGGTGTCACCACTGCGATGGTCGCCTCGAGGACACGGTGGAGCACACGGTGGGGGCCTGCCCTGCATGGGCGGAGCACCGCTGTGTCCTCTTAGAGGCGATCGGCAGCGGCGGTGACCTCTCACGCCCGGCCCTGGTTCAAGCCATGGTCCGGGGCGATGGGGAGTGAGAGGCAGTCGCCTCCTTCTGCGAAGCAGTCATGCTAGCAAAGGAGGTGGCGGGATGGGAGAGGGAGAGAGTCTCCCGTCCAAGCCGCCGCGGTAGACGCTCCGGGCGTCGGGAGCCGCGTAACGACTCCCGGCCACCGTAGGCGCGGGCCTGCGGTGAGTAATAGGGTAGCTCACCGTCCGATCAGGACCAGGCCCGTGCCGAACGGCGCGTACGTGTTCCACGCGCGCCTCAAAGAGATGTCAGCATCGAAGAGGGGGCCCACTAGGGCCCAAGCCTGCCGGGAAAGCGGGATTGTCCGAAAGGGGTACCGCTGACCCGAAACATAAAGGGCCAAGGAAGGAACACGGGTGGGTTTTAGTCAGTAAGAGTCTGACACTCCCTTCCGCTCCACCCAGAGCGGGAGGGGTCATTTGATGATTTCCTAACATCAAAAAAAAAAAAAAAAGGGGTAGCATGATTGAAAAGGTTAGGAACTACTAATCTAGCTAGAACAATACCAGAAGAACTTACCTACTACCCTAACTGTCAGGCGATTGTTCTTTATGTTTAAAGTTTTTTTCCATTCTCTGCTAAATATTAGTATAAGTCCTAATTGTTCACTACCAACATACATCGTTATGTTTGTAACTTTGTATAAAATAAAAATCCATATCAAAACTAATATCCATTTAAAAAAAAATTAAAGCGAGATGTTACATATTTTCTTTTGTAGGTAGATATACTTTATAATCTAGTAATAAGTTATGTTGTTAGTAAGTAAGACTAACCTTACGATACCTACTGGCGTAGTGCACTGCACTAAAGACTCAAAAAATATAAGTTAAAAAAACAATTGTTTGTTTAAAATAAAAATCCATATCAAGACTTTAAACCTTTCGATTCTCCGGTGTTTTAATTAAACAATTTTCGGACCATATCCTTGTAAAAAAGAACTAAATTGCTTGTGGGAGGGTACAGCACTGATGCGCGTCTCAACAACATAATGAGCATCACTAGACTTCCGTATAATGGACGCTTTTTGTTGTTCTAACCGCAACGTCTTATTACCGTCTGAATTCTGACCTTGTCTGACTCTAGTTAGAGTAAAATATTATTCTTTTTGTCTACATTTACAATATTAGCGAGTTAAATTGCAATTGAAGAACCTACACTAGAATTATGAGTAAGTACTTATTATTAAATGCTAGAAGGAACCTACTTAATTATACCTACTTAGTATTGATAAAAGATTGGTTTTAATAATGTCACCGATCATTATGTTATTAGATTAACTGGTGCAAATAGGCTTCCCATTTAACACAAATAATGATCTAGATCATCTATAAGTATGACATAGGGCCGTTTTGATTGAGCCTCCAAGTTGCATTGCTCAGAAAAACCAATAGTTGAAAGACGGTGACCACATAACGAACGAGCTGAGCAAGCAAAACAAGCGGTGCAGCAACGAGCGGCGAGTCCAGAAACGATCAGCCAATTACATTTGGGATTACATACTTTCAACAGAAACAACGTGTTCTTTTGCAGTACGGTGGTGTCGTACTTGTGTCGCACTAGCGTGATTCGCACTCGAGTAGAGTTAGTTCTCGAACCAGCGTGCACTCAATTTTCCGTGGTTTGCGCTACAGTATTGTCGCATAGGCGATATTAGCACTTGGTACTGTAGCACATCCGTATCTAATGTATTCGAAAAAAAATCACTTCACTTCAGGTTGGTAATTATGACTGCAATAGTATGACGCTGTTTCCTTCCTCGTGACATAATTTTTATGCATTATCGAAAAATTGTTAGGTACTGTAGTACAAAAGATACGAAAACCGAAGACGTAGAAAGTCGCTATAATAATCATCGTAAGATTGCAAATAACATATTTTATACAATCTTCGAGTCAGTTATCAAAACGCCGACAAAGCGAACAGTGGCGAAGAAAAGAATTGATAAGCAAATAACCATCAATTCTGATACAATGTAACATCTATATTGAATTCGGTAAATCCAATCAATATACTGTTAGGTAAGGGCCGACTGGAAGCGGAAAGCGGGTTACGTACGCTTGACGCTCTATGAAGAAAATCAGAAGCCCATTTCTCGTAAATAAAAATCATTAGCCCAATTCCCGTAAATAAAATGTTCAAAATATAGTTCCAATTTTGGTTCCGATCTAGTCTCAATGCCATATATGTCACAAATGGTATTCACCTAAACTAAATGACAACGTCAAACGGATAATAGATACCATTTGTGACTTATACATATGACATTGAGACTAGATCGGAACCAAATCAGATCTTGGTATATTTTGAACATTTTTATTTACGAGAATTGGGTTTTAGTTGAAGATAGAAACAAAAGAAAACGTATATTTTGGATGAAGTTTATCTTGATAATTACATTACCCCTACAGTAACAATAAACTAATTTATGAAGATACTACCTGGTGCGACTTCGTCTGCGGAAAATATATCAAAAGTACCTAGCCTATGTGTTTTTCCCGGTCTCAGACTACCTCTTTGCCAAATTTTATCCAAATCTGTTCAGCTGTTTCAGCGTGAAGAAGTAACAAACATATATAAATACACACACAAACTTTCGCATTTATAATATTAGTGGGATTTTGATGAATTTGTAAAACAAAACCCACTATTTATATCTTTAAAGTAGAGCAATAAACAATATGACCTCCTGTTCTTCAGTATATTTTCAGGTCTATTAATCTGTATTAAATATATATGTGAAGAGAAAACTTTAAACATAGGTATGGAACAAGGAGTGCAGAAACTATTTTTTTTTGTCCGCAAAACGCAATTGGTCCAATTTCAACCACAAACGATACATATATTAGTACTTATTAATGTTCAACCGAATCTGTTTACGCCAAAAGACGAATAGACGACTTCAACCCACTTAGGGAAAGAATTTAGTACCGATATTGATTTTTACGACTTACAAACCCCCAAGATTATTCACCGCTAATCGCCCCCCATCGGACCCACGTTGGGGGCGCAAGACGCGTGTCCCCGGGGACGTTACTCCTCAACCCCTGTTATTGTTTCAATCTCTCCCAACTTCCAAGTGAAATGAAAAAGTTGGTACAGCCGCCAAACGGTGAATATTTATACGTTTTATACAACCTCATGTTATCTTCAAGTTTTGATCGGAAATGTGGTTCGGGAGTTGAGAGTTAAAATTACGTGTTTTTCTTTTGTTTTTGTGTGTTCTTTTTGTTTATAGAGCATTTTACATAAGAATTCACTTCGACGCTCTGCAGTGCGATTCTGTAATCATCTCACCGTGAAAACTTAGGTGAAGTGAGCGTGAAGTGAGCTGTCAATAGTGTCAATTCCTATCAAAAACAAACTCACTTCACCTAAGTTTTCACGGTGAGATTTTTACAGAATCGACCGGCTGAATGTCAATATGTTGGTTGGTGTTGGAAGTTTTCTTTCAGCACCAATTCTCTTTGACCACTTTTTGACGTCTTAGGCATTACTATAACACATAAATCTACAAAAACATAAAACTTTCAGACCTAAATAAGAGTGACAAACACGGGAGCCAACATAGCGGTGAAGGGAATTCTTACGTGACACGCACAATGCATACACCTCAGATCATAGAAACAAGGGAGATGTGCCAAGGCGCTATCGAGCTTGATGCCTGATTTTGAGCAAATTGCTCATATTAAAAACGTACGCGCTGGCGACAAACCGAACACGATCGATGGTATAAATACAGTGTTTTAGTTTAGTGCTAGTGTTGAGTGACGATTAACAGTGTTAGATTGAGGGTGTGCGGAATGTTTAATGCGTGGGAGACCTTTTTATTCACAAGGAGCGCTTAATTATGCGCGTAATTGTGTCGAAAAATTTACTAAAAGTGGCATCAGTTGTTCCCGTACTAATTTGCTATGATGGCATATCTCCTTGTTTCTATGATCTGAGGCATACACGGTAGCTTAGTTGGGAGAGCATTGGCACGGTACGCCACAGGTCGCCACAAATCCCGTTCGCGACATTCGATTTTTGAGAATCTCTTAAAATATTTAATAACGCACAATACAAAACTGGAGAAATGGGAGTTTTGATAATCATTCTTAATGATCACATTTTGGTCTAATACCCCTTAAAATAATAGATTAAAAAATTCTAAAAGAAACTTGAACAATCGAGCCCATAAAAGTGTGGCAAACAAATCGAAGACCGAAATTATTGCTATACGCTGGTTCGTACTTCGTAGGTTACCCCAAATTACTTTAAGAACTGATTCCCATAATTTAATATCGTTTTACTGTCAAAACCTTGACATAATCGCAGACAGAACTCAAACATTAAACTAAACGTTCATGTATTACTTATGTGCTAATATCTAAAAATATTATCATCATTACAATGTTCTCGCTAATACACTCATTATATTCGACCTTGTGTAATATAAAAACTTTTGTAATATACGTTGTGGTACCTAATGTGAGAATCGAGGTATCATGAATATATGGCTTTTAGGAAAAATTAGGATTTCAACATTTAAACTTAATCTTTTCCGTTGGCAAGAAACATAACAAATAGCACTACTATGGTGAAAATATTAGTCTGTCAGGTAGTTGTGTGCCTAGCCTAAAAATCCTTTAGATTCCCCAATCTAAAGGATTTTTATATCTATAATGTTCGTTTTTAGGGTTCCGTACCAAAATGGTAAAAAAGGAACCCTTATGGTGCGACTTCGTCTGTCTGTCTGTCTGTCACACCTGCTTATTTCAGCAACTACTAATGCTATCGACTTGAAATTTGGAACAGTTATAAAAAATGCTTGCCAAACTTTATTGAAAATGAAAAAAGTCAAAAAATGTTTTTATTTTCATTGCAAAAGGGGCCGGAGTGGGGGTCCGAAATTTCAAAGTGGGGTTACTAGGTCAAGTGACATATCATATGAAAGGGCTTGATCTGCACATTTCAAAATATATTTTCATTTTATATTATGTCTCACAGTTTTCGACATATGATGAAAAATGTCTGAAAAAATACGAAGTTTGCGGCGCGAAAAATCTGAAATAATTAAAGTTGATAGGAATTGACCCAAATATTGCAGCAAAAATAAAACGATGTTCCTAACTAGTGCAGTTTTTTCAAAATCATCAAAATTCCTTCACAAACAAACTTAGTTATGCGGTCCGGTTTTTTTCACTTTATACGTCCAAAACCGATACGGAACCCTCGGTGCGCGAGTACGACTCGCACTTGGCCGGTTTTCATGCTATGTGTAGGCCTAACTCTTGTTACAGTCACACGAAAATAATACTTACATGTTGGCAATGTCTGTGACCGTTTCTATTAAAATAAATTATTCTAGTAAATCTTCTATAAAATATAAATAAAAATGAATGTTTGCATGTTTGTCCTCTATGTGTAATAACTTGCGACGGTCACAATTGCTTTACGACGCTAGATGGCGCTAAATGTATGTCACGCGGACGAATTGCTAGTAAGAAAATAAATATTACGCGCGTCCACCCAATCCTTACCATCCACGAATCTCCTACAACTTTAAAAAGGAAATAATTCTCTTCACCACAATTTTATCGCTCCAACATGTTGGCGAACATATCCGCCGTGTCGGCTTGTTTCCGCGCCACCGGAAGTCAAGTGCCGTCGCCGGAAATCCAAGAGATTGGACAAAAATTGGCACCGCTCGCGCCTGTTATCGAATAACGCGATGTGATTGGAGCACGACATCGTGTTAACGATATTCTAGCGTTTCTAACTTTTATGCTTATTTCCTTTGGGGAGATAGTGCGTGTGGAGAAAATGGACTGCCTATGTTGTATTAGTTGTTATTTTTATATTAATATTAGGAGCGTTCATAGTATTAGGTGTTATAACAATATTATTGTTAGGTTGTAATCTCAGATCATAGAAACAAGGAGATATGCCATGATAGCAAATTAGTACGGGAACAACTGATGCCACTTTTAGTACATTTTTCGACACAATTACGCGCATAATTAAGCGCTCCTTGTGAATAAAAAGATCTCCCACGCATTGAACATTCCGCACACCTTCAATCTAACACTGTTAATCGTCACTCAACACTAGCACTAAACTAAAACACTGTATTTATACCATCGATCGTGTTCGGTTCGTTGCCAGCGCGTACGTTTTTAATATGAGCAATTTGCTCAAGATCAGGCATCAAGCTCGATAGCGCCTTGGCACATCTCCTTGTTTCTATGATCTGAAGTTGTAATGTATCTCCAATGAACATCTCACACTGGATCAATGATTGTAAATAATGTAATAGTAGGTACGTAGTGGCGTACTTAGACTATTTATTTTAGATAGATAATTTTTCATGAATGTAAGTAATTTTTAATGTATGTACGTATTGCTTTATTAACGACATTAACTCACTTAAATTCATTAATTTTAAAAATTAACATAAATACCCTCTAAAACCAAAAAAACACGTCGGTCTTGCCCCCTAGGCACGCCACTGATAGTACAGACGCTAGCTGATTAATAATGTCTAAAACATAATGTTAAGAGCCAATAAATTCGTTTCAAACTATGAATTTGAAAGACAGCGCACTCAAAATAAGAATAGGGATGCTCTTGCGCTATATTGTGTCATCTTAGTTGTATACTTGTATTAAAAATCGATTACAAATCAATAGATTTGGTAAAAGTACGACTCAATTTAAAAAAGTGAAAAAGCACGTTATTAATTTGCAAATTCTTTGCAAACTTTACTTTACAAGTAATAGTTGACAGTTCGAGATCATTGATGTTCCTATTCCTAGTTGAATCGCATTGTAACAACAAATGTTTCTGTAGCAGTGCGATTCTGTAACCATCTCACCGTGAAAACTTAGGTGAAGTGAGCGTGGAGTGAGCTGTCAATAGTGTCAATTCCTAGCAAAAACAAACTTACTTCACCTAAGTTTTCACGGTGAGATTTTTACACAATCGGCCGGCAGATCATCAGACATAGTAATACTCATTTGAATTTATACCTACCGTAGCACATTTTATTCAAAACACTAGAATTTCTGTCAAGCAAAACTATTTCATATGACACTATTTACCATACGTACTAAAACAATACAATGCCCACATATTTCAACTTCAAAAAACCTTAAAAAATTATACCACGGAATACAAACCTGGAGACCAAATATGTACACTTTCCTCGACCTAAAAAACCCCATGAGATGTAAAAACCAACACAATCCCTTTAAAAACCATAGCATACATTGTCACATTAATGGTAGCAGTTTTTATCAACAACATAATGATGTTTTATGGGAAAATTATACGGTAAAAGGTCTCAAGTAGGTCTCGCATACCAATACAGGGTAGTTCGTTCACTTTAATATACTTTTTTTGATGTAACTCGAAGGGAAAAGCGTTTATTTATTAAGTGAGCAATAATTTTAGCCATTATCATAAATGTCAGGTTAATACTCTGTTTGTTGCTAGTTGGGCGGCTATGGTATGCTTTATGGCTTCATCACTGTATTGTCCTATTGGCAATATTGGCTAGCATTAATAATTATGGCGGTTAAAACCTTCAGAATAATAATATAGAGAGAGAAACTTCGAAGGACATGAGAATTGCCTCCCTGGATAGTCGTAGGTATTGTAGATTGGTCATTATTAGCGTAAAACGTTATTTTTAAACTATCAATGCCCACAAGTGGAGTATCTACTACTAAATACCAGCTTGTTTACTTAACTATTATTTAATCAAATTACCTACCTACTTATTCTATTTTAAGTTATGATTTAATAACTTCCTGTATTTTCATCCGCCTTTTTCATATGAGAGGAAGAATGATTAAATTAAAGCTACTTACTAGTACCTACATAGATTTTGATATAGCAGGTAACTTTTACTTATCTACTCATTTCAGTAATTTTTATCCGTCTGTCGGTCGCACGATAGCATCTACGTAGATAATAATTATTACCTTAGTTTATTAAACTAATTTAAAGTTAACACAAACAATAATTTATTTGACACAGACACAAATAATAGCTACAATTTTAATCATTTGT
Organism: Thalpophila matura; assembly: GCA_948465475.1. Classification (NCBI taxonomy): domain Eukaryota; kingdom Metazoa; phylum Arthropoda; class Insecta; order Lepidoptera; family Noctuidae; genus Thalpophila; species Thalpophila matura. The sequence goes on along the minus strand of OX419187.1, from coordinate 1,707,041 downwards.
CATAATTTTATAGAAAGCATTTTGTAATTTTTACCTGCGCAGACGTTGCTTCTAAATGTATCGCGATAAGGTTACATTACAAACACATAATTTAAACTCTTATCGTGTTATTTAATCATGTTAAGTGACATTGGTTTGTAATTAAATAATCTTTTAAATAAGTAAACTAGCCACAATGCACTTGCGTGTCTAATATTCTTTTTTTTTTTCAACTTAAACACTTCAAGATTAAAGTCTTTTATCAATTTGTCTATTTGAAATAAGTAGGTATTGTTTTTATAAGATAAAAATGTTTACTAGGAAGAAACATACACAAAAACAGATGCTACAGCCTTGTCTGAAATTATGACGACCAACTGTTTCCCGCGGTTTCACCCCCGTTTCTCAGCTCCTAAGGGTCGTAGCGTGATGTTAAATAGCCTATACTACTTCTCATAATCATGGCTATCATATACAAAAATAATTTATCGAATCCGACTGGTAGTTCCAGAGATTAGCGCGTTCAAACAAACTCTTCGGCTTCATAATATTAGTATAGATATAAATGCAAATTAAATTCATACTTACCTTTCTGATTACAAACAAATTGTCGTCGTGCCGCTCATCAACAAACAGTCGCTGCGTCTGTCGCCGACCTTACCAATCATCTTTTTGCATCGCACTTTACTAAAAGAATACAATTGCATTATCAAAGACGTGCCATCAATTCAATGAATTATTGGCCCAATAAAATTTGAACCACTCGATATATCAGCATTGTTTTTATTCAGGACGATTTAGTGAGTGTAGAGGGGTCCTATTATGGTGAAATGTCATGATATAGGAAAGTACAGAAGGTGAGATAACGTAGTGGGTTTGTCTCTACTCGAATATTTGTCCAGGTTTTTGTTAACTTGACAAATATCCAGAAGAAATTATTGTGTATTGTGGTTTAATTAACGACAGCTTCGGTGTAAGACTAATTTTAAATGTTACAAATATAATAGCTTTTTTAAAAATTGAGGAGGGTTTGATCGGACAAGATAATGCTGCCCTCATAGGCCTCAAAAACAATAGATTTAAACTAAAACGGTCGTTAAAACACGTTTTGTTATAAGTTAAGAGTTTGTGCTAAAAAATATGAGCAGCAGCGTCCTCCCATCTGCTAATAAAAAACAAATCTGCGATCGACCGTCTGCCAACTTGCTTTGTGCGTTGATTTTGGCAATTTTCACTATGATCAACCTCTGTAAGCCTGTAACTGGAATATGATGATGATAATTGCATCTATAAATTAATGTGGAACCTTTTTACTGTTTGCTAGGAGTGCGACTTCTTTGAGTATTTTTTTTGCGTCATTTCGTTTTTCGTGTCACATCTACAGAAACATTGTATGGCCATCTATATGATTTACGTGTAAGTATTACAAAGTAATGGTAACTTAATATTTCTTGTAACGCCATAGATTATGGAGGCATTATGAATGTTGATCTGAATCGCCATTGGAGTTAACATGCCCCCCGTGAGTTGACAGACTAATGTCAAATTGATTGAAAAACTGATGATTCTGTACCCCATCATGAGTTTTTTTGACGTATAGTGTCGTTAACGTAAGCATATTTTAAATTTAAAATACAGCAGTCCTCGAACATTTTGATAAAATTTTATACAATTTGCAAATTTTAAAAAAAATACAGAAAAATTAATTAACTATTTAATTTATATAAATATTGTGTAACAAACGTGTATTTTCAATTCAAAATATGCTTACGTTAACGATACTACACGTCAAAAAAACTCATGATAGGGGTACTGATCTTAAGACGTACAGCTACACAATGTACCTACTCGTAAAAGAACTTGCATAACCTTTATAATAAAGAAAATCGTCTTACAATAAGTTTTTGGAACGAAGTTCCTTAATCCAGCTTGCGGCAGTAGTTGACTGGTAGCTAAATTCGCGTAAGCGTTATATGCCCCCTCCATGCGATTTTTTCCCTCTCTCTGTCTCTATCTATTTTATACGAGGCGTAAGGAACTCCGTTCGTAACGGGGGTTCCCCGACCGCACACTTTTTTTTCTTTGTTTTTTACAGTTTAGTCAGTGTGAAATCAGAAGCAGTGGTGGTCCAGTGGTAGCGGCCAACAACTTTGTAAGTTGTAGATCGTGTGTTCAAACCCCGGCAGGCGCACATTTTGTGCGATTTGTTTCATCGCCACTGCTCTAAAACCGGTGAAGGAAAACATCGTGAGGAAACCGGCATGTCCTAGAACCAAAAAAATCGAAGATAAGTATAATATGTGACGTTCACCAACCCGCACTGATAAACTCCGGGCTGCAACTGAAAATTTTGTAAAGGAAAAATTCAATAACACTGCATGACCTGGGGATCGAACCCAGGACCGCGCTCAGCAGTTACGCTTGCGACCAACGTGGCAATCAATAATGATGCTTACAATTATCTGAGCTAATTGGCACTTTTTCAGATAAACTATGGCATTTTTAGTATTTTTAGGCTTTCTTCGTCGTAACCAAAAATATGCAACAATCCAGTAGGTATATCTATCTACCTAGGTAGAGTCTATAACATCAAATTTATCATTACAAAACGAAAATTCAATCTCAATAACGAGTTGGTCAGTAGATATAATGTCAAATACGAGCTAAAAACACGAAACTATTCGGCAGGCTATCAGCACACTATCAAGCTCAAATATCCGCACTATAATGAGAATGGCGAATTAATACATTATGATCGAGATCGACTTGTCGCCTGGCGCAATATCCTGGGACCTCAGATCATAGAAACAAGGAGATATGCCATCATAGAAAATTAGTACGGGAGCAACTGACGCCACTTTTAGTACATTTTTCGACACAATTACAAGCGCTCCTTGTGAATAAAAAGATCTCCCACACATTAAAAATTCCGCACAATCTAACACTGTTAATCGTCACTCAACACTAGCACTAAACTAAAACACTGTATTTATATCATCGATCGTTTTGGGTTCGTCGCCACCATGTACTTTTTCATCAGGATCAATGTGATCAAACTAAAGCATCAAGCTCAATAGCGCCTTGGCACATCTCCCTTGTTTCTATGATTTGAGCCTGGGACTGAGGTATAGCCGCCAGCTCTAGGCCACTGGGGGAACAAGCACCCGAACAAATACCAACCTTAAATTCCCATAAATAGAGTTGATATTTGCCTAATATAATATATCAATTAAGTCACACCAAAAAGGTTCTATAAGCGTATAGGTAGCATGATTAGGTACTTTTGAAATTAATAAGGCAATGTTTTTTGTTGGTATTGTTACGTAGTTTTAATGTTGTAAAAACAGTAATTTAAATACTAATTGAAATGTTCTGTGATGATGGGAAAGTCGTATAATTTTAGAATGAGTAGATATAATAAAGCATCTAAGCCAGCCGCGACCTAAGTCGCAGTGTCAGCGACTTGGGGCCAAGTTCACCGACAAGATAACAGTCCGATAAATTGAAAACGGCCGTTTAACTCGACTTTTTATGTAGAAAAAGATATGCTAAGCCGTCGTTTTCAATTTATCGGACTGTTATCTTGTCGGTGAGCTTGGCCCTTACAAGAAGTTTGCATCTGCATTGAATTTCTTAGAGGCAAGATTGAAATAATTCATATGCATAATTATGCATTGAATAATGTGTCATCGCAGTCGGAAAACGGTTCTGTAAATTATTTTCCTATAGGTACTCGTAGATCGGACTGCGATAACAATGTACACACACAGTACACTTTCAATACAACTTGTTTTTTACTTTTTAGTCCATTTTTAGACAAGGCAGGCGTGTTTTTTTTACCGACTTATTTTTATTTATACTAACGATAGTATGTGGATGTCATTTGCACCTCTGTTCTCTTTTCTTTTTTTTTTTTTTTATATAAAACGTTGCCCCACACTAGGATTTCTCCTGTATCGTGGGTGCGTTTACAAACACAAATTTCACATACACAAACAGCCAGACCTATGTGCAATGCGGGAATCAAACCCGCGACACGTTGCGCAGCAGCCAATCTCTCAGCCACTGCGACAACCGTGCGGTCAAACTATACTACGGTGTTACTAACTAGGTATAACTTAACTACTCGCTACTTTTAAAAATCAATCCATTCCACTCAACTTTCAAACAAAGAAATCTGAATTGTCATTAAAATGAAGTTCAACTCCGTATCTTCAAGGCTGTCTGCGGGAGGGTGGACAGCAATCAACATTATTGAGTTTGGACGCCAGCCCTGCAAATCATTTTACTATAACGCGATACGAGGGTGCGTAGGGGACAAGGAGCGCTTGTGGGACACAAATTGTATTTGTAAGGTCACTACGACTTTTGAAAGTTGATTTGACAGTTTTAAAAGAAGTTTTTCTTTTGTTTTTTGATGTTGTTAAGATGGCCTGATAAACCCTGACGGCCGTACCACAAAAAAATAAACATCTGTTCAACACACGTTCAACACGAATGCTACCAAAAATAATAGGCATTTGTTTTAGCACTAGCTTGTCTAAAACAAGTGAATATTATTTTTGGTAGCATTCGCGTTTAACGTGTGTCTATCTTTTTTGTGGTAAGGCCTTGAGTATCAGAACATTACTTAAGGCCACGATATCCGAGTGCGATAGGCATTTAGCGCTCCCTTCCTCCCCGCGCGGCGAATTACGCGGAAGCACAGTTCAAATGAACTCGCTGACCCCACTGAACAAAAATTTTGCGTCACAGTATAAATTCTACCAGCCTCAAAATATTAACATTAATTTCGTTCGTTAAGAAACGAAGCCCTCAAAAATTGGGGTTTCGTTTGTAGCTAGGTTTATGTAAAACGTTGTAAATACATTTATAAAGCACCTTACACAATTTATTTTATTAATAATAATTGTTTTTTTTATTATTTTCGACGAATCTCTCTTCTTTTATTTATGAGTATGGTCTATGGATTATGGCTAGCTATGCGGCTATGGTGGATATTACACTATCTATATCTATCTTACAGTGGCGAAGGGTCCCTACAATACGATTCCTACCGGCTACCCTTTAATAAATAGCATGGGCAGTATTGCCTACTATTGTCAAATATTTTTCATCCCATCTATTCGAAAAGGACGACTTGGTTCGCCTTTAAGTGCGTCCAAAGGTAGTGTTTTCTATAAGAAACTTTTAGGCAGTAATGAAATTTTAATCCTCTTTAGATGTTTCAAATTCAATAGTGCGGCGCACTTATTGAATCTGACTAATAACCAATGAACTGTAGTGTTTTTGTAAGGGGGAAAGGGGGCTAAGGGGACTAAGAGGACTGGGACTAAAGGGACTGGGACTAAGGGGACAGGGACTAAGGGGACTATGGGGACGATAGAGACTAAGGGGACTATGGGGACTATAGGACAATGGGGACTAAGGGGACTATGGGGACAAGGGGACTATGGGGATTAAGGGAACTGTGGGGACTAAGGGGACTATGGGGACTGAGGGGACTTTGGGGACTATGGGGACTAAGGGGACGATGGGGACTATGGGGGCAATGGGGACGATGGGGACAATGAGGACTAAGGGGACTATGGGGACTTTGCTTGAAATCTGTAGATACCTAATAATAATAAGCTGGGTACTCACTTAGCAGTGTAGCATGTAACGTATCAGATACTGTATCAACCTGCAAGTGGGTACGGCTCGTCCACGGTCCACCGCGTATCTAGCTACGAGCTGCCGGATCACACTGCGAGCCGCCTTTGTGTTCGCAGCAGGGACTTGAAACTTTATTCAAAATAACGTTACGATTCGTTCCAGTAACGATAATTTGTACCGTTCCACCAGAAACGTAACATAATTAATTCTTTGTATATAACGATACTTACAAACGGAACGAAATCTACAACTATTTAATAACGATATTATTAATATAACGATATAATAACGTTATTAATATAACGATATAATATAATAACGTTTATTCATTTCGATATCATTCATTTCGATACGCAACGTTGCCAGCTAGCCTTGACCTTGAGATCTGCGGCGATTCCCCGAGCGCAGTATTGGCAACAACGGCAACCTAGCATTTCGCCGTGTTTATTTTTATTTACATCTGATTTCAATCGTATAATTTGAGTTTATTAAATATGAGCCGTAAGAAGAAAAAAATTGTATTCAGAGATTTTTCATTGAGCGATGACAAACAATAGTCGAAGTGTGAAGTTCCAGGTTGTAATAAAACTCTTCAGGTGCCTAAATACCTACTATCCTATATATTACTACGAATTATTATTGATCAAATCATGTCAGTTGCATATTGAAAAATAGTACCTATGTTATTTTACCACCAACGCGACTGCGAAACCGCAACTTTGCAAACTTTCTTCAAATAATATAGGGTAATTGTGCCTGTTCTCGACCAATTAGTGGAGTTGTCAAATCAAAATTCAAAAAATAATATTACTGCTAACAAGTACAAAAAATAATATTAAGTAATGTATTCTTAATATACTCTTTCATTTAAGTTAAAGTCTTTGTTAATTTAGAATGCTGGTTATTTTTAAAATAATTACATGTCTCAAAATGCCGTTTCTCCCAGTTTTCGACCGGAAAATTCCGTTTTCGACCACCTAGTACCCAGTTTTCCACCACTTACTGAAATTACTGAAAGTAAAGCATTCAGTGGAGAAAAGTAAGCATACAAAATTGAACGAGTAAATTATCAACCTCTCTTTATAATTCAAATGACAAAATCATCTAAAAATTCATGTATCAACATCTATACTAATATAATAAAGCTGAAGAGTTTGTTTGTTTGAACTCGCTAATCTCTGGAACTACTAGTCGAGTTCGATCTTTTTGTATATGATAGCCAAATTCATGGGTAGAAACCCAACTATCTATGTATGTTCTCTCTCTGTTATATCTACTATATATGTTCAAGACTTTGGAGGTTAGTCTGAAAAAGGAATTTGTTGTTGATGAGCTTTTGGCACCTTTCTCAAAGGACTCCAACTCTAACGCCTCAAGCTGGTACTTGGCTGAGCCATCCCATAGTTACGCGCAGTTTTTCATGCACAAACGAACTTGTGCTTAGTACAATAAAAGCAACTGTCCAGACGTGAAGTACCGCCGCACCATTGAGATGATACCCAGCTTTTTAGCTGCCAATTGAGCCTTGGCCTCAATATAGGTCCAGGTGGCCCAGAAGCTCAAGATGGTTAGCTATCGGTATGATACGTCTCGAAAAGTAGAAGTGGGCTGGAATGGCCTCCTTTTGGCAGAGAACAGATAGGCCTAAGTCTTAGCTGCATTTAACTTGACCACGTCGGCATCGCCCTAATCGAAAACTGCAATGTTAATATTTTGAGGCTTTAGTAGATCATTAAACAGCCTAGGTAGACCATATTATGCCTATTTTCGACCATCCGGTCGAAAACTAGACAATTTAAAACCGTAGTTCTGTTTCTCGACCGCTTTATTTTATGATTATAATATCAAAATTGGAAGTAACAATGTCGTTTTTCATATTCAATACATGTTAAACAATGTTGTTTAACCAACAAACAAACTAAAAAGTGCTAGAAAACATTACAAACTTACTATTAATGTTACGACGCGCACTATTTTTTATTAGAAAACGACCCGTTTATTCGCGTTCGTTCGGAGCCACAGAATGATTTAATTACTTTCGATGTAAGATGCGTACAAATTACTTTGAGTGCTTGTGTATAAATTACTAATATATTAACCCGGCGTCATGGGGGTGAAAAAGTGTAACATGGACGTAGGGGGTGGGTCATACAGACCCGCTTATTAAATATGAAATAATCTAGTACTTCATAAATTAAAAACATCAAATTTGTTCGGGTTTATTTTTTTAGGTATTCATGTAAATAAATAAAAGAAAAATATCGTATAATAGTAATAAACAATCAGTCTTAATGTTTTAATAGCACATTTTAATAGGAAACTAGGATATCTAAAAAAAAAAAAACACTCCTCATCATTATCATTGATACAGTCAGCATAGTATGGTAAAAGTAATATGTGAAAAATGGCGCAAAATTGTTACACTAAGTGCGGGGGTGGGTCTTAGTGACCTTTTTCAACTTTGCGCACGTGTAACTCGCAGTGCGGCTGTCGCACGACCAATGTGTTGCCTGCGACGCTTAGAACAACTCAATACCTCCAGCTACTGAGAAAACCAGCAACGTCGGAAAGGTAGTAGGTAACCGAAATTCAAGCAAAATAAAATGTGCCGGTCTCACAGACCCAACCCCCATGACGCCGGGTTAAAGTTTCTACGGAAACACAGTTTTAAAAAAGAATCGGCTTAGTTTTGCAATTTTTCGGAGTTCTGTAGCTACGTGCCGTCAAATGGTCGAAAATAGGCGGTGGTCGGCAAACAGGCGCACCTACCCTACGCACTCTCTCTTGAATACGACGGTGACTTATACCTACGGGGTGCGACGGCCGCGGCGCCGTGGTGGTCAATGAGAAAGAAAACTTCTTATGAATAACGTTACAAGTGAATCTGTAACGTTTTACCTATAACGTTATTATAGCGGATATAAGCATAACATTACTTATAATATTGTGCCACGAAAATTTTATTTTATAACGTTATTTTTTTATAACGTTATTGTTATTTTTCGGTTTGTAACGATACTAATCGTTACAAACTTTGGAATGTTATGAGGGAACATTTAGTGTAACGGAACGAAATTCATTTCGTTTTCAAGTCCCTGGTTCGCAGTGATACCGCCACTCGACGGGCCACGCGCGTGCGGCTCGCAGCGGGCTCGTGCCTACGTAGGTACTCACTTGATACCGTATCTGATACATTACATGCTACACTGCTAAGTGAGTACCCAGCAGTGGCGAAGGGTCCCCACAATACGATTCCTACCGACTTTCCTTTGAAAAGTAGCACAGGCAGTATTGACTATTGTCAAATATTTATAATTAGCTTTTCGTGGCCAGGTAGAAGCATTTCTAGCTCCGGCTTACCTCTTACAAAAATTGACCCTTCGCCACTGGTACCCAGCTATAGATAGGCTTAGCTAGTACTGTGACGAAAGCAAGTAGGTAGGTAGGTATATAAATACAACTACAATATTGCTCTGTCGTGTCAAGGATAGTTACGATCAGCAATTACCTATTATATTGTTGATTGAAGGTAGGTAGGTAAGTTATAAATAGGTTAGGTACCTACTAGTAATCAAACTTACCTTATGTTTTTAGGGTTCCGTACCAAAATGGTAAAAAAGGAACCCTTATGGTGCGACTTCGTCTGTCTGTCCGTCTGTCTGTCACAGCTGGTTATTTCAGAAACTACAAATGCTATCGACTTCAAATTTGGAACAATTATAAAGAATGCTTGTCCAATTTTATTGTATATCCTAACTAGTACAGTTTTTTCAATATCATCAAAATTCCTTTACAAACAAACTTAGTGCACGAGTACGACTCGCACTTGGCTGGTTTTTTTTTAAGTTTCCGTAGTTCAAATTTTGATTTTTTTTCTTTTTTCTGTTTTTATTCCCCATATTTTATTTTTATATTCTTAAATAGGTAAATACTAGATCACTATATTAACTTATTATTTACTTACTACTTAAACTAATTTACAATTTAATTATTAATAGGTACTAGAAACTACAATATTATTTACAGACAGATTTTTCAAACTATTGCGATCACGGAATAACGATAAACTGATATTTCGGTCGATTTATTATTCGAACGCAGCGAGCCAGCAAAAGGAACTCAGGTCCTACCTCGGAGAGGCCTCGCGGGCTACTAAAGCGAGCCGCGCGCTCGCGCTCCTCCCTTTTGTTAAATAATATTGTATTAAAAAAAATTAAAACTGTTTTGAGAAAAAGTAACCATAGAATAATCTTCTAAACGTTATTGACTATTTTTTGACATAATTTTGATGAATATAAGTTTGATATACTTTAAGTATGACCTGAAAAACGATTAAAAAATCCCTGTTTTCGTAATATTTTAAGATCGAGTGAAGTTGTACATATCGTGTTTTGAACCATAGAATAATCAAGAATGTTTATGAAACTACAACATATATTTTTATCTGATCAAAACAAAGAATATTTGACTGTTTACCATTGAATCAAAAATACGTTGATTTCGGATATCCTGGCCTTAAGCATTCGCCGTTTTACGATAGAGCCAAACGTGTCGGTACGAACATTTCGTCGATCATTCTAACGAACGCTCAAGTAAATACCTAATGCTCGTGAAACAATCTATTTGACGAAAGTTTTGAATTTGACTTTGAGTCGGAAGGTTTGTTCCCGTTTATCTGGAAAACCATACAAGACCTGTTCGCTTTCCGCAGAATTTATTTTAGAACACTGCTAGATATAAGAATGACTTATTTCATTGTCAACGGTTATTGATTGTAACCTCAGATCATAGAAACAAGGAGATATGCCATCATAGCAAATTAGTATGGAACAAGTGATGCCACTTTTAGTACATTTTTCGACACAATTACGCGCATATAATATATATATATATATATATAATGCGCATATAATGCTCCTTGTGAATAAAAAGATCTCCCACGCATTAAACATTCCGCACACCCTCAATCTAACACTGTTATTTGTCACTCAACACTAGCACTAAACTAAAACACTGTATTTATACCATCGATCGTGCTCGGTTCGTCGCCAGCGCGTACGTTTTTAATATGAGCAATTTGTTCAAAATCAGGCATCAAGCTCGATAGCGCCTTTGCACATCTCCCTTGTTTCTATGATCTGAGATTGTAACAAACCTCAAAAAATTTGCTCATTTATAAAAAATCCACGTGAAACGAAAACGTAACATCATCATTTGAGAATAGGACCTCAGCATATCTAAAAGGATTTATAAAGTAACTTCCCCTAAAAATACTTCCTAATTACCGATCACACTTAATCATACATTGTGCGTCCATAACTACTTTGTCCGAAATCCAACACAAAAGAAGCAATAGACGGTGAAACCAAGCCAATATTGACTGTAACGATGACCTCCCTACCTCCAATAATTCCCTCCGCCACAAAATATGCCACAGAACAAGAAAGCAATAAGCGGGACAAATCCCTGAGGTGCTCGAGTGTAGACACTAAACGTCGGTGTCTGACACTCCGGCCGGCTTGACAAATAGCGGGTAATTGAAAACGGACCCCTAGCCGTGGTGCAAGTTGAGAACTGATTGATGTTGAGGGTGGATAGAGACGCTTTCTAAAGCAATGGTTCCCAACCGATGGTTCGCGAAACAAAATCTTACCCTCAGATCATAGAAAAAAGGATATATATTATGTCATCATAACACATTAGTAAGTATAGTACATTTTTCGACACAATTACAAGCGCTCCTTGTGAATAAAAAGATCTGCCACACAAAATTCCGCATATTCTCAATCTAACACTATTAATCGTCACCCAACACTAGCACTAAACTAAAAAACTGCAATGTCATCACGACCAATGTAGTAAAACTAAATCAAGCTCAATAGCGCCTTGGCACATTTCCCTTGTTTCTATGATCTGAGGTCTTACCCCATAATTAATTTATATTTACAGCCCGTGCGACGCTCGCGGAAATTTATTTCGAAATTTAGGGTCCATACACTTTACTGATGTAGGTAAGAGTGATCTGCTTCAGCGCTTTTCAAGGGAAGTTCTTCAAAAAGAAAACAGGGACTGGCGACATAACAATATAAAGCTTTTATAACTTACTTAGCTCGTGCCGGCGACTCCGTCCGCGTGGACCCCGTGGGAATTTCTAAAAATCCGACATTATTTCTTGTCCACATAAAGTGAACCACTGTGCGAAATTACAGCTTTCTAGGTCCAAAGGTTTGGGCTAGGCCAGGGGTTCCCAATCTTTTTTTATACTGCGACTCTCTTTACATGCTATAATTTTGTTGCGACACCCAAAAGAAGTTAGCTAGTAGTAGTAAGCTTTTAGAACCTTTCCGACGCACAATTAGGGAACCCCTGAGTCAGTCAATAAATGAGTGATCAGGACTTTTCTTTTTACACATATTATTATAAATGTCGTGTTTCGATCGTATAATTGGTCAGATCATGAAATTCCTCGGCTTTTCATGATCTGGTCAAATTATACGATTAGCCGCCGACTTAAAATTATTGGTAACCTACTTGATAAACGACTGGTCATTTTGTTTCTTACATGCGTAATCCGTATGTACCTATAGCGTATCTTCCCCTGCAAAACCCTTCCGAAACGCTTCCTCTCGCTACTCGCCCCACACCCCACTAGTCAGGATCCTGGGGCTCCGAGTGTTGCCAGTAACAACAACATTACGACAACCCCGCAACCTTAGCCTTTCACAACGACGGCTAAATAGCCCTCTGTCGCGGCTAAATGTTGTTGTTCGGGGGACTTACGCCTAGCAAAACAAATGACGAGTATTTGGGCATTTTAATGTTATACCCCGGTTAATGGGAGTAAGGTTGGGTGAATTAAATCTACGGGGATGTGGCCAAATGTCTGCGGAGTTACGCAGTTAAAGAGGTCGAGTGTTTTTGGATGTAGGTATTGTAGAATTTTTAAGCGGAATATTTATTTTATTAGAGTTACTGGCTTTTTAGGGTTCCGTACCAAAATGGTAAAAAAAATAGTAAATTAAAAATTAAAAAATCCCGACTGCCAAAAAACAACTAAAAAGTTCAAAACAAGAGCACTTTTCAAGCAGTCTGATGCAGTTGGTGGCAATTATTTGTGTTAAATCTTAGATTTTATGCCACCAACTGCATCAGACTGCTTGAAAAGTGCTCTTGTTTTGAACTTTTTAGTTGTTTTTTGGCAGTCGGGATTTTTTAATTTTTAATTTACTATTTTTATTTTTCACTTTTTAGTTTTTAATGTATGTTTTCGTAATCTTCTTTTCGAGCCCTTCATTTTGATACCCCACATGATAGGTTTTGAGGATAAGTAAGAATTAGCGAGAATGATTGCTTTGTTGAACAACTTTAAATCGTTATATATCCTAAACTATTATTTAAAATGAAAAATGATAAAAGGAACCTAAAGATGATTTTAAAATACCTATTCAACGACACCCCACTTGACATAGTTCATCAACTTTTTTTTTTTTCATTTTGACAATATGGCGTCTGGTTGTCGCTGTGGTGAATTTTGATTACTGTTATGTCTTTAGTGACACTCGCAAGGTTAAGACGAATCGATTGACGTAAGAATTATCAAAATCGGCCTACGCATTTGGTCTCTAGAACGCCACATAGAAACAAACATACATACATACATACATACATACATACATACATACATAGACTGATAAACACATTACCCTCCTTTGCGTCTCGCAGTCGGGTAAAAAGGAACCCTTATGGTGCGACTTCGTCTGTCTGTCTGTCACACCTGCTTATTTCAGCAACTACTAATGCTATCGACTTGAAATTTGGAACAGTTATAAAGAATGCTTACATGTCCAACTTTATTGCAAATGAAAATAGTCAAAAAAATTTTGTAACAAATTTTAAAGTGGGGTTACTAGGTCAAGTGGCATATAAAATATATTTTTATTTTATTTTATGTCTCATAGTTTTCGACATACCTACGATAAAAAATGTCTGAAAAAATACCATTCCCCTCCCTCCTTATCTCCGAAGTTTGCGGAGTGAAAAATCTAAATAATTAGAGTTGATAGGAATTGATCCAAATATTGCACCAAAAATAAAACGATGTTCCTAACTGGTACAGTTTTTTCAAAATCATCAAAATTCTTTGACAAACAAACTTACTTTTGCGGTCCGGTTTTTCTCACTTTATACCTACGTCCAAAAATGATACGGAATAACGGAACCCTCGGTGCGCGAGTACGACTCGCACTTGGCCGGTTTTTTTTTAATGTTTGCGTTCTGGATTCTCTTATAGATAAGAAAACAAAAAAATACCCCTGTCAAATTAATCTTCGAAATGTCATTATAAAACGAACAGTTTGACAGTTACCTAGGTATAGCCCCGAAATCTTCTTTGTTACATTTAATTTAATGTGGCAATGCTTGAAGGATTTGTTACAAAACTTTCGGGAATTAAATCAAATTCTGGGGCAGACAATAATCACATCATCGTAACAATAAGTATTATGAATACGAATTGTTTTGTGGGTGTGTGTTTGTTAGGACCTAACAATTAACAAACAATTCATCAAAAATCCTTCATGCTGAAACAACGAAAGACAGTACGACACGAAAGTAGCCTGGGACCTGAAGAAGTACATGAGCTGCTTTTCATCTATTTTCATGCTGACGAAGTCGCGGAAAACAGCTAGTATTCTTCATAAGTATTTGTCGTTCCGAACACTCGTTTTTAACAAGTTTAAGTAAATTCGATCAAGTTATTTGGAAGTGTTTTAGTAAATAGACATACCCTGACGGTTACGAGCTCGCTTGCGCCGCCTCCCTAATACGGTAATCTAAGGTCTGGTATAGTCCATATCGGATACCGCCGGCTTAGTTCAAAGGCGCATAATTGCGATTGGTTTATATTTTAGGCGTTTATAATTATTTCAGTACATATAACATAACTGCTTTATACCTACGTGTGGAGCTTGGATATCTACGTGTGGAACCAGATTTCACTTTACCCGACTACGGTAAAGCCAAAAGGAAGTAATAAAGTTTTAGCAATCATGTTTGTATTTACGTATGTTCCACGGTTCCACCGTAGCGCCTAAACTACACATTCGATTTTGATGAATGGGGTGTCAATCGATTAGTTATTATAATAATATGTATTATGAAAAAAAAACAGCATACGGCTACAACAAAAATTGAAGTGAAAAGCATGAAACAAGAAAACATTCCTGTCTGATAGCCTGAAATTCTTCTCTAACTAAAGAGTTCAGTGATGTGGTGTATACAGGGTGGCAGGTTAGACAGTGGAAATATTTTAAGGGGTCATTGTACTCATCATTATGAACAACTTTTACTATGGGACCAACCCTGAAATCGCAAAAAAAACAGCTGTTTCATACATTTTGTTGAGTTATGTGAACATAAATGTATGAAACAGCTGATTTTTTTTCGCGATTTCAAGGGCCATAGTAAAAGTTTGTCGCGGAGTGCCTCCCTCCCTCTGGCCTCTCAGGCCACGGCTAGCATGAGGGAGTCTCCGGACACAATCTTGATAAATAAAACAACGTGGATGGTTGAAGGGGTATATTGCGAGACGTTGGTTGTATATTTGCACTTTATAACGTTACACAGAGGTATAAAACTGGTATAAAAATAACTGTTACAAAAAGAGACTATTTGCTTTTAACACTGAACAATTGTTATAATAATAGGTAGTAGGTACAGCGGTTCAGCAGTCCACGACCTATGTCTTCGGAGACCAGACAAAGAGTGACGAAACAATGAAATAAATGCATAAAAATATGAGATGCTCTAATTTTGAAATTTAAAGTTCAAATCTGGAAGGATGGAGTGAATGAAGTGGCCAGTAATGGAAGATTGCCAGCACAAAATGATGAAAGAGGATGACTCCGCCACAAGTTGTTCATAATGATGAGTACAATGACCCCTTAAAATATATCCATTGTCTAACCTGCCACCCTGTATAACCGTGGTCGCATGCTACCCCGTTGGGCCAGCTTATTAGTCAGTAGACTCAGTAGACGGTCAATGCGAAGGTAAGACGGTCAATGCGACCACAGCTCGATATCGATGACAATAAAACTTCTATTGTGTCTCATTAAGTGTCCGCAAAAGTGTTAATCTGATACATCTTTTAGAAATCTCATCTAACATTCGCACCTACATAATAAATCAATAAAATCGAGGCGACATATTTTTAGCTCAAACATAAATTATATTTAGATAAGCGAAGAACTACACATTTTTTGTATCAACTATGTACCTTTTCAGTGTCGTGCGTGCCATAAACACGCTATTTAGATGGCAGCGTGACAGGTCAAAGCAATTTATGCGTGGCGTGACCACCGGGACAGTATGTGTGGACAGTGGTCACTGGTCAGACATCTTTTATTTTACATTTGACGAATATTGTGTGATGGTAACTTATGTCGCTCTTTAGAAGATTCGGATAAAGAAATGTTTAGGTAACTTACATACAAAGTAGATAAGTAAAGCTGGGATTACATTTCGAAATGTGTTACGAAAATTATAGTATCGCAAAACTATAGCCGAATAACAGCTTGAAATATGATCCACACATGAGGGATATAGTTTCAAAACCCCCTATATCATCCTGAAGAAATTTGTCACAAGAAGGTTATTTGTAAAATGTTGTGGTAAACTTAATGCAATTAGCAAATATTTGATATTTATTTGTTTGTCATGTCATAGCAATAAAAAAAAACGTGGAAAATCTAAAATATTTCTTTGCATTTTAGCGGAATTTGCAACTAATTAAACGAACTTTTTAAACTGATTTTACTGTGTATTTAAGTGGGTTATGAAAGTTATCGTATAGTCATATTGAAAGTAAAATTCAAAACTTTATGTTGGTGCAAAAATATGTAAATGTGTCCGAAGTCATTTTAGGGGGGGTTTTGAAATTAGTCCCCTCACATCACAATGGTTTTAATTGGAGGGCTAAAATAAAAGAAAATCTCTATAGTTACATAACAATTTGTTCAGTTCGTATAATATAGGCTAATATAATACTATGAGGGTAGGGTTTATAGCTGTTGTAATCCCAGCTTTCAATTTCAGCGTTGGTGTCATAGTAAAAGTTGTTCATGATGATGAGCATAAATCCCAAAGGGGGCCAACCTAAGGTTTTTGTTACATGCTGTATAAACAAATACTAAACCAGGATACACCGCCAAGAACTCTGGACAGTCAGTAGTTGTCTAGCAGTAGGTACTCTTTTTGTAGTAGACTAGCTAATATTTAACATAACAAGAGTTAGTGACGTATCGTTCTCAAAAAAAAATTGTATATTTTTTGGATGGAAAATGCCTGTAGGTATGTACACACATCACACCGTCCAAGGAAAATTCGCCTTTTATAAGCTTTTATTGTGCAGTCAATTACGAAGCTCATGTTCAACAGATGACATGAAGTTCCTAATTCACTAACACCTGCTTCAAAAACGAACGGTTCAAGATCATGCCAGCAATTCAAACCACAACACTTCCCGATTTCCTTTGCCTACTAATTAATTAATTATTTAAAAAACACATTACGTGTTATGCTCAGTTTCTATGCTCGTCACGTGTGGTACAACTAATTCGCGTGTCACGGACGGACGGACGGACATATTAATCTTAGCACCGCCCCAGGGTAATTATAGACAGGGTAAAACGCATTTGTTGCAGTTTTTACATCACCGCTGATTGCTACCACTCTATATATATTTTTTATTTAAATATAATGGTTTTTTTTTTGTTGTCATTATTAGAAATGAGTTTGGTTGTTAAAATTATGTTAGATATTTTTTTATTATTTTTAATATTGTATACTATTGACAAAGGAACGATAGACTCGCACAAAAAACGTTTAATTTGAATCATTGTCATTTGTGTGTAGGCGCGGTCCCAGGGGGGGGGGTCACGGGGGTCATGATACCCCCCCCCCCCCCAAATCGTACAAAAATGCGCCAAACACGGTAATTCACGGTATATCACGTCGGCATTAATCGGTATGACCCCTCCCTAAAGGTCTTCAGCTGCGGTATGACCCCCCCAAAATCGTCGGCGTGTTTGTGTGGAGGGAAAATGTTTTATTGCGTTTCACATAACAATTCCCTTCGACGCTAAGACTCCCCTGAATGTCAGCACCAATTCTCCTTCCACCTCTTTTTAGTGTTCCTGGCATTACTTTAACACTTAAATCTAAAAAAAACACAGACCGTTAAGACCTAAACAAAGTGACAGACAGAAGTAGCCTCTTCTGTCGAGGCTGGCGAGCATCTCTTTTTGGAAGTTAACCTTCATCATTCGAAGGTACTGCTTGGTGTTTATTATTGTCCTTCCTTGCGCATCGACTATTTCTCCTCCTTCGAAAGTCTCCTAATTAACCTAATTCCTTCTTACAGTCATACTATCATAATGGGGGACTTCAACACTTGTCTTCTCAAACAAGATTCACGCTGTTCCTCACTCCGTTCCATTTCACAATCCTGCGACTTATCTCTTCTTCCTCTAAGTGCCACGCACCACTTTCCTAATTGTGCTCCTTCGCTACTTGACCTCATACTCGTTTCTTCAACTCAACATGTTGCCAAGCATGGACAATGTTCAGCTGACGCTTTCTCTTACCATGATCTTATCTTCCTCTCCTACAAAATTCGCCCCCCTAAAGCTAAACCTAAGATACTCCTCCAGCGCAGTTTTGGTAGTATGAACCTTGAGAACCTCCGTGAGGATGCCGGCAACATTGACTGGTCTGATCTCATTGCAGCTGAGTCGGTTGATGTCAAAGTCAACCTTCTCAATACTAATCTTAACCAGCTTTACGACCTTCACGCACCTGTTCGACCCGTAAAAATAAAACATCTACCGGCACCGTGGCTAACGGACAACTTGAAAGTCATTTTGCAAAAGAAAGCAGCAGCAAAGTCGAAATTAAAATGTAGACCTACCTCCGTAAATCGTGAAAAGTATGTTGCAATCCGCAACCGCAGCAACTTGGTGTGTAGGGATGCACAGCGCCGCTACATTCATAAATCCGTTGACAACGGCGACCCAGCTAAAGTCTGGAAATTTCTTAGATCAATGGGAGTTGGAAAGTCACGCCAAGATTCTATTCCTAAGGATGTAGATCTTGAATTACTTAATCAACATTTCTCCACCTCTTCTAATTTCAATGGATCTATTAAAGCCAAAACATTAAATTATCTTTCATCTCTTCCCACTCCCGATTATTCACCATTCGTCTTTAATCAATTCTCTGCTTGTGATGTTAAGAAGAGTATAGAATCCATCACGTCCAATGCTGTTGGTAGTGACTGTGTTAGTCGCAAGATGATACTCCCTATCCTTGACGAAATCCTTCCTGCCCTTTGCCATATCCTCAATTATTCCGTATCCTGTGGTGTTTTTCCTTCCCTATGGAAAGAAGCCCAAATTACCCCTTTGCCTAAAAAGTGTAATCCAATTTCCTATTCTGAATACCGACCTATCTCCATATTACCATTCCTGTCCAAAGTTCTAGAACGCCTTATCCATAATCAGCTTAGTGCTTTCCTTTGCAAAAACAATCTCCTTAATTGTTTCCAATCCGGGTTTCGTCCGGGACATAGTACTACCACAGCTCTTGTGAACATTACAGACGATATTAAATCGGGTATGGAAAATGGAAATCTAACGGTTCTTTCCTTATTAGATTTCAGTAATGCCTTTAACACCGTAGATTTCGATATCCTGCTCGGTATACTCTGCTCTCTTAACATATCTCCAACGGTGATTGATTGGTTTCGTAGTTACCTGTGTGGCCGCCGGCAACGTATTTGCATCGAAGGTTCTTTCTCTTCATGGTGTGATACTTCTGCCGGCGTACCACAGGGCGGCGTTCTTTCTCCTCTTCTTTTCGCAATATTTATAAATTCTATTTCCAATGACCTTCTCTCATCCTACCACCTCTATGCTGACGATCTGCAAATTTATTCACAAGCTCCCTTAAGCGAGCTGTCTGAAGCTGTCAAAATGGTAAACAAAGACTTAGTTCGAATTTCTGACTGGAGTAAAGCTTATGGGTTAAAGGTTAACCCTGCGAAGACTCAAGTCATTGTTGTCGGCAGCTCTAGGCTGCACTCAAGGATTGACTGGTCGCAGCTTCCTCAAATTGTTTTTGATGGTTCTATTATTCCCTACAGTGACTCAGTGAAAGACCTGGGTATTTACATAGACAATTATCTTTCTTGGGGACCTCAGTTGCAAGAAGTAAGCCGCAAATTGTTTGCGTCAGCGGGGTCTTTACGAAGACTGCGCAATTTTCTGCCAACTACTACTAAAACTGCGCTCGCCCAGTCCCTTCTTCTCCCAATCCTTGACTATGCTGATGCCAGTTATCCAGATCTTACTGAAGTGCAGCTAGACAAACTTGAGCGACTCCAAAACTTCTGCATCAGATTCATATTTGGTTTGCGCAAATATGACCACGTTTCAGAATTTCGCATTAAACTGAAGTGGCTGCCAATCCGCCTTCGCCGGAATACCCATATTTTATCATTGCTTTACAGTGTCCTGTTCAATCCTGCAACCCCCTCTTATCTCAAAGACCGTTTTAAGTCCCTTCATGACACACATACTAGACACCTAAGGTCATCGGAGAACTTGATACTTTTGATGCCTGCGCATTCTACTAAATTTTACGATAAATCGTTCACAGTCCAGGCAGTACGTTTGTGGAATGCGTTGCCGGTGCCAGTGAGACAAGCCCAGTCACTAGCTTCTTTTAAACACCTAGTAAAAGATCATTTCCTTTCTGAACATGTTTCTATTTCCTCTTGATAGCAGTATTTCATCATCAATCTTGTTTTCTCTTTTGCATAATTACTTTATACATATTCATATATATATATATATATATAAGTATATAATTATATATTTATTTATGTATTATATTTATGTATCATTCATGGTATATATTTAATAACAGTACATCACGAACTACCCCCATATTTTATTTAAGTTCTATCAGTCCATCCAAAGGTTGTCTGGAAGATATCGCTATCAGCGATAAGACCGCCATTGTACCCTAGATTTACGATACCTTGCTATGTTACAATAATTATGGTGTACAATAAAGTATATTCTATTCTATTCTATTCTATTCTATTCTGTCTGTCACTTTGTTTAGGTCTTAAACGGTCTGTTTTTTTTTAGATTTAAGTGTATGTGCAAGGGAATATTGAGTCGAGTCGATTTTACCTAATGAATGAGGTAGTTTCTATAAAACAACAATTTAGATTTTAGAAAAGTTTTTCTATGTTGTAATCTGTCTTTTCAACCATTAGGTATAAAGTACACTGACCGGATGTCTAACGCAAGATTAATAACAGATTGGGTGCTAAAGTGGAAGCGACGACGTGCTATAGGACTAGGCCAAACTGGCGAAATGAATTCGCACACCTAGATCTAAAGAGAGCTACCTCCAAAAAAATATTTTTTTGAAAGCTCTCTTTAAATCTAGGTAGTACCTAGATTTAAAGAGAGCTTTTTTGAGAGCTAAGTCAAACAATTTTAATAATTGAGTTGGCTCTCTTTAGGTCTAGGTGTACGGATTGAGAAGATGGTTAGATAGATACATGAGAGACTGGATCACTATGTCTACAACATCAAATAGCCTTGAGAAATCAAAAATAATAATGGCTGCCCTATGCTCAACATGGGCTAAGTATTATAATAGTGAACTGCAACCGAATCCAATAAATAACAGTTATAGCTGAGTAAAGTAGAGCAACCCGACGTATTTATAGGCACATATAATTCACAATAATAGGCATGTTACCTACTTTTAGCAATAAGCTAAAAAATGCTACACCTGTGATAAAGATTGACCGCACGGTTGTCGCAGTGGCTGAGAGATTGGCTGCTGCGCAACGTGTCGCGGGTTCGATTCCCGCATTGCACATAGGTCTGGCTGTTTGTGTATATGAAATTTGTGTTTGTAAACGCACCCACGATACAGGCGAAATCCTAGTGTGGGGCAACGTTTAAAAAAAATAATAAATAAATAAAAAAAGATTTACTTAGATTACCTACCTATTGTCTATTGATACGTGTCATTTAACTCAAAAGCTTTAAAAACAATTATTAAAGGAAATTGAAGAGAAATATAAAAATTAATGATTTTTCAAAAGAGACAAAGCGGATAAAACACTTTTCCTAGCAATTCTAGAATCATGTAGGTAAGTCCGCCATCTTGATTATAATGGTCGCCATTATGCATAAAGTGACAGTCGCTAGTCCATTGTCTTCGGGAAGTACAATCCGTCATTTCCGTCGGATAAGTTATAGACAACTTGTGAAGGATCTCATTTGGGCATAGGCATATTTCTGTCCAGTAATAATAAATTGTAAATCCATATTTTATGGTTGGTAGGAAATTCTTTAAACAAAGTAATTAGGTACATTTATGCTTTCCTTTTAGTCAACTTATCTCAATTAATGTTTTTGGAGTTGAAAAATCACACTGTTTAGGTACCACGTCTAAATAGTTGTTTAGTCCGGTGAATTTCACTGATTGGTTTCGTCAGATTTCCCTATTAAATTATATAGAATCAAAGAGTACTTTTATAGTAATATAGATGTCTAGGATATAAATTATATATATATTACCTTAATTCGTCATTTATTCTTCCAACCAACGTGCTCCGAATACATACTACATACGTGCTCTACATAGAGACACAAAATCAAAATATTGTTTTCGCCTCTTGGGCGGTATCCTGCTGTATTCCAGGACCATAACTTATTTTTGTCGCTGTAAATTTTTGAAAGATGGTCGTTCCTATTTTGCGTGTAATAATAAAATGTGACAAGTTTTAGGTAGATCATAATATTCATAATATACTTAATGATATTAATATACTATTATACAACTCTTTAAAAAAATGGGTTCGTATGTAATGATTCGAGGAATTTGCAGAACTCAAGATTTACAAAAGCAATTCAATCTCAAAATTCAATCTCATAGTAATCCAAACATAATAAACATTCTATACAAATTAACTATTCAGCTATTGCATTCAAATACAACATTGAAAAAACAAACCTTATAATCACTCATCTTTCAACCGTTAAAATCCTAATGACGCCACAACAAAACATTAGAAAGAACAACTTAACACCAGACATCTGAATAAATCCCAAATCAACAAACAAATCTCTAAAATGTTTTGTCACCAAATAAAAATAAAACTTGGCTGAATAGAGTTGTGTCTGGTGTGTCTAAAGCCAAAACTAAAAAAGTTACGAGCTGTCAGTTTGACACCGCCGGGCGGCGCCGGGAATCCGATACGGCCGACACGTCAGTAGGCCTAGCACGTAAATAAATAAATCAATTCATCTAAACGTTGTTTAATTTGAAGGGAAACGTCTTTTTATTACTAATTGCTTGATGATTAATGGGTTCTGTTTGTTTGACTTCAAGAAATTGAAAGTGGCTGAAGACGAAAAGTTACAGGTGCGTCAGTATTTTTTTTTTTTTGGGTAACACCTACAAGCAACTAACTTACTGAAACAATGTACCTAGATGTTTTTTTACGTTTCTTCAATTTTATTGTATTGTATTGTATTTATTTTATTTCGAATTTTCATCCATATTGTGTTAGTTATTTTTACTTAAGACTATGTTAGTATTTCGACATGTATGACAAACATAAAAATAATAAAATTAAATAAAATCAAATAAATTACATACAAAAAATAAAAACAATAATCAATCTAAATAAAAATCAATAATAATCAATCCAAATCCATTTCAAAATTAAAAATCAATAAAAATTAAAAACAATAAAATTCAATAAAATTATATCAACCATATAATCATAAATTATTCAGTCGTCCTTTCATAAATATATTAAAATGCGCATCCACCTGTCTTGGATCGGGCAATCCAACCGTGACGCAATCATCTTCAGAATGCCATTGCTGCTCCCTCTAACACGTTGACGAATAGACGCTACTTTCTTGCGAATTATCGCTTGAAAGCCGTCCACGTGCGCCTCCGCAAACATTCTCGATGCGCTGCAGTCTCTAGGCAGCCGCAACAGCATCCTAAATATGTTGTTATATTGGACGCGCAGGGTATTGGCCGCCCGGCGGGTATGGCTTACCCATAGGCCGCTCGCGTAAAAGGACTGGCAGTATGCCTTAAAAAGAGTAATTTTCACTTCTACCGAGCAGCGTGCAAACCTACGAGCAAGCATATTTCCCCTGACCGCCAACGCCCTGCGTTCTCGTTCCAAATCGGCATCATCCCTTAGGTCGTCAGTCACCCAGTGACCAAGATATTTAAAACTCGTAACCACCTTGAGGGTCTTACCGTTCAGCATAATAGGCGGAACACAGACTGGAGCGTTATTTTTACCTCTGAAAACGAGAACTTCGCTCTTAGTTGAGTTATACTTCAGCCCGTGCTCCGCCGCATACGCCTCACAGACTGCCGTTAACTTGCGGATCGCACCAACCGACGGGCCCAGCAGCACCATGTCATCCGCATAACTGATGTTGTTGACACAAACGTTATCAACAAAACAACCAGTATGCATACTGCTGAGCTCGCCGATCAAATCGTTTATGTATAGGTTAAACAACAGAGGAGAGGTCAGTCCCCCCTGCCGCACGCCGCACTCCATGCTATATGCGTCAGATAACGCACCAGCCCATCTCACCTGGTTTCTCTGCTGTCTGTACCAATTTTTAAGTAAATTAATTACTTCCACTGGTACACGCGAGCTCTCCAGCTTGTCCCACAATTTGTCATATATTACAGTGTCAAAAGCTTTTGACAAGTCTAGAAAGCACGCGTATACCGGCGTTTTCCTGACAGTATAATACCCAACAGCTTGCTTAAGACACACAATAGCACTTTCAGTAGAAAGCCCAGCTCTGAAACCGAACTGGGCATCGTGCAGTTTAATGTAACTTTGAAGTATGTCATTAAACAAGCTGTCAAGCACTTTTGCGACTATGGTCGCAAGTGAGATGGGCCTGTAATTGTTCACATCCGACACATCCCCAATCTTGTTTTTCACAATCGGATTATAATAGCCGAATAATTCAATAAAAATATTTTATTTAATGCTAATAAAGGATAAGTAGGTAAGTACCAAAAATTACAAGCATTTTTCTTATATCAGTGATTTTTTAAATTTTTGATTGTAGGTAGGTAGGTTACTTAAGTAATATTTTTTTGTATATTATTGAGTGCTAAACAAGCGGCCCACCTGACGGTAAGTGGTCAGCGCCACCTATAGACATCTGTCTACCTACCAGAGGCATCACAGATGCGTTGTCCATCCTAGAAACAAAGTTGAAATGACGCAGCCCTTTTGCGTTTCCTACTTCCTGTGACATAAGTCAATGTTGCCATACTACAGTCTCATGTGCCTGTAATTACACCGGCACACATACCCTTTAATTTAAACTGGAACACAGCAATGCTGCTTAGCAGCAGAAATATATACGGTGGTAGAACTTCCGTGGACGAGCTCTTTTACACAGAGCTCTACTAAATACTACCCCCTTAATTTAACCACTAACTAAATATACAACTATCCTTATCATTCGTATGACAATGAGTAGAGATGACAATTGACATAAGAGCTGTTTAATTTAATCATCGTTTATAAGTAGGTAAGGAGCTAGTATGACTTGTTGAATAGGACTTGTGAAATTATTATTTGACATGTAAGTACCTATAGCCATTTTTAACAGCAAAGTCAGTATTTAATCACTCGGTTATATCATTATTTGCAATAGGCAGCTTACAAACTACACTTAAAAAATCAAGTGGCGAAACATTTGCATACACCAGACACTATAGCATAGGTACAATGCATGGAACATCGACTATTTAAACATTACTCGGCTGTTTCATTAGCCAGCGATATGTCCGTTAATTTGTTTGAGTTGCAATTAACTTGTCGGGTCGACGCCCGGCTTTACATTTTGTTGACTAAGCCTTAGAAAAAATAATAATAAAAAAAAACTTAACGGCTGCGTTCATATTTGACAGCTTCACCGCTTACCGATTCGTTCTTAAGAACAGACCATAAACAAATATTAAAAACTATTTCGCTGTATCACAACGTCATAAGGTTGAATTTTGAATTAGGAATGGTAAAATGGCGCTTAATTTAAATTTGTCGGTGAGCAATAATCGGTTGGGCAACGTCAATACAAACTGTTTAATCCATTGTTACGATAATGTTACAATTAATCAGTTGTGAGCTGTTTATCGTTGTTGTTTGTGTATCACGACTGATGACTGGTTTTGAAATGAAGCCCGTTGCTTAAATATCATTTAACGAGCATTAGGCGAATTTGACATTAAAGAATGTAATAGATAATATCAGACGTGTTAATCAAGGCCCACTGCGTAATCATAGGCACTGCCATGGACCGTGGTGAGCCAATATTGGCAATTTGACATTACCACCATTGATTACCAGAAACCACGCTTGGCAAACGTAGGTTTTGAAACTGTTTCTTTCTCCTTTAAGCTGATTTAATCATACCCAATAATTTTTGATTAATTCAATCATTTCAAATACTACACAATACAAGCTTAAAACTTTGATAAAATGCTCTAAAGAAGTCCTAATACGACGATGGCGGCAAACAGGCGTACGGCCCGCCTGGGGCCCAAGTCTGCTAATGCAATTGTCATAATCGTGTCAGAATGGTCTCTCAATAACATCGTTTTGACCAATGACGAAACAGTCTTACTCTAAGCCAATGAGCGCTTAGGTTTTGACCGTTATGATGTCATTATGACCCAATTCATACACAATTGTAATAGCAGAATTGGCGCCCTGATGGTAAGCGATTACCATAGCCTACTATGAAACGCTTGCCATCGAGTATCACATGCGCATTGCCGACCCTTTATAATGAGGATTCACTGTGCTAACAGCTTAGGGGACAAGCAGGTCCTCCGCAGTCAACACAGCGCATCCTCAGGAGCTCTGGCACCTCAAGATCATAGAAACAAGGAAGATGTGCCAAGGCGCTATCGAGCTTGATGCCTGATGTTGAGCAAATTGCTCATACTAAAAACGTACGCGCTGGCGACGAACCGAACACGATCGATGGTGTAATTACAGTGTTTTAGTTTATTCATGCTAGTGTTGAGTGACGATTAACAGTGTTAGATTGAGGGTGTGCGGAATGTTTAATGCGTGGGAGATCTTTTTGTTCACAAGGAGCGCTTAATTATGCCGTAATTGTATCGAAAATTGTACTAAAAGTGGCATCAGTTGTTCCCGTACTAATTTGCTATGATGGCATATCTCCTTGTTTCTATGATCTGAGCCTGGCACCCTTACCACAGTAACACAACACTACCGAAGAGTAACGTTATTTGGCATTCTAGGTATTTTGGTATTCTATAAGGTGGAAGTACTTCCCGTACTGGATGCTCCAGATCTGAACAAGATATCCCTGTGTTCTAACTCTTTGAAAAGGTGAATCTTTATCCCTTTTGAGACTTAGAACGAGGCTTAAATATTTCTTTAGATAGATAGCTGTGACTGTCTTCATATAATCTTAACCCGAATATTAACAGAAACCCGGGCAATGCCAAAACTTGGGCCTTTTCCGTACATTCCAATAAGATGCTTGTAAGTTCACTACATTTAAACAGCAGACAAAAAGTTTGAGCAACTTCTTTTAAAATTAGAATGTTATTTAGCGTTAATTTTTTTTCTCTAACTGATTAATTAAGCACAAAACAATTTTGGTTTATTGCAGGTTGATGTTTATTATGATTTTTTTTTTGTATTTATCACACTAATATTATAAATGCGAAAGTTGTGCGTGTGTGTGTTTGTTTGTTACTTCTTCACGCTGGAACGGCTGGACGGATTTGGATGAAATTTGGTACACAGATAGATTATAGTCTTGAATAACACATAAGCTACCTTTTATCCCGAAAAACGCGGGCGAAGCCGCGGGCGGAAGCTAGTTGTGCATAAATTATAAACGATGAAAATATCTTTAGTCGTAAAATATTTTCCACTTCAAAGTCTCGTCGCCCGTACAATCACTGTCAGGAACGCATTCTCTCAGCGGTCGGACTGCAGCCTCTAGCAATAGACACACATCTCATGAATTCTTATCGTCAGTTAACAGCACACGGAAAGAAAAATAGTCTTATTTCAAGAATATATTTATTGGTCAAGAATAATATGGTTTCATATATAGGGAACACTTTATATTCTTGAATTCAGAATTTTATTGTTTTGGTTTAAATGCTCAAAACAACCATTTATTATCTCAAATAAAGAGGAAATCTTTTCGGTTGCACAAAGAAACAAAGTCTTTAAAGAAGAAGAGCAGATTTCTTGAACTTTGAGACATCTGATTTTCTCGAAGAGAATCAAATTAACTATTTAATGAAAAACTATGATATTTTTGATGGAGAAAACTTTTTTTTGTTCGAACTAACTTATGTCTTACCTTGACAATTAGCGCTGTTCACATAAGACTTGCGTCACTAAACGAAGATTTGAATAACAATTTAATCCGAAACCAAACGAATCTTATTTGAAGTTTTTTAAATGTTAGTACAAGACAACTCTTTTTCTCTCTCAAGTATTTTTATTCTTGTAAAAAGTAATTATATTTCTGAATTGAGAGATGCAGCATTTTAAGGTGAATATTAAAATTCTTAATTTGAAATACCAGAACTTTCGTACTAAAACCAGACTAGTCATATTGAATAATTTCTGTTGCTTAGCTCAACATTTTTTAAAATTTCTATTAAGAAAGTATAAGATTTCAATTAAGAATTCCGCTTCTAAAGGTGAGTATATTAATACTCTTAATTTGAATATCCGGATGTTTCATAGTAAAACCAGATTCAGCTTAGTTTTACAATTTCCGTGCGTTCTATAAAGAATAAAATTTGCTTAGCTCATGTTCTTTATTTATCTAAAAGAAGAATGTGTGATATTTAAACTAAGAATTTTAGTTATTTAAGATGAATTTATTGATATTCTTAATTAGAATATCTGGATGTTTCATACTAAAACCAGATTGAGCTTAGTTTTACAATTTCCGTGCGTTCTCTAAAGAATTTAATTTGCTTAGCTCAAGTTCTATAAGTCTCAATGTTCTTAGTTCAATAATCATGCGTTTTTAGTGAAGAAGTTTTATTTCTTAGTTTAATAATATTATCGAATTTAAACGGAGATCACATCGTCTAGAAAGAATAATATCAATGTTCTTAGTTCAATATTTATGCGTATTTCAGTGAAGAAGTGTATTATACATATAATACCTTCCTCTTGAATTTCTCTATCTACTAAATATCGAAATCCGTTGCGTACCTAGTTTTAAAGATCTAAGCATACATAGGGACAGACAGACAGCGGAGCAACTGTGATGATGATAGTGATAGTGATGCTATATGCTATAGTGATGCTGCTCGAAGGTTGCGCTGATGTTCAAGCTCGGGGTCACCAGTTTGGGGGATAGAGGAACGAGGTGGAATGTACCTCCATTGAAAAGGGAGGATCCTCCTACCAGACCGGGTGTTATGGTCTGGCGGGCCACTGCCCCCCGATAGTTGATGTCAGGGTTTCTGTATATATGCAAATCGCTGTGAAAACTCTGCTTGCGCGATGTAGGTTCAGCCAATAGCTGTCTAGCAGTGTTTGGTAGTCTTCGCTGTTGTCGGCAGATGTCGCTACAATAGTCATAGTGATATCATCCAAACGGGTGTTATAATGTTGTACTAAACTTCATTATGCAACTCCTTTGCTTTTTCGATCCCTTACTTACGTGGTATCTTTATGAATTCCTATCTCGTTGATTTTTAACCGACTTCAAAAAAGGAGGAGGTCCTCAATTCAGATATTTATATTTTGTTTTATGTATGTTCGGACATAACTCCGTCATATACAGGGCGACTTTGAAAACATGCGAATTTAAGGGTCTGTTCTACCCATCAATATGAACAAGTTTTACAATGGGAACAATTTCGAATTCGCAAAAAAATTTGGACTTTCTTATAAATGGTTCAATCGGGTATGTATAGGTACCTTTTTATGGGAAGGTCATTTTTTTGCGAATTCGATCTTGGTTCCTTAGTGTTCTAGGAGTCCTGAGAGTTCTTGGTTTCAGAAACCTTTATAGAGGATTCATATCATGGGTGTAGATTAGTCTTCTAAGCAACTGTACCTACATAATTAGGTAATAAAACACTCATGTGATACTACTTGGCTTCGCCTCGTGTGACCACATTGTGTACCACACGTGTACCACATTCGTGTTATTGTTACCACTTATTAGACAACAGCAGTACGATTCTGTAACCATCTCACCGTGAAAACTTAGGTGCAGTGAGCGTGGAGTGAGCTGTCAATAGTGTCAATTCCTAGCAAACACAAACTCACTTCAACTAAGTTTTCACGGTGAGATTTTTACAGAATCGACCGGCAGTTGCATAAGTAACTATTATCCTATATAATTCTAGTTCAACACAACAACTTATTCCCCCAAAAAAAAAGTTCTTATTATACAACAGTTGACGACCTTTACTTAAATAATTTTAGATTCCCACGTCAATGCTACTATTGACTTACCCAAAAAAAAACTCTTCTCAAACTAAACTCGTATTTTCTTATTAAAAAACGTTAGTACCTATATCTTATTTTGAAACAATTTAGATTCCTATTTCAACACCATAACTTTTTTCCACAAAACAAAAATATCTTGTTTGATACTACCTTTATTTGAATAATTTCGATTCTTACATCAATGCTACTACTTACTTATCCAAAAACAACCTCTTCTCAAACTAAAGATATATTTTTTTATTTAAAAACGTTAATTTATCTTATTTTGAAACAATTTAGAATCCTAGTCCAACACCATAACCTATTTCCACAATACAAAAAAGTCTTGTTTGAAAACATGAAATGACCTTTACTTGAATAATTTAGATTCTTACACCACTGCAACTATTTATTTACTCAAAAACAAACTCTACTTAAACTGAACACGTATTTTCTTAATAAAAAACGTACGTATATCTTCATTTGAAACAATTTAGATTCCTAGTTCAACACCGTAACTTTTTTCCACAAAACAAAAATATCTTGTTTGAAAACATTTGACTACCTTTACTTAAATAATTTAGATTTTTAAGTCAATGCTACTACTTACTTATCCAAAAACAACCTCTTTTATAGCTAAAGATGTATTTTTTAATTTAAAAACGTTAATTTATCTTATTTTGAAACAATTTAGAATCCTAGTCCAACACCAAAACCTATTTCCACAATACAAAAAAAGTCTTGTTTGAAAACATGAAATGACCTTTACTTGAATAATTTAGATTCTTACACCAATGCAACTATTTACTTTCTCAAAAACAAACTCTACTTAAACTGAACACGTATTTTCTTAATAAAAAACGTACGTATATCTTCATTTGAAACAATTTAGATTCCTAGTTCAACACCGTAACTTTTTTCCACAAAACAAAAATATCTTGTTTGAAAACATTTAACTACCTTTACTTGAATAATTTAAATTCTTACGTAAATGCTACTATTTACTTACCCAAAAACAAACTCTTCTTAAACTAAACACGTATTTTCTTACTAAAAAACGTTAGTTTATCTTATTTTGAAACAATTTAGATTTCTAGTTCAACACCATAACTTATTTCCACAAATCAAAAAAGTCTTATTTTTGAAAACATTGGATGAACTTTACTAGAATAATTTAGATTATCACGTCAATGCTACTATTTACTTACCCAAAAACAAACTCTTCTTACACCAATTATGTATTTTATTATTACAAAATGTAAGTCTATCTTATTTCGAATTTTTTTAGATTCTTCTTTCAAATCCGTTGTTTTCTCACATTCAATGTATTATTCTTAGAACGAAAAATATTTTTCTTCATCGAAAACGTTCCTACTTTCTGATCAAGAGAATCGTTAATTACTAACAGG
This sequence comes from Thalpophila matura, assembly GCA_948465475.1. Classification (NCBI taxonomy): domain Eukaryota; kingdom Metazoa; phylum Arthropoda; class Insecta; order Lepidoptera; family Noctuidae; genus Thalpophila; species Thalpophila matura. Next base: position 1,675,382 of record OX419187.1, on the reverse strand, counting down.
AAGAAAATGAGGTTCTTGAACTTAAAATATGTTATTTCATATCGAGTCACATAAAAATCTTATTTAAAAAAAGTAACATATTGTTCAGACAACACTCAAAACTTCTTGAAAAGAGAATCATTGTTTCTATTCTAGTAAATATAAGAAGAATAATATTATTTTTCGTGGAGAATATCATTTCGGTTGGACTGAGATATTATTTTTAGTTCAAGTAAATATTTATTTGACATTATACAATATTCCTGAGACTAAAAATATTCTTGGACGAAAACTAATTCCGCGAGCATTTTTTTCCGTGCAGGCACAGTTACAAGCAACGCTAATAAATTACATGTAAATTACCCTCAGTTGTATGCAACTGACACACTTAGATACCATAAACACCAATAATAAATAATAAGACGCACTTATTATAGATATAAAAGATAGATAGATAGATAGATAGATATATAGATAGAAAAGCCGCCGCAAAGGACGAAAAGCGAGTGAATTAATATCAGCTTTTAATTAACGACAAATAAATATGTTTTGCACTTTAAAATATGGCCGTCCCACTTAATTACGTAATTATAAGCGTTATTTCATCTAATTAAGTGCTAACTGAACGCCGTTTACGAGCATTTACTCGCCGGCGATCCCTAAAGCCTCAATACATGTTGGCCGAGCTTAGACCAACGCGAGCCTAGACAAATTGACACAAGGCAAGCGCTACTGTCTACACGTTCGGCAAGTTTGGCGTCAACCGCATAATAGCGCGCGGACAAACATGTGAACACTATTGTACAGCCTGCAATATATGTTGGCCGAGCTTAGACCAACGCGAGCCTAGACAAATTGACACAAGGCAAGCGCTACTGTCTAGACGTTCGGCAAGTTTGGCGTCAACCGCATAATAGCGCGCGGACAAACATGTGAACACTATTGTACGAGCGCGCGCGAGCGCCTTTGATTTGTGCAGAAAAACTGACACCGCTCCGAAGTGAGGCAAGTGATCGCGAGCGACTGCAAATTGTGGCAAGCTACGTCAAATGAGGTCTATACACGTTGGCGCTTGTCTATACTCAACCAACTAGGCAAGTGACACCGAGCGATAGCAAGACAAGGCAAATATACCGTCTGCATGTTGGTATTGGCCTTCACTCGACAACGCTCGGCCAACATGTATTGCAGGCTTAAGCGTTCCTTCCTCGCAAAAAATACGTTTCATTATATTTCACCTTACCTATATGTATAACTAAAATGACATCTAAAAACCCGGAAGTCTTTATATACCAACTTAATTTTTCTATCGAGTGTTGTCATTCATGAAATTTTATATTGCCATAAAAGTTATCACTGATTAAGTAATTAAAACATTCTGATGCGATAATTGATCGCTCAGTGTTGCCATTTATTGAGCCGTTGTCTGTGAATTGTGGAAGGAATTCGAGGTTAATGAATGCCCGCGGCGTGTGTGCATAGTTCCTAAGAGGGGTTACCATAAATGTCGTTAGACGGATAGGGAAGCTTGGAAAAAAATGTATGGCGGGTATTGTTTCTCATGGTCAATGAGTACGGGATGGTAAACAAACGTTGCACTAAGGCTTAGGCCTTACAGACTACTTACTAGACTTAATAAAAAGAAAGAAAAAATATAAAATAGTAAACCCGTACGAGGCCAAAAGGCTCCTATCTCAGCGTAGTGCTGTAACATTTAAAAATAAATGCAGCAGCGCTGATATACCTACCTACTGATGGGCACATTGATTGCTATTGAAAGATTAGCCTTAGTAAGATTTTGTAACAAATAATTTTCAAGGAAACGGGGTTAAGTTTTCTGTTCACTGCGGCGACGAAATATCCCATACGACTGCATCTCTCGGCTGTGGAGGTTCATATCATAAGCCTCATCTCCAGAAAAACTCCCCAGTCTCAGTCTCGTTGAAAGTGTCCGAATCATTGAATCACAAGAAGCATGAGAGATTTTTCTTAATTCCCTGGTACCTATTAAGTAGTAGACGCATAATTATTGGCTGTGTGCGTCTAACAAAGGTACCTATACCATAATTATTATATCCGTTATTCTGTTCTGTGTACGGGACCCTAATAACTTTACAATAATATCCACTATCTAACAGACTAGGTGTAATGTTCCGTGTCCCATAGGTAGGGTGGTTATAACTTCCAGGAACCAATATCTACGGGACGGTTTAACACTTTCGATGACTAAAACGCATTTATAACACATTCAAAGTCGAAACGCAGCGTTTCAACAACACATAATAAGCATGCATTTAGACTTAGTGACAGACAAACGATACCTTCTGATCTCAAGCATGATGGGCATCAAATTAATTAAGTAAATAAAAAAATCTACTTAAATGATATTTTTTTTCCAATTAGTCGAAATTGTCGCAAAACGGGACAAATACCTATGAAACAAATGTAGCGATACGGGACGCGATGGTCAAATACGGCGACAGTCCCGTAAATACGGGACATATGACAACCCTACCTATAGGTAGGTAGTTATTAATAGGAGATTTAACTGATAACAGTGTTCTTTTCACTAAGTGAGTGGACTTAACGAAGTTTGTCATAAGACTCATAAGACATGTGTCGCTTAAAGGTTAAATAACTTTACCATATCTAGAGTTCCAATATCTATAGTTGAGAACGACTGTCTGTTTGTCAGAATATTATGAGTGAGATTCTAACGTCATATTTTCAGTAAAATTGGCTTTAGCAAAAAATATAACTGCAATTTTAATTAACCGTTTTCATTATTAAATGTAGATAGATATAATCTTTTGACTTTAACAATAAGTTTGAAATCTAATATCATTTCCTAATTTATTTTTAATTACTGTCCTATGTGTCATTTTAAGCACATAAATAATGAGTAATACACAGAGGATTACAATAAAAAATAAAAAGAAGACGATGCCAGGCGCGTAGATACAAATAGTGGGTTGCACCTGCGTTTTGTCCTTCAGAACATTCAATTACAGTGAAATACGCGACACACTATAATATAAAGTTAATTAGCAACAATATAAATTGAGTCACTCGTAACGAATTACTAAAAATTACACATTTAATAATCTATGGTTTGAAATGCTAACTTATTTGTTGAGCGCGTTACTTTTTCCACTAAAAAGGTTTGTAATTCAAATTATTTTAAATTAAGAATACGGCGTTTCTCAGAAAAGTATTTTTTAGATGGCCTACTTGTATAAAAGTTGCCAACGGTAATTGATATCGAGAGCTTCGCTTTGGTATATTAACGACTTTTATTGAGTAAAGAACTCATTCGTTCAACCGTATAAAAGTTTTATACGGTTGAACGAATGAGTTCTTTACTCAAATTGAACATAACACTAGCTTCTGTGAAGCAAGAAAAAGGTGCTCACTAAAGTTTACCTTTTTGTCATCATCCTATGTGACAATGAAGAACTTTTCACCCTATTATTCGGTATTCCGTGTAAGTATTAGCAGTTGTTATAATTATGAGCACAGGGTAAAATATCAAGAATTCTAGAAATTGATACATCCATATTTTGTCTGAGAGAATTGAAATGGACAAGCTATGCGTTATTGAAATAATTGACTAATAAAGTCAAATGAATAAGATGTTTGACTGCTTGGGACAAATTTCGTTATCGTTGGCATTTTCTTTATTAAGGTAATAATACTTAAGGATGAACGCTTTGTTGTTTGTTTGGCGCTTAATGTTACGTAAAGGTTACTCCTTAATGGTGATGAAAAATAATACAAAGATGAATTGTTTACGAATATAATTTTATTAACAATTTTAATTTAATGACTGTAATGTAAGTCGATATCATATTTACAATTTGCATTTTTGTTTATTCATATAATACATTTTTACAAAGTTCTCTCGTTGAGTCTACCGCTAACTAGCCTATGCGTTCCCGCGTGACGCTTGCGCGGGAAATTTACAAAAAATACAACCGTAAAATGTTGCAAGTTGAAAAATGTAAAAAACGGTTTTTGTTTCGTTATACGGATAGTGATACAAGTGATAGAAATGCTGTAAGAGAGTTGTTTGGCCAAATAACAATAAATATGGTAAAGATTTGTCTCATTTTAGGTGCACTACTATTCAAATTCAATTAAGTAAATAATCAATTCATTGAACATTAAACATAAAAGAAAGAAATAAAAAATATATGCTCTTATTTTTTCTGATACGAATAATATTGTAACGACTTTCCAGCATCCATACTATTCCATACGTAGGTGACATTATTTACATTAAAATATATTACATACAAAACACAATTTCATGCAGGCTACTGCGTCATAAATAAACGTTAAATGGAATAGAACAATACGTATTTACAAAATAATAGTGTAATAATTCAAAGCACAGGCTTTTGAGTCATTATTTGTAGAATTTAGCTGAGTTAAAGAAAACAAGCTTCACGCAGCATACCAAAATAACATGATAATTATGAATTACTTCGAAGGCAGATGCGACCAAGTGCTAATTGGCTGAACTTTAGATGGATTCAATTTTGTATGACTGTTAAATAGGACAGTATTTCATTACCTACTAAATGTTAACTTTAGTGCATAATAATACAAAATCACTTGGTCATAGTCAAACCAGCACCTCAAGTATTTCCTTAAATCGACAAAGTTACGTGGGAATATGAAAACGATGGCAAGGACTTTAAAAAGTTTAATCCAATTATCCTTTAAAATAGAAACGCTAAAATTCTCAAAATCGACAAAGAATGACAAAATAGTCGCAGACTATTTTTTTCTTCTAGTTAAATTTTAGATTAGGTACCTATACCTAGGTCTAGAATAGTTTTAATAATGTTGATTTACACATTAGAAAAAATGTAATATTGTGAAACCTTAAATTGATTCTAAATTCAAAATTAAACGGCCTCCTATAATCTTCTATCGTTAAAGTTTTTTTAATTTTTTTTCTTCATTTGAAATCAGAACGCGATGAGTTTGTATTCGATTACAAATCGACGTGGGTGTTGTTACATTCCTTTGCTCGTTTAGCATAGATACGATGTAGAACAAAGGTCTGATTGGCATATGACAGCTCAACAATGCCCAAGCGCAATTAATGTGGCGTGATTTTATTACAACAGTCACTTCAACGATTACTAACTAGACGTATTTGATTTTTGAATTAGATACGGCACTTGATTTTTTATTCGGAGAAAGAAATTCTGACAATGGCAAGACAAAAGTAGTTTTAAGCAATGAAGACATGCAGAATATCCTATCGTTGTCTTATAACAAATACTTAGTATTAGATAGATGAATTAATAAAACCGTTTAATTGTTGTATTTTTTTAAACTTTATGGGCAATAGTCAGTAGATGATAAAAATATTGCTATAATCAATAAGAAATTAAAGGTTCAAAAAGACAGAAAGTATAGAAGACAATTCAAGTAATCCTTCCATCCTTAAATAGGTTTAGAAGGCACCTTCTATTTCAAAACCATCCCAAAGTTTGAATTTTAAATTAATTTATTCTGTTCTTGTTTAGTACTTATTTTAGTACCTACCTAAATACCTGAATATTTGTAATTTAGTCAAATGAATTTCTTGTAGAATTTGCACCAATACAAATTTATCTCTTAAAAAAATAAACTTTCTACTTTCGACTCACAAATATCCTAATACTTCAATATTCCGATCGTTTTAATACTTAGTTCATAAGTCACAGAATATCAATCAAACAACGAAAGATTTATTACCGATATTATAACACACTGACATCTGAATGCAACAAATGATGGATTAAAGACAGCAAATATACAGCGACCGGTTGAATCGATACTTGATTATTTGAAATTGCTAAAACAAAAAGCTATTCACACTAATGGTGGTTTGTTCATCTATTTCGACGAGGGAGAAATGTTTGTCATCGTATTTAAAAATAAAGTCATGTTACTTTTGAAATTAAGGACAACACCTAATGAAAATGTAGGTTTCAAAATACTTATCAAAACATTTTACTAAATTCAGAATTGTTTCCTTTCTGTTCGAAAATTAATCGATGGAACTGAATCTTTCATAAAATAATCCGTAAATGTAAAAAGAGAAATAAATAATTAACCTCAGATTGTTTCTCATGAGACAATATTAAAAGTTTCAGTAACAAACTAAAATATTATTTTGAGTATAGTTTCACTATCTCCAAAACTATTTTTACGCGCCTACACAACACTATTTTTGTGAACATAACCTAATGGTTTCACAAAAAATATTATTTCATCTACGTAGGTATATAATCATACAAAAGGATTTAGATTTCTTTTGAAAATTTTGAAAAAAAAAATCTGTAAAACTTATATCAAAAATATTTGAAACAATATTATTGCTCCCTGTAAAATTATAGATGTTTTATTTTCTAAAATTAGGCCGAACATTCAATGGGTCCGGTGGGTTTTAACAACTGTGAATTTGTTAGAACTCCAGCAACAGTTAAGTGATCCTTGCAAGAAAAGATCCAAAAATAAATCATCCATATAAAATGCAATGAGTAAACCATAATAGAATGTGTAAAGAGGTCGATAATGAGGCAAGCCTGCGTTTATAGGCTGAATCTGTTAGCGATCGATAGGACATGATAGAATTGGCAGAACAAACCTAATACTTTAGGTAAATGCAAAGGAAATGAGAGAAGCCTAAAGTTGAATAAAAGTCCATAAAAAAGGACCTAACATGAGCAAAGGGTAATTTTAAAACTATCTTTTCAAATACCATTTGGTAGAATTAGAAGGAATTTATATTTCAAAGTAGACTGATTCCTAATAAATATTTTAGTAGTTAAAATATGATTGGAATATTTAAAAAACTTAGGTATATTTTTGTAATTTTGATATTTATTACTTTTAACTAATTAATGAAATGTAAGCATCATTTATCATAATTTAACTTTTTCTGAAGATTTCTTGCAAACAAATAACATTTGTAATTGTCTTACACATTTTTAGGACATTTGAATAAAAAAAAAAAACATAATATCCTACCTACACAAATAATATTGTAGGTAATAATTATTTATAAACGAATTTATAAATAATCATTTGCTTTTGTAAAAAAATATAATAACAATGCTTACATTTGCTTTTTTTTCTGAAATGAACTAAAATAATAGATAAACAGCCTACCTATTTGAAAAACGATTTTGATCCTTTAAATAAATATTTATTCGTAATTATCACTAATTTGATTTGATTCTACGGTCTGACATTTATTTGCTGAAACAAATGCACTACCTAGGTAGGTAGCCGTTTTATCTATTAGGCCTAAATCTTTCAAAAGATTTGTTCACTTTTAGATGATGAAAAACCTCTCTTACAACATTTCAATTTACTAAATAAACAAATGATTGCCGCCTTTATCGTAATAAATAATTTATGATAGATATATTTAATTACATTTATATGAAACAATACCACTATACAACGGGGTGTCGCGGAGTGATCGTGCTCAGGTACAAACCTTCAATAATAGCGTTACTTTACATCTACCACGAACGTAATTATCTACATTTTTATAATAACTATAACATACAACTAAAAGCTGATATGATAAATAAAATCTATATTTACTGGTAAAAATAGTTAGGATGTATAAATATTTAGGTAATTAAATGCTTCTCACGGAAACGCATCCATATCAACCGCAGCCGCGCGAAGGTATCAAATAAATTAGCTAACGTTCTGAGTGGGAGTATAGACACGAAATTATACGTAAAATTAACCCTGTTAAACCTTAACAACGAGTAACTTATCAGTGCAGTCGAGTTACAGCTACTAGTCGGAGGCCTAGGCCCTGGTACATACCTGAGATACGCCAATGCTGATACTTCGAGCACTCGCTTACACTTTTAACGATACAAATACGCCCTAATAAACTGGTTTACAATGCCTTAACATCACATACATCACGGACTCTGCGATCTAACTAAGATAATAGATAACTGTGGTCTATATTGCATCGTCAGTCACTGAGCGTCCACGCCCGACGGCGTCGCTATTTAACACTATAGTCTGTAACTTTATTCTTCGTCCACGTTGATCTCCGAGTCGACCGAGTCCTCGTCGTACGTGGAGGAGGAGGCGAAGCCCTGGCCGAGCAGCGCCGAGCGGTTCTTAGCAGCGGCGGCTCGGTCCCGCTGCCGCCGGTTCTTGAACCAGTTGCCAACCTGCGTCGGCGTAAGGCCTGTCGCGGCTGCCAGCTCGCGCTTCTTGGTCGGATTTGGGTAAGGGTCCTGCAAGTACCACTCACGCAGTAACGAGCGCGTGCGCTCCTTGAAACAATGCGTCTTCTGTTCGCCGTCCCAGATTGTGCGGGGCAACGGAAACTTCTTGCGTACACGGTATTTGTCCACGGGCCCGAGGGGTCGCCCGCGTAGCCTCTCAGCTTCTTGGTAGTGGGCCTCGAGCCATAAGGCTTGCAGCTTTGCGTGGCTGGAGCGTTGAAACCGGTGTCTCTCCAAGATCGAATAAAGTTCACGGTGTCTTCCAGCGTGGAAGGCGACTACAGCTCGCGCTCGCAGAACAGCCTCACAGCGCTCCAGCTCAGCAACGTTGGGGTGCGCCACCGGCAGAGACCAGAGGAAACGCGCCAGCCGCTCCACGTCGCCGCTCTCCTCGAGCGTCTCGCACACGGTCGCCACTTGCGCGGCGCTGAAGGATAGCGTGGGTAGCGGCAGCAGAGGAGTAGGTGCTGCTAGTTCAACGCTGAGCTGCTGGGGTGCTGGCTCCGCACAGGCGGCGGGCTCAGCAGCGCGCTCGGGCGCGGCGGGCCCGCGGTGCGCCTCCAGGATGCGCGCGTGCAGCGCCGCCGTCGCGGCCTCGTCCCACGAGCCGCGCATCGGAGCGAGTGTGCGCGCCGCGGCCGAACGGCCCGAGACGCGCCCGACAGGGGCGGGCCGGCGATGCGCCGCGATTGGCTATCGCTTACGGCTCGGGCGGCGTGCGGGCCAATCGCGCGCCTGCCCGCCCGGGGGGCCGGATAGCTTTCAACCGCGGCGCGGCGCGTATCCGGCGGGCGCGTTTAACTGTGGCGGCGGGGCGCGCGCCCCCCGCGCCGCCATGATCCGTCACGCACACCGGCGCGCCGCTGGCGCTCGGACCGCGCCTCATGATCCACGCTCGCCCGCCACCTCTATCGATTACCTGCAAACCTGCAATTAATAGCCTCCATACAATAATCCGGGTGGATTACAGGCTAGTGTTTGTCCTGTGTGTCGCGCCTGATCGATAAAATAATAATTTAGCGCGTAATTTGTATACTTACCTGCCCATAAATCATGGAACGGACACCGATGATAAATCACTACAGTTCCTCTAGACTTCAACGACATATATCATTGGGCCCAGTCATTTCACGACTCCCATAGCAGTAGCTATTTGTTAGACATGTTTAGGTGCACTTTGGATCGAATATTTCAACATTACTTAAACATTTTTCTTGCTGTGAGGAGCCGCACCTATATTTCTTTCAATTACACAGAGTAAAATAGGTAGCCATTTTATGTTATTTTTTTTTTATACTTATCTTATACGTTTATTTATGCTGGTATAATTTTTCCTTAAATAGGTACTTAGCTACTCATTTATTTACTGCATTTAATAAACTAAAACTTTTTTACTGCCTACATTTCTCCATCACATAAAATTCACCGTCAAGTATCAAGATTAGTCGGTCGCAGTTGAGCCGAGCGAGATTTCAGCGTGAAAGCCTTCCGAGTGTATTAAGTTATTGAACGGCAAACCACACCCCGCTGTAACGGTACACAGGTGGCCTCCCCACGCCCACCCCCAGCGCTGGGGAGGGCTTGCCCACGCACATTACGTATTGTCATCGTGTCGCCTTTTTATCTACCACTATTAATATTATTCCGATTTTTTCTATTTTGTTTTCGAAGAATCTTGTATTCACGCTTGTTATTTTTACGGGATGAGCAGTAGGTACTTGTATAAAGAAGTAATACAAAGTTTTAACATAATGGCTTTTAATATCGTAGTAGTAGTAGTGTAGTATCGTAGGTACTATCTACCACAGACAACAGATACAACTTTAAGAGCTAAGACTTTGAACTCATGCTCACAATGTACCTTTAAATTGCATATTTTGAAAGCACAAAAGGCTGATACTTATTTTTTTTTTTAATATTATAATAACTAGTACTTATAATTAATAACATAATGAAAAAAAGTAACGCGCTACGGTTACTGCTTGTAGCTGTGTACAACTTGTAGCTGCTACATTCGTAGCAGCTACAAGTCGTAGCTGCGGATTATGTAGAGTTCCGTCGGCGTCACCGCGTCGCATAGGCACGGTAACTTTGGAAACTGATGTTAATAATTACAATATTTTTCTGATGGAAGCAATAATTGTAGTTTGATTTACGTGTACGTACCTACTTTGATATTTACTAGTTACTAGAACTAGTAAATATACGTTTATTTTAACATTTAAATTAAAAAAAATACAGCGTGGCGCTACAATGGTGACATTAATTTAATATATGTATACGGTTTTACATTTTCATTTTATAAATAAATTTTAATTCCATAAAACGTTATTATTTGCTTAAAATTTTAGAAAATAGCATCTTGGAGCAACCTGTACTTAAAGAACTGTAGCCCAGCGGTAATTTGCCGGGGTCACGGTTTCTAGCATTCTATCAATGAAATTAAAACGAATAAGCAATACTAATAAGATGAAACAAACGCAAAGAGTAGGCGTATTATTTAGTTTGTTCGAAAAAAATATTTTTTCAATTTACGATTTTTTTTTACCTGTCTTATTGGATATGATTTATGGCCAGTAACCCTATCCGTGTGTTCAATTAATGTCACCATTGTAGCGCCACGCTGTATAAGTAAGTAGGTAGTTGAGAAAACCTATCAAATACATTTTAGTGTTATGTAAGTGTTATGTATTACATTATTAGTACTAGCTTCTGCCCGCGGCTTTGCCCGCGTTTTTGGGATAAAAAGTAGCCTTGTGTTATTCTGGTGTATAAGCTAGGTATATTACTGTAAAGTTTCATCAAAATCCGTTCAGTAGTTTTTGCGTGAAAGAGTAACAAACATCCCTACATCCATCCATACATCCATCCTCACAAACTTTCACATTTATAAGGTATTAGTAGGATAGTAGGATTCTTCTATTCAAATCGCTATTGGTTTTTTTTTTATTACTAAGGTATTTCTATCAGGGACAGTCACCTATCCTAATAGCCCGCTAGGTAATACCCACGAGATATACCTACCTACCTAGGTAAGTTAGTACCTATTTGTCGCGTTGTTGTGCGTTCCAGCAAAGATCCCGGATTTCCTCCGCATAATAACCATCAAGAGCTTTTAATTTTTAATATCTCACACAGGACATCGGGTACCATGTGAAGACTCATGAAAATCCACCAACCACTACCAATAGGTATACCTACTTAATATTATAAAGAGAGAGCTAGTTCTAATTTTGTGAGTTTCTGTATATGTGGGGAGTAATCTCCGAAACTGCTGATACGATTCTGAAAATTATTTCACTAAAAGTATTATACCTATTAGTGAAATAGCTACGAGTATCTACATTATCCCTAAGTGCTATATACAGGTAAGCTACTTTTTATCCCGAAAATGCACAGTGGGTCACGGGGATGAAGTCTCAGGTAAAGTACCTATAGCATATAGCATAATCGGCCTATAATGTTCCCACTCCTGGGACACTGGCCTCCTCTGTGAGAGGGAATGGGCCGTAATCCACCACGCGGGCCCAGTGCGGGTTGGTGGACGTCACATGTCTTCGAATTTTTGGTTCTAGGACATGCCGGTTTCCTCACGATGTTTTCCTTCACCGTTAAAGCAAGTGATAATTAATTTCAGGTAAAGTGCTAGTTACCTATAGGTACCTATCAATAATCTAATAATAATGTGAGTTTTTGATGATTTTTCACATTCGTGTTGGGCGTGTTGGCAGTACCTACCTATTAGGTAACAGTATTTTTTACATTTTTATTTTTTCCTACTCAATTTCTATAAGCGAAGACCTATGATTGGCTGTCTGTCATACTGTCTTTGTTCTGTTAAATTAACCTGTAAGTCTTCCATAGTTAATAAATAAATAAATATATTTATCTACATAGGTTCTATCATCTGTGTTCTATTTGAGCTAGCTATACGAATGTATTCGGGTCACTTAGCAAAGCGTCCGGTGTCCGGTCGGCAGATGGCAGCGGCGACCGATATCTGTGCCGATGTCTTTTTTTTTAATCTGCCTCGTTAATCTGGACGGAAGAAAAACGCAAATGTATCAGCTGTTTGTAGTCTTTAATGATTTTTAGCAGTTTGCTGTGAGTGTAGGTACTGTAATACAGGTAGGTACACACCAAACCTATCCTACCTATAAATTGCCAGAAAAACGTATTTCGATCAACGGGTCAAAAAAGCTAAAAAAATAATAATGGTAATTTTTCAGAGGGGTTCTCCGATTCCATTGTTTTTAAATATCGAATTGGTTTAGACCAAATATTATCTGTGATCGCTAAAGCGGTTACAGATTAGAAAGAACTTAAAAAAATATGCTTTGAAAAGAATACTTTTTTTTTGGTTTTCCTAGATAAAGTATGTTTCAAATCCAGGTTCAAATTGTACAGGATTTATGGTAACACTAAAGTCTTACCCCCCTATCCCTACAGCCGAAATACCGTCATTAGCGATGTGAAGGTATCCGAAAATTGGAACCCCTGACCCTTCGAGGCGTCAACCGTGACCAAAGGTAACATGATTATGTTTATAAAATATAATTTATTTTCTACATAATAGGTATACCTATCCTGAGAGATGGTTTAAACACTTTTTACTGCCATTTATGTATCTAATGACTAAGTATGTTTGGAGCGATGCGATTTATGGTTACCATTACATATGGCATAATTATACACATACCTACACCCTTCCTCATGAATCACTCCGTCCATTGGTGAAAACTGTATTAAATTTTTGAGTTTATCGCGTTCAGAGAGACAGACGCGGCGGGGGACTTTGTTTTATAATAGGTATGTGGAGACACCTCAGATCATAGAAACAAGGAGATATGCCATCATAGCAAATTAGTACGGGAACAACTGATGCCACTTTTAGTACATTTTTCGACACAATTACGCGCATAATTAAGCGCTCCTTGTGAATAAAAAGATCTCCCACGCATTGAACATTCCGCACACCCTCAATCTAACACTGTTAATCGTCACTCAACTCGGCACTAAACTAAAACACTGTATTTATACCATCGATCGTGTTCGGTTCGTCGCCAGCGCGTACGTTTTTAATATGAGCAATTTGCTCAAGATCAGGCATCAAGCTCGATAGCGCCTTGGCACATCTCCTTGTTTCTATGATCTGAGGGAGACACGCATTACCAGTATGAATCAATAGGTACCTACACAAATCTAATCTCTTCCCTTCGCAATAAACATAGCAACAGCAACACGTAATGCTAACAACAGTTAATTTGCGAACAATTTGCATTCTTGTTACGTCTGCGTCTATCTCGGATCGCAAGCTTTCCGCTTGATTACAACCCGCTAATCCGCTTACGTAGGTACTCCGATTTATTTAAACTGAGTAGGTATACGTAGGTAGGAACTGCAAACTTAGTTTAGATTTGAGAAATAGAAATTATTCTAAAACGATGATTCTCGAATTAATTTAAAACTGAAAACTTCATGCTTAGCTAATCTCAACTCATAACTAGTTTTAATTCGAAGTTCGTGACTATCTTTCTAGAATAGGATCCTAGCGGCTTTTGTCTGAGTCGAGTCATATCGTCTTCAAAGATTTTAAAAATCCTTCCTACTAGATAATGAATAAGAGATTAATATTTATGATATATAATAATAACCTAAGGGCCGCTTTCATAGCATAATTAAATTTATAAATTCAAAAACCGGCCAAGGGCGAGTCGTACTCGCGCACCGAGGGTTCCGTATCAATTTTGGACGTATAAAGTGAAAAAAACCGGACCGCATAACTAAGTTTGTTTGTCAAGGAATTTTGATGATTTTGAAAAAAACTGTAATAGTTAGGAACATCGTTTTATTTTTGGTGTAATATTTGGGTCAATTTCTATCAACTCTAATTATTTCAGATTTTTCGCTTCGCAAACTTCGGAGATAAGGGGGGGGGAATGGTATTTTTTCAGACATTTTTCATCATATGTCGAAAACTGTGAGACATAAAATAAAATGAAAATATATTTTAAAATGTGCAAATCAAGCCCTTTCATATGATATGTCACTTGACCTAGTAACCCCCCTTTAAAATTTTGAACCCCACTCCGGCCCCTTTTGCAATGAAAATAAAAATATTTTTTGACTTTTTTCATTTGCAATAAAGTTGGACAAGCATTTTTTATAACTGTTCCAAATTTCAAGTCGATAGCTTTAGTAGTTGCTGAAATAAGCAGGTGTGACAGACAGACAGACAGACAGAAAGACAGACAGACAGACGCAGTCGCACCATAAGGGTTCCTTTTTTACCATTTTGGTACGGAACCCTAAAAATGGAACAGTATTTGTATGAAATTAATTGCCAAATAAGTTAAACAGAACTTATCCACAGGTATTGAAACCGGATGTAGGTAGGTAGGTATGTCTGTAATTCACCTATCAATTAATCAAATTTTCTGACTCAGGTCATGCGTTTGACCTGAGACTATTTGCTCCTAATGATCAGCTTTTAAATTATCTACCTAGACATTTGACAGCCTGCTGTGAGATTTTATAAAACTCAAAAAGCACATCTATTTTATGAAAACGTTCGAATTTTTTGTGTATAACTAGCATTGTTTTGCAGCTCTGTCTGCGTGTAAAGTTTTGAATTTTTCAGGATGAATAAGTACGCCAGCTATATCATATTCCAGGTACTAAACTACTTGATCTCTTAATCTCATTAGAATCGCTTTAGTAGATAGGTATGTCGCAAAAATGTGCTAAACAAACAGAGAGACACGGACTCATTTGTATATTGCTTTGGCCCGCGACTCCGTCCGCGTGTAATGCTCTTTATATGTAATATATGAGATTTTACACAACTCGTACTTTATTTGAAAAGTTACTAGTATTTTATGTCATGACTTCATGAGACTCTGGTTTACCTATACTTAGGAATCGTTTAAACTAAAACTAAATAGCCATTTATGTACAAAAAATCTAAGATACTTAAACTACTTATATCCAAAAAATATAACAACTCAATCAACTCCCACGCATGTCGTGTTTGAAAACAGAACCATTTATTTTTAACGAGTGATTGCATCACGCCTTGAGCGGTATTGGACAGAGACGACCGCGACGCCTGCAGTTCGATAACCGGACGTGTAACACTGTGTTTTTGTAACATTATACGCTATGTATCGTTACATTAAATGGTACAAGAA
Organism: Thalpophila matura; assembly: GCA_948465475.1. Classification (NCBI taxonomy): domain Eukaryota; kingdom Metazoa; phylum Arthropoda; class Insecta; order Lepidoptera; family Noctuidae; genus Thalpophila; species Thalpophila matura. The sequence continues at coordinate 1,659,943 of OX419187.1, read as the reverse complement.
TATCTTCGTGGTAAAGTAACCCTGGCTTGTAGCCAACTTGAAAGAGTCACCCATTTAAAAATAAAGCAGTGTGTTGTAAGTTACATGCTGTCCGTCTGATTCCAGCCTTATTCTAGGGGGAACCAGGTCTCCTCTGGGAGAGGGATGGGTCCTCAGATCATAGAAACAAGGGAGCTGTGCCAAGGCGCTATTGAGCTTGACGCTGTAGTATGGCCACATTGACCATAATTAACACGCTGGCGACGGACCGAACGCGATCGATCATATACCTAAATACAGTGTTTTAGTTTAGTCACAGATAATATAATACTATACGTACAGATGCCTCATCTCATACATAGAAAAGTGACCGATTTAGCGCGGGCTATCTTCGGGCTATACATTTTTCCGTGCTTAAAGCATTTTTCAAAATTTGAACAAATATTTTTCATGATGTATTTTTTCATGTTCTCAATTTTACACAAACTTCAATAACAAATCGATACATATAACGCCATCTATTATGAGTTATTTCAACAAATGTTACTTTGTTCCTGATGAGACCCCGTGGTTTAGTGTTAGTGCTGAGTGCGAATAACAATGTTATATTGAGGGTGTGCAGAATTTTTAGGTGGTTCCCGTACCACTTTGCTATGATGGCATATCTCCTTTTTTTATGATCTGAGGACGGGTCTGATAGCAGCCTTAAGGTGCCTACAGATTTGCTCGATTTTTAACGATCGACACGCGTGATCGATCAAAATCTGCCTATTTTGTAAGGACACTGCGTAATATTGACCGCATGGTTGTCGCAGTGGCTGAGAGGCGCAACGTGTCGCGGGTTCGATTCCCGCATTGCACATAGGTCTGGCTGTTTGTGTATGTGAAATTTGTGTTTGTAACCGCACCCACGATACAGGAGAAACCCTAGTGTGGGGCAACGTTTTTAAAAAAAAAAAAAAAAAAAATACACCGCTAGAACTACCAATTTGTTTGCGAACGTTCGAGGGAGAATGTCACGGTGAGATTCTCCCTCGAACGCAAATTGGCAGTTCTCGTGGTTATATCTAGGTATATCACGCGGCGTGTTGGACATTGGCGTGTTGTTATACAGAATAAATTGGCTGTAGGCACCTCTAAAGAAAGCCTACGGATTTTGTAATAATATCTCTAGTAATACCTCAGATCATAGAAACAAGGAGATATGCCATTATAGCAAATTAGTACCGGAACAACTGATGCCACTTTTAGTACATTTTTCGACATTACGCGCATAATTAAGCACTCCTTGTGAATAAAAAGATCTCCCACGCATTAAACATTCCGCACACCCTCACTCTAACACTGTTAAGGCGACGGTAAATGGTAACGGCTGTAAATCTCAAGTTTTAAATCTCTTATTTCGCCGTAAAATAATGCAGGTTAGTTGTGCAATTTTTTTATGTTAAACTAGAACATATATACATCAATCGTACCTGTGAATATTTAACTATTGTAGTAAAATACTGAATGAAATAAATTCATGAATTACTGTCTACCCAAAACATAAAAACGTAATTACTTTCAAATCGCTTAAGATATTTTCAAGATTTGTTTTGTGTGAAAAGACTATGTTACTACCTATAATATTGCCTGTTACTTTTTTTTAATTTTATATTTTAGATACTAAAAAGTAATAATACGTCTAATTCGGCACAGCGCGCTCCTTGATAGGCGAGTCGTATTGCTCGGTGGACGTATGTCGCGTTGCTTGAGCTCAGCGCAGAACCCTCAAGCTATACCACCCGAACCACTCAAGGCCGTTGGCAGTTATCAGCGCCTTAATCGTCACTCAACACTAGCATTAAACTAAAACACTGTATTTATACCATCGATCGTGTTCAGTTCGTCGCCAGCGCGTACGTTTTTAATATGAGCAATTTGCTCAAGATCAGGCATCAAGCTCGATAGCGCCTTGGCACATCTCGCTTGTTTCTATGATCTGAGAGTAATACCTATATTATTTCTGTCCAATTTCAGCTTTGTGGCAGAAGGTTCACTTTTCGCTTCTTACGCTAATTGTTGCCCGTTGTTTTAATTGCATCATAGAGTAATTACCTACTTTAGATATAAGCATAAGCTAAAATAACATTCAAAACGTAGTATAAATTAAAATCACATTCTCAGCCGGAGGGCTATTCTGTATCGACACGCGGTGTGACATTACCACCAGAGCTGCCAATTTAATTGCGAACGTTCGAGGGAAAATCTCACCGTGACATTCTCCAGTTGGCAGCTCTCGTGTCGATACATATACGACAGACAGCCTGTCAGTCCTATTCTGTCTCCGCTAGCGACCTCACTGACGGGCTAATCTCACTACGGCACGAGTTACTCTCGTATCGCTCGTGCCAACACGAGAGGAGAGTGTGTATCTTAATACTTAGTTGGTAAGAGGGTGTCGGAGGGTTGTTGATCGTAAGCCATGTAAATGGAGTTCAGACGCACCCCTTAATTGAAAAGTTTCAAACTCAAATTTTAAGATAGGTTTGTGTTCGTGTTGTTACAGGTGTTTCAGGGGGTTTCAGGTTATTTTTAGAGCTCCGTAGTCAATAAGGTTACCCTTATAGTTTCGCCATGTCCGTCCGTTTGTCTGTCCGTGGCTTAGCTCAGTACCCACTAGAAATCTATAATTTGAAGTTATTGAAGATTGTGTAAAATTCATAACATGAAAAAATAGACCATGAAAAGTATCTATGGCTTAGTCAATAAACTTACGTAGCTATTACGTAGCTATGAAGGGCGGGCGTTTTTGGGGGCTGTCTTATGTATATTTTGACGTTCAAAAAGTGCTAATTGACTTTAGCCCAGTTTGAATAAATATGTCTTTTGAATTTGAATTTGAATTTGAATTTATTAGTTTATAACGATTTTTATAACGATGTTATATTTTGGAGATTTTAGAACTTTTCATACAACATAACCAGATAAAATATGCTACATCGTATGTATCTAATTATAAAGTTGATTTTAGCTCACCGTCAGCGACAGTCCTTCCATCCTTTAACACCTTGTATATATAATATACTTACTTACATATAACCACACAAATACATTACCTTTAATATCAAACGTGACCATCAATTCAATTTCATCTCTTTGATACAAAAATATTCATTTGTAGAGTGCAGGTAGAGCCGAGGCAGAGACTTAGTAATAAATCATAGAAATGGACGACGGCACAATCACAAGATGTGTCCCGGTGACCACACGACGTAAAAAATAAGATATTTTTCATATTTATTGAGCCAAACTTAGCGTAGTTTACAAAGGAAAACAAAGTAGGTAATTAGGTTACATATGCGGCAAGATTCAACGAAAAAATGCAACTGGGCTAAACTAGGAGAAATTCCTGTGCTCTAAGCGCCAGTTACTTCCACCACAAGTGCTCGATGGCCATTTTACAGTGTAGTACCTACCTATAGAAATTGTACCAAAAACATTTTATTTAAAATAACTACCGATATACCCTACTACTGAGTGGTAAACCAAATCATAACTCTAAATGCCTTCTGCGTCTATTCGTAAAAACGACGTGGTCCCTCTTTACACCCATGTCAAAGGTTAAAAAATTCAAAACGATCAATGTCAAAAGTCATTACATAGGTACTTTTAGGAGACTATTTAACTAAGTGCTATTTGAACATACACTTAATTCACCCTTCACTAATCCAAACTCAAAGTCAAAACATTTATTTCAATTAGACCATTTACAGGCACTTTTGAATTGTCAAGCAATCAAATCAACGTTGTCAGTCTGTTTGTCTGTAAGTTGAAGCTAGTTGCTCGTTCCAAAACGAAGTATTCTTATGGAAAAGAACGGACAAGAAACTCCATAGTTACCTACTCTTGGTTACTTTTTCAACAAATTCAATTACAATTTCTTTGATTACATTGATGCCCTAATACGTGAGCGTATTAGGGCATCAATGTAATCAAAGAAATTGTAATTGAATTTGTGGGATAATGTAATTGAAAAATGTGGGATATTTAAAATTATTCTTCGATGATTCACAGTCAAAGAGACTTTTGTACCTACTTATTATAATTAATTCTCACTACAGTCCTCAATAATCAAAATTCATGGCCTACGTCGTTTCAGACCACACCCCCTGAAGATTTTATATGATCCAAACAAAGGCTGCGCTGAAAGGGGCCCGCGCCCGTATCGATCTACACCCCCCTCCCCCCACGCCGGAGCCAGCCTCGATACCAATACCACGTTGATACGATGTACTTATCGCACCTCTAGTAGCGATATCGATGCTTCGGTGTCTGTAGTAGTGACCCTAGTAGCTGTGTAGGTATAACGTTGTCGAATGTTGTGTGAGATGGGGATTATGAATATTCAGGTGAATGAGCAGAATGTTATACTGCAATCGATCTCTTAGGTTAATACACTTGTTCAATAAATTTTTAATGATTACATGTTAGATTGCTAGCATAATTTTCTCAATGTTACAGATCTACAGTAGAATAATGCTATTTATTACACAAATCATTCGATGTTGACGACAACGTCTAATGGCACCAAGTTTCTTAACCCTACAGATTCTACTTCGCCTGCCAAAACCGCTGTGTTTATATGTTTTGATGCAATTTCATCCTTATTTCTTTTAAGATATAAATGATATATTTCATAGCTCGCACAGCGCCGCGTGCCTAAAATTAAATATATTAACCTACAAGGTATGTAGTCTTTTTCTGTCGCGTAACTCTATCTCTTCTGATGCAGCGTGAACTAACTGAATTGCCTGCCCGGGAAGGCCCACCGATATGTTTGTAATTTCTTGTCAAAAGTGCGGGTTTCGCCAGGCCTGCCCGAAATAAATTGCAACCAACGCAAAAATCTCATAATCACATCAAAGGACAATACAGTACTAAGCCTCAAATACTTCCCAGAGCAATCACCATTCGACAGACAACAGCGAAACATCCTGCCACCATCACATCACAATACGCTATTCCAAAAGTTATGTCTCAAAAATCCCACGTCCCAATGAAGAGTTCAATCGTCTAACTAACAGAACTGCAACGAAATAATAAAGCATACAACAGCTACCTCCACGAATACAAAATGCTATTTTGCATTTGTAAATTTGAAAGTAAAATCTCTCTGAGCTACTGTCTCGCAACATAGTAGACACAGTTTTCCTTCAACAAACAAAACTTTATGGAAAAATCGACCTTATTCCTTGACAGTTAACAGTTTCAATGCAGCTGCTGGGTATACTTGACCCGCAAGTGCAGTTTTGTGCGTCAAACAATACATAATACGTCATGAGGCGCTGTTTACGGTCGCGAGGTATCGCTAGCGGTTTGACACATCGCTTAGCGCGAATGATTTGTGAAGGGTTAAAATCCTTGGGTATGAGTGATCACTCTGTGTGGTGTTGTGCCGGGAGATAATATTGCAGTTTACAAGAAATTCTAGAATGTAGTGCTTCAAAAGCTCTCGGAAACCATTTAAAAGGAACTGCACAATTATGTTGTTCATTTCAATGTTCGTGAAAATGAAAATATTAATTTATCGTCAGGTACCTACTTACAACTAAAAAGAAACAGAGAACTAAATTCAATGTTCCATCTATAATCTTGATTTGTGTGTCAGTATTTTTATAGATTTCCTGTTGCAAATGGAGAAAATGAGTACCCAAATTACTCATTGAAATTCAATTCAAGAACTTCACCACGTTATTAAGAGATCAATGTCTGCATACATTTTCCGCGTCAACCACCTAACCCATTCCGAACCCCTATAATCCGCGAAATAGCCGCACCGCATCGCCGCATAACAAGAATACCAAAAATGAAACTAGTGTGATCACAGGGACCGTAACCCTTGGCCACGGTTAGTTAGGCGGGCGCAGGGTTAAGCGTAATGGCACATGAAATCACCCGGAGTGCAGTTAAATGCGATGCAATGTGGACATCAAAGACGAATTTATGAGTTCTAATAGACTTTTTGATTAGTTTTGATAGAAAGATATGACTGAGGCTGAGCAATTTTGTTGTGTGGACGATTAAAATGACGCAGTACCGAAGCGTCTGTTTGACAATCTTAGGGTTGTCGATATTGGAGTTCCAAATGAGTTGGAGTCACTTGTTTGCGTGTCTAATGAGGATTGCAGCTTTACATCGTCATGTGTCGCACTTAGGGATGATAACATGACCAAAGATTGCATCTTCATCTATAGAGAAAATTGTGTAAAATAATTCCAATATCTATCAATCGATTTCTACAAATCCATCTCAGCCAGTGAATACTGAATCCTCCAAAACACTTCAAGTTCACAGGCAGCACAGCGCATGATAGACGTCCACGGCATATTTATTACCATGACAATGTAAGTCGGCACGGGTCGCAAATAGAAATACGGCGAGTACCGGAACACCCACAAAGGGCCGAGTGGTACCGGAACACCCACAAAGGGACATTCGGCCGATGGCGACCAGCCTTCCGTCGTTACGCACTGTTTTGTTATCGGCTAGCCTGTGGCCTGGGATAGGTGAAGAAGCGGGCAAGAAGATGATAGGAAAATAAGCGATTGAAACATGTGGAAATATAGACACGTGTCCTACTATCCCATCGAAATAGCCTTACCCAATTAGTTCTTCACAATGGTATTTGTCCTTGGCTACTGGTTTTTGTACCGCAGATTTTCGGGAAGTAGGTAAAACCATGTCTACCCACCACATCTATGATTATGATAAATAATTGGTTAAAAATATCATACCTACTCATCTTTTTCAGCTGTAGGGAGCACCACTACCCACATGTTGACGATTCCAGCTAGGTCATTAAGTCCAATCCTGGCTTCTTCACGAAATTTTACCTTTACCATTACTCATAGTAGGTAGTCAAATCGCTTCCTCCCACCAACCGGACCACCGCTCAACCCCATACATTCCGCAAGCGTCCTTTGTTCAAGCTGCAGTTTAGCGAAAGCAATTTCGTGTTTTATGCGCAACCAGCAGATACAACGCGGTGACATACGAGATGTGAATACCTGGCAATACACTGAACTAGGAAAGCTAGAAAGGTTGGTGTTTGCAGTAAAGTACGCCCGCACGCATAGCATGACCAATTCCATCTCTATTCTACCAAGAATAGACAAAGTTCTTTCTATCCAACTCGCTATCTCTTCTGTCTGAGGACGCGGCGACCCGTGCTTGGCGTTATAGACTTTTGTCGACTGAAGAATAGAAAATATCATAGATATAGAGAGATGGTCAGCTGACGACACACAAAGCTTAGTATTTAGAACTGTTGTTCTAGTGTGCAAGATCCGATCTGATTTGATCTATTAGTAGGGGAAGAAATAAGTAGGTACGTATATACTACTCCCACGTCTACAAGCTACGAAAATCAAGATTTTCACCATGAGCTAAGATGAAATGCTGAACGCACTCACGTACCTACGTAGTTGCTTACCGTCGAGGTGGAGAGTTTAAAAATCAATGTGCATAAATCCCTGGCTTTCTCATCTGTTACGGCATTTAGGGCCGTAAACCTATTTTGAACCTACTGCAACAGTCTTATATCGAATTTCAGTTTCTTCATCATCAATCATGTCACAAGTGCGTCAGGTCAGTCACAACAGTCATGTCACAACAGGACACTACAAAACGCAAGATGAAAAGAAGGTGTACCTACTCTTTACTAATCAATGCCGCTGATTTGTATGCCAGCCGGCCACTAATGATCGGTATTTATGCGATCACCCGTCCCCGAACAAAGGGTGATTTAGTTGCGCCCGCGCCGCCACACCTATTAGAGAAGCGTCGTCGTATATCAGCTCGTGATTAGTTTATGTGACGTGGCTCACCGGTGCGCAAGAGTTGCGGTTTGGACTTATTACGTGTTGTAAAAGTTTTTTGAAGTATTGCAAGTGATGTTAAAATGAGGGCTGCGGTGTCTTCTGTTGCTTGCCTAAACCATAAAAAATGGACATTTTACTCTTTTTTCCACTTGTTCTGGCACGTGATGACGTGATACAAGAACAGCTCATGCGATGCTAAAAAAAATACACATCAACAAGGTTGGTAGCAAATCGAGGAAGTCTTAAAAGTCAATAAATACCCAAATAGAGGCCGACAATGCAAAATATGGGAGGATAAACTCAAACCCACAGCAGACCAAACTGGAGAAGAGTTGGAAAGGACAGAAAATAATGAAAATCATTAGAGGAGGCCTTTTCCAAGAGGCACACTGAGCTCCGGGACATATTATAACCCTAAAGAGTATCAATAAAGAAAGGAAAGGAGTCTCTGGATAAAAGGGCTATTGTATTGTAAGTACCCAAACTGTAGATATTTTGTTAAGTGGGTAATTGCTATTTTTTTTGCTTTACAAGGATCAGTCCCAACAAACGTCAACATTCACCAAGTCAATGTCCATCTAAAGTTTCTAAAGCAATGCTTAGCCGCTATCTGCTATAACACGTAATGCTTCCCACAAACGTTTTGGCACAAAGATAACATTCAGTGTCGCATGAATCACGCGTTAACATTGCGGTGGCGATCTGACTTCGCGGTGACTGTCGCGACACACCCCCAGGTTATTGCTACGCCACTGTCAATGGGCTATAGCCAGGCTTATTGGAATTATTCTCGTTTTCTAAGAAGTCTTACACATTTTGTGATTTTATGTTATGGGTCGATTTCTTCTCCATCGTTTTAACATTGTTTGAAGAATTTATCTTGACTAAATAGTCACGTGCTTGCTTGCTCGCTTCGAAACCCTTACCTTTTCGTGTCTATTTTACTCCTACCACACTAATGATTTTCATTATCATTAGACATTACTCTCGAAAATTAACGAAGTTTAACTACAGTGACTATTCCCAAAGTCATTGTACAACATCGGAAATCTCCGTGACACTAATCAGTAGTCAGTCACTTAAGTATCTTTGATAGAACGTCACTGAGCTCCGTTTTTAGCCTCTTCTAAGAGATCTTCGCTTCACCTATCCTCATCTACCATTACATTTCGCTACATATAAACGAAAGGGCCACAAATCAAAATTAAGAATTTTTCAGGATAACACGTTAAAATATTTCATTTCATTTTTTGTTTATTTTTTGGCATTCCTTCTTTTAATGTTTATGTGTCATAATTCATAACTTAATCACTTTAAAAGAAGGAGTGCCGAAAAATAAACAAAAAATGAAATGAAATAAATTTTAACGTGTTATCCTGAAAAATTCTTAATTTTGATTTGTGGCCCTTTCGTTTATATGCAGCGATTTCCTGATAGCCATAGTGACGTCAGCGATTGGACAGTGACTGCATCTAGTATTCTTCTGGGTGATCGCATTAGCTAAGTGCATTAGCATGCGGAAAGTAAACCGACGCACATGCTGCTTGAAGCTCGCTCAGTTAATCCGGGGAGCGTGTGCGCATTGTTACTGACAATACGGGGAAAGCTTGTGAAACCTAGGTACCGGCACTAATCATGAGCACAGATCGCGCATGTACATTTTCGGCCAAATAGACAATAGACAGTTGTCAATACTTAATAGAGAATGGTCCAATTAGACGACGAGCATCGACTGACGAACAAATAGCGTGCAGCCTCGGCGCCCCCCGTCTTCTTTATTCCGTCAAAGTAACTGGGTGGTCTCGCTGACTGCCCGACAGGTTTTATCAATACCTAGTCAAAAATATGAAACAGCAAAATGAAATAGCCAAATATTCCCAGCCACCCGTTCTACGAGCTATGTACCCCATTTAGGTTTGGCATTTCTTCTGGCTGTGTCGCTTACCTTGGTTTCCCTGAAAATCTTATTTCTGATTCATTCACGCAGGGAAACTCCAAGAACTTTATTCGTTTATTATTATTCAAATGAAAATAGCTCTAAAAGTTAAATAGGTAGGTATTTAGTTTTGAGTAGGATATTGATTAAATGAAATAGCCAAACATTCGGATCCTCATATCAATCTAAAAACGCTCAAGTACAAATGGATAATAAAGTTATGGGGCCTCTAAAAGTTATACTTTTTATAAGTCTCCTTAGCTGTTTCAAGAATTATGGCATATCATCAAAATAAAATATATAGGAATGTCTTGTCGTACACTATAATGTACACGCACCCCCGCAATAATTTTCCCGCGCAGATCCAAGCCCCGGCCGCATTAACATTCAATAAGCCATAATGCCTTGTAACAACACCGCGTAAGGATTTGAACATAACATCAACAGCACCGAATTAACACTTATGTCGGAATATCTTGGGGAGGTATCTGAATATTTTGTGGCGAAGGAGTTAATTGAATCAGCTGTTAACATCCCAAGAAGGGAGGAACTGTTATATTCATTGTCTCTGTTTACTATGGCCTGTTGCCAAAAAGCGACTTGACTAAAGACTAAGCTATTGCTTCAAGAGTGCTTGAACATTTTTTTCAGCTGCTTTATCCTATAAATATATATGGTGTTTGGATAATCGCGAAATCGCAAGAAGAGAAATTAGATATTCCACGCTACTCTTAGGCTCGTATTACAGAACGATACTCGAGCACCGATCTCTGCTTGAGCATAGATTTCAACCTATCAAATGGCTTTAAATGTATGCTCAAGCAGAGATCTGTGCTCGAGCATCGTTCTGTAATACAGGCCTTAAAGTGCTACTCAATTTAGATGTAGACCCGGCCAGAATTACCACCTTTAAGTACTAGGAAAGCATGTCGTCAAGGATCCAGACGGTCGAGAGACATATTCCTGGGTTTGCTGCGCTACTTCTTCTTCCCAGCTAGAAAATGGTAAAGGCTGGACGTTTTGGGGATTGTCATTTAAAACTTTTGATGTTATAAAAGTGTTGAATTTAAAATTATTTTAGTTTTTTTTATTTCGCAACGCTGCCGCTGCTACAGGTAGAAAAGTAATCATGGTGATGGCAAAATAATAAACATCATATTTTAGAAAAAAAAATAGTAACAGCATTCACAACTTCTAATTCACACCATCGGATTCGCGATATGTATAATGTTATACCCAAAGCTAGCTACTAACCCAACAATATAATATAAATATAGTAGGCCCACGGTCCCCCACCGCTGTCAGCTGTCAGTCATAACAGTAAGCGGATTTGTACTCCACCTTCCTGTGTGGAACAAGCTATAAGCTTATAGCGTTAAGGATGAGGGTAGCGAGTTGAATTTTTTTATTAATTTAATAGATGTTGGGATGCCATTTTTTGTCGTAAACCTGGCCATGCGCACACAATGTTTATTCGCAATCTGATGAAGGGTATAGGAACATTATGTGGGACAAACAAAGACACATTCATTTTAAGATTATCAAGCTTGTTGGTTAATTTTTAAGCAAGCACATAAATATTATACCTATAGATAACTGGATATACAAGCATTAATTACTTGTAAATCTTGATGATTTCAGATCTCACATTTCATCTCAAAAGATTGTTGTTTCTTCTCCGCAATCTACAAGGAAAGAGAAAGAATAGTAACCTAACTATGGACGAGATACTCGTAGATTGTCGGTAAACCCTTTTGTAACTATATCAAATCCTTGCAGTAGGTATCTTGTCTCCAAATAATAGTTCCGCTTCCCGCTCCCCGCTAGCACTTATAACTTAACCGTTACCATAAACATATCACAATTTGTAGTCTGTCGTTACGATTTGCAGACTTTCTTTGTATGTCGGGCACACAATTACTTTCACTGTCGTGCTACTGACTATTTTCTGGTGATGTTACTGTGTAATTACTTTGACGACACCAAAGCAATAGAGGGAAGTGAAAAAAGATTGTTCTGTATCTTTTATGCCTTTTTCTAAATGTCTTACCGTGACGGTAACTAAAGCATGTGCAATAAGAACATTATGGTCTTGTACTCTTGTGAATAATTTATATTTTTTTTGGTTTAGGTAATGGCGTTTTTTAACCGAGGAATTAAATCTATCAAACATTTAAAATTAATTCTAGAAGGCCAATTCTCGTAAATAAGAATGTTCAAAATATAATTCCGATTTGGTTTCGATATAATCTCAATGCCTTAAATGTCATAAATGGTATTCTAATGTACTAAATGACAACCCCTCAAACGGATAAAAGAATACCATTTATTTACGAGAATTGGGATTCTGGATAAAGTTATTTAATATCTGACGACTGAAATATCAGCCCTAAGAAAAACAAATGGTAATTAATAGCAAGTGTTGACTATTTAATAGATAGTCCAAGATAGCAAGTTGCTCATAATAACAGAAGAGATCGCACGATTAGTAATAAACAAAACAAACATTTCAGTAATATTTTAATAAAATACTGTAATGTATATGACCAGTAATTTAGAGAGTATTATTAACAATCGATCTAGGTATATTAATCTCTACAAGTTTTTACAAATTAATAAAGAGATTGTACTGTATATCAAAACGAGGGTGTTCTACTTAGTATTAACCACATACTAAAATCAAGCTTATAAAACAAAACCTTAATTGTTTAGAAATAGGATTGATTTTACAATATTGCAAAACTTTTCACGAATTACCAAGAAACATACTGCTATCGTATGCCAGAGTAATTTAGATCTTTTACCGTTGCAATAACGTCCAGGCGCATCAAATCCACAACAATTAAAACAAATTTAAACGTACGCATACATAACAACGTGTATCATCTTTATCATTATAAATATAAGGGTCACAATGGATCAAACATTGGATTACAAAAGGGAAAAGGCAAAAGTAAATTCACAGAATTAAAACACGGGGTGGCAGCTAATCGTTTGTGGGACTTTACTAAGCTCATCGGGTTACTAAAATAATGTTTATGTTTACTCTAAGCTTATATTTGCCATAGGGTCGACATTAAAACCATAAACCCATACGATTCACATACAACCCCATGGAAACTCCCCTAGCTTGCAGCTCAACGCAAATCCATTTTGGTAAAGTTCACTAATAGATTCTGTTAAATTAAAACAGTTGTAAATAAAACTTTTAGAGATTTAAATGTTATTCACCTATTTCAAAAAAATATTATAGTATCGAAAACAAATCGGAACTCATTTTTATTTACGAGAATTGGGCTTCAGATCATTGATCATTATGAGATTTAAATACACACACCATACAGAAAAAACTCAAACTTCCAAAAATTCTTAGATTGCAAGGTAATTTTTTTTATAAATTCCCTTTATGCTAAAATGCGTTTATCAATAATGCGTATACGCGGATAAACTTAAATGCGGATAATCCGCAGAAATGTGTCAAACATCGCAGGTATCTGTGTCTGACACAATGGCGAAGTGTCCGCGACGCATTACGTGGGATTAGTGAGATCTTTAAAAGAATACGCGTTGTACCGTGATGGTAGATAAAATATCAAGCTGGATATGTAAAAGAGTAAGCAATGGATAAGTTTGATTAGGTTTTGAGGGAAAAACGTCACAGATGGTGAGGATGTTTTTGGATTACTTAGAGGCAACTGGAGGCCTAGGTAATCCAGCTGCCAATTCTGAAGTTCAATGAGAAAAAATATGATTGTGATTTAACATTATCGAAGCCAATCTAAGTTTGACTATATAATTTATATCAAAAGATCCGCTTTTTAAGCCATCAAATTGCTTGAAATTCCTAATTCTTAGTGGTTGATCTTTGATTATGTCCGTATCCGTACACATACACCGATAACATGGTTTGATAAGCTTTCTTTTGCTGTTATTTATTTCTTTTCGTTTATTCAGGATCTTCTCTATTGTACTGTATTTTTTCCAGCGTCGGCTTGTTACAAACAATCACTAGGTATTTTATACGTTTAAAATATCAGTAGCTTAACCCTCCAATGCGTGGGTGCGGATATTATCCGCACTAAGCTTGTCCGCTGTCCATTATCCCACCGGCCGGCTCATTCCACTTTTCCCCGTTGGATGATCCCCATTGATGGGGATCAGTGGATCATCCAACGGGGAAAAGTGGAATGAGCCCACCGGCCGACGCCTCCATTGTCCGATCCTGTCAATATCAACGTATAAACGCTGTCATACCTGGTGACTGGTATCAAAATTAATGTAGGTACCTTGTTAATTATCTCAGTATAAATTGCAAAATAGGTACTCTCTGCTATAGTTCTGGTTTTGAAAATCCGTCACTACATAAAGCCAAATGCCCAAAAAATGCCACCGAATTTATCGAGTTTTGTTTGGGGGATACAACAAAATCTGTGTTTGTATAGCACCTAGTGTTTGTTGAGCTGCAAGGATTAAGCAGTATATTAATATTCCTCAATTCGTAAAAGCCATCGTTATTTATTTCTTCAAAAACTTACGCTATACCTACAAAATCTATTCACAAAAACTTGTCCGTAAGTTAAAACTAAACAATTGTATTTTCTGAGCACATCGTAAAAATTGTGTGAGGTAAGTATACAAATTGTATGAGGTATACAAATTCATAGGACAATCGGAAATGGCGCTCGTCCGATCCATTGTGTGGCAGACAGAAGTGTTGTCATAAAACATGTTGTTCATGAATATCTTTCGTAATATTTTCTTATGTTTTCTTCCTGTATCGCTCTTTGACATTTTACCTAAATAATTACCAATAGTTCTGTTTTTTACTATTCCATTCTTTTCTTTGGCTACATAAACGCTGAGTGGTGACACTGTAGCAAATACATATCTGGGACAGCCCGATTGGGGAGGTATCTCCACTTTACAGAATACCACAGCCAATAACGCTACTCCTGGGTAGTGTTCCTGTGATAATTAAGCTCGTCAGAGCTCCTGAGTTAACAGCAGGGAAGCTGCTTGTCACTTAGGTATGCTGTCGGTACAGTGAATCTTCATTTTAAAGGATTTGTCACACTGGATGCGTTCTGCGGCCTGCGGTCAGGTCAAAGTGAACGCAGCCCGCATCATGTATGAACAACGCTGTCGATCGGGACAATCGGTCTGCGGTCAGGGCAGAGCAATCGTACGCGTCCTTCCCTCCCCACCGCCCCGCCGGGCCAACATGCGTTCTTTGGTTGTGCTCGCACGGTCAGATCGCATTCTATACAAAATTTATTGATACCGACAATGTTGTTCATACATGATGCGGGCTGCGTTCGCTTTGACCTGACCGCAGGCCGCAGAACGCATCCAGTGTGACAAATCCTTAAAGAGTCGGTAATGCGCATAACATAAGATACGCAGTGTTGCAAGCGTTTCATAGGCTACGGTAACCACATCAGGGCCCCAATTCTGCTAATGCAATTGTCATAATCGTGTCAGAATGGTCTCTCAATGACATCGTTTTGACCAATGTCGAAAGAGATAGTCTTACTCTAAGCCCATGACCGCTTAGGTTTTGACCGTTATGATGTCATTATGACACCATTCTTACACAATTGCAATAGCAGAATTGGGGCCCAGGTTCGGTTATGAACTATTAAAAAGAGGTAACGTTTGTAAGTTGGTATGTATGAGGTAATCTTAGGAACCACTGATCCGATTCTGAAAATTATTTAATAAATAGGAAGCTACGTTATCCCTGACTGCTATAGGCTACTTTTTATCCCAAAAAATGCAGTGCCTGTGGATCACGCGAACGAAGTAGGAGGCAAAGTTCTAGTTATGTATAAAACAGTAGCCATATCACAGCAGGTATTGTTTCAAGCTAACAACTAGTATGTAACCGGAGAACCTGAACCGGTTCGATCCGGAATTATCCGGTAATAGCGGGTAATTGGGCGGAATAACCACATTAAACGGTAACGCGACTCCTCCTTGTTTAGCTAACCATCGGGCATCGATTTACAATCACGAATTACCATGTGGGTAGGAAGGGTCCTGGATACAATGGCATTAGTAATTTAATTTAACTACCATCCGTTTAATGACTTGTTTTTTGAGTTGTGTCTCTTTAATTGTTGCAAAGAATATTAGTTGTAACTGTTAATTGTTGAAGGATTGCTCGACGGATAAAGGATTTCATTCTTCTAGAACAGTGGTTCCCAATCGGTGGTCCGCGAGAACTAAATTAAGTTCCGCGAAACAAAGTTTAGGTGAAAACGGATTTTTTATTTTGAACATTGGGGTTCCTGCACCGAACGAAAAAGTTCTATGGCCAAGTTCACCGACAAGATAACGGTTGAAAACGGACGTTTACATGACTTTTTCTATAGAAAAAGATTCACAACTTTTCGGTCACCAGCGCTACTTTCAGACTCTTCTTACTCTTACCTATTCATAGTAGGTACTATAGTATCTTCTAAAGTTTTTTTTTTATTAAAATCCGAACAACTCTCAAATGATTTCAACTCTCCATCAAAATCAACGCAACATGACAAATTCAATCCCTCTCAAAAACATAACACCAGTAGCAAAACCGACTCCATAATAATAATAGCACTACGAATCGCATTACAAAAATCATATTTAACAAGTAACTTTCACACCCCATCGGCTACAATATGGCGGCCGCCCCTCCATGCTACATGGCTACATAATTACGAGTTCACACAATGGGCCAGCACAATGGAGGCATCGAGATGTCGCCGTCGGCTTGGGGTGTTAGTTTGAAAGTAAATATGGCGAATGTGTCTTTGATATAAGTGACAAATGTTTTTATTTGATAAGGTATAATGCCTTGATATTTTTACTAACAAAATATGCTTGTAGGATACTAGAATAACCAAAGTTGCCTAGAAAAATAATGAGTAAATTAGTAACCTCGTAGAAAAAAAATAGAAGAGAGAAAAATTCTATTACCTATAATAATAAATACAATTAATTCTTCTTCAAAACATTACCCTACATATTAATTAACCAGCTAGATCACCAACAACCATTGCCAGAAATGTAAATTTATGAAAGCTAAAGTTACAAAATATGTATAAAAAAAAAAAAAAAACTAACTTGCACTACATAATTTCCCACGTAGGTGCCTATACCTACTCCCCACAATACATACAGACATCTGCCACGCGTGGCCGTATCTAACAACTATAATAATAATTTAATTAATCAATTATTATCCCCATGAGGTCTCACTCGCGAACACTGCTCGCAATAGGCCTGCTGAGACGCCATTGTTGCAAAACTTTCAACAGTTTCCCGCCAAATGTTACTATTGACAATGCAACAATAATGTTCCCAATACCCGATCTATCGGCTCTTTACCCTGCTAGAGATAGATTTTTGACATTACTTCTATAGAGCTTATGTCAAAAATTTATCTCTAGTAGGGCAAGGAGCCGACAGATCGGTTATTGGGAACGGTCATAAGTCAAATCTGAAAACATGAACAACCACCAAATGAACCCCAAATACCAAATACCAAAGAAAAGTTGTCGAACACCGAATTCTTAACATCGATGCTGCAATAGTAAAATCTCAGATCATAGAAACAAGGGAGATGTGCCAAGGCGCTATCGAGCATGATGCCTGAACTTGAGCAAATTGCTCATATTATAAACGTACGCGCTGGCGACGAACCGAACACGATCGATGGTATAAATACAGTGTTTTAGTTTAGTGCTAGTGTTGAGTGACGATTAACAGTGTTAGATGGAGGGTGTGCGGAATGTTTAATGCGTGGAAGATCTTTTTATTCACAAGGAGCGCTTAATTATGCGCGTAATTGTGTCGAAAAATGTACTAAAAGTGGCATCAGTTGTTCCCGTACTAATTTGCTATGATGGCATTTATCTCCTTGTTTCTATGATCTGAGAGTAAAATTATAGTCCCTAAACATTTTAATTGAAGATAGGTTCTAGTGGAAAGGATGGTCGGTGCTTCGGTAATCATTGCCGTCGGTAAATTATTATGGTTAGTAGGACTATAGGTACCTACTCATAAAGTACCTAAATCCTAAACTATTTACAATCAAACAACTCTGCCAAAAAAAAAACAATCAGCATTCCATACTCAAAATAGACATTCTGAAAAAAAAAAAACATCTAAACGTCAAATTAAAACTTTTTAAATTGGACAAAGCAATGAAACTATACACCGTGCGGCCGCGCATGGCCGCAGATAATTGAACATTTTTGTACAGATCCTTCAATTTTGGATGTGTCGTGTTACGAACCGTAATCAGACACTACCGGGTGCTCTTGATTCGTTCACAATAGAAAATGTCTAGAGGAATTACGGAATTTTGAGAATCTGATATTATCTAAGTTTTAAAAGATTTCGAAGTAAAAATATCAGAGTAGAGAACAAAATAATAAAGCAATTTGCGATAAGAAAAATGTGTTAAATATTAATTAGAACATTGTTGAAGGGCATTTTATCGTCCAGTCTAGGTCACCTTTCGACCTTAGCTTAATTAATACCTACTGTAATCGGTTCAGTTAATTTCCCTGTTTCATGAACTCATCATTAATCATTGAAGACTGAAATAAGTGAAGCTTGTGATATGACCGTCACGCCTTCAACCCTCAAAAGGTCGACATTTAATCATTCTAGCAATAGCTAGAATTATTAAATATATAAATACTTAAAGACGAACATTTATTCCACCGAAGAAGTTCTATGGACTATTTTCCGGGCTATTCTTCGAAATAGATTCGATTAGGAGGGAGACGGGACTTGAAGGAGTAATCCAGGCTACTCTTTATCCTGTAATTAGGGTTCCTGGTTCCTGCGTAAAGTTAAAAACTGTTGAAATTCATACTCCAATGTTCGCTTTGTAGGCTAAAATTGTATTCAAGCATTATACATATTTTATATTTGCCTACATAAATAGGTGTTCAACGCTTCACATCGCTGTATTAACATTATGTATCATTACAAATGCTCCCATCAGCTCGCGGTGACGCGTGATCGTTAAATTACATCCGGATATAATGATGTAGCTGCGGATATATGTATATCAGATGGAAGCATTTTGTTCCAACCTTCGTTACACAAAAGCATTGTAATGACACTGTTCATCGATCTACCTATATCTTTGTTTGTGAAAAGTTTGTAGAGCATTGAGTCATTTGCGGAGTATTTAATTGAACCCTAATTCGTCTATGAAATTATGGAACTTACATAATTTAAACGAGATTTTCTCATAGAGTATAAATCGTTGAAAAATGATAGAGTTCATACCTCAGATCATCTATACCTACTTAATATTTTCGGAGAAAACCGCTTTTGAGTTTCAGTATGTGAACACATTTATGTATTTTGAGTTTGACTGTACAATCATTTCTTTACATAGGTACTTAAAGTTAAATCTAAATGTTTTTAGGTAGGTAGATATTGTCGGTAGGTAAGTAGGTAGGTACTACATCATTATTTTTAAAACAAAGTCAATGTAAAATAAATAAAAAAATATATACAGGGTGGCAGGTTAGACAGTGGAAATATTTTAAGGGGTCATTGTACACATCATTACGAACAACTTTTACTATGGGGCCAACCCTGAAATCGCGAAAAAAAAATTAGCTGTTTCATACATTTATGTTCACATAACTCAACAAAATGTATAGAACAGCTGTTTTATTTTTCGCGATTTCAGGGTTGGTCCCACAGTAAAAGTTGTTCATAATGATGTGTACAATGACCCCTTAAAATATTTCCACTGTCTAACCTGCCACCCTGTATAGGTACCTAACTTAGTTCGTATTCTAATCTACGGATATAAGAACCCATCGCTCTCGTAAATCATCCGCCATGACGGAATAAAAATGATGTAAGTAATTACTTTTTGTTTTCTGTATCTACTGGTTTTTAACACGTCCAATATTACCTCTCGTAATCGTTCGGATACATCTGCGAAACATGAGACTCTTTGTAGGTATCTACCTACCTATAATTGTTTCATAAAATAATATTCATGAAGGGCCGTGGCCGTACCACAAAAAAGATAGACACGCGTTAAACGCAAATGCTACCAAAAATAATACACACTTGTTTTTAGTTGATTATAATTATTGTAAATGTGAGTACTATGTGGGTTATTATGTTACTGTTATAGATCTCAAGCTCAGTCTGACAGTTTGAGTACCTACTTTAGGGGGCCTACCCAAATGTCCTTTCTGATGGTAATGTTCGTCGGGTCGTTGAGCTCCCTTAGTCTGGGTTGAGCTACCACGATACCCGGCACATGCGTGCACAGTCAGGTCAGGTCCACTCAAATCTGTATGGCTCTTTCCTCTAAAGGCCATTTCAGACTAACCTGCATGGTTCTTACACAATTTATCTTAATTGTCTGGACTTTAAAAGAGACATCAACCTTTGAGTTTGTTTCGGTGTTTCTTCTCAAAGGTAGTCATATAGGAAACACCGAACTCATCTAGCTTAAAAAAATGTTTTGACGTGTAAAAGTGTTATTTTTAACCTATTTACAAAATAAATATCATTTATCATTTATCATAGACAAGTTAGTGCTAAAACAAGTGCGTTATATTTTTGGTAGCATTCGCGTTTAACGCGTGTCTATCTTTTTTGTGGTACGGCCCGAAATGTTTAAAAAGTAATAATTCCAATTTTGAATGATATAATAAATACGCTTGTTCATTTTAGCAGCCAGTATGTTACTGCAACGTTTATTTCATAATAGATATTGTTGGTACTTTGGACATACTATATTCTGTGCTGTGGTGCTGTTGAACCTTCGAATAACTATTTATCGCAATGAAAATTATGCCAATATATTAACTGTTGACAGGCAGGGTTTTAAGTTACAAGGATTAGATTTTAGGTGGAAACATCTTAGGAAACGAAACATTAACTAGAAACTTTATGGTGAAAAATAATTATGTATTTCCATAATCCATCGTACCTATCTCTGAAGAGACATGGTTAGACCCATTTGAAATAGGAAAATACCTACCGTAGTACCCCCTTCTTTGTACATGAAGATTATGACAGATATTGGTGCCGTTTCTGTTGTTTACGAACTAAACTAATTTAGTCTTATTATGTCTCTTTCTAATAAAAAAACATGAGAAAGGGATAGCAGATATTTAATCCTGTCAAATTAGTCCACTTGAATAGTTTTATTGTCAATTTAGTCGTAATCGCAAAAGGTCATGAATATTTTCCCGTAAATGACAAGGGCGTAGACTAATTTGACAGTTCTAAATATTTTCTGTCCGTTAAATATTTGTAAGAAAGGGATATACTTAGTCTGATTAAAATTAGTTTAGTGCGATGTTCAACAGAATCAGCACCATTACCTATAAATGCGGCTGCGACCCGACACAGTCCTCCCCGCGAAAAATATGCGCATATTTCTGTGCGTTAATCGACTGTTGCATTTGAAGGGAAATGAATATTTATAGTTAAGTTATTTTAAGTTTTATTATTCTACACATACATAATAGTAATTATATAATCTATATCAGATCAAAATTGCAAATAGGTAGATGAGTATTATTAGGTACCTTTGATTACACAATACAACATATTAATTAAAAAAAGAAAAAAAAAATAATTCTTTGAAAAGAACTTCTGCCATATCATGCCTAGATACATTTCCTATGTGTAACAGTAAACAAATTATTTCTTAGACATAATTGCGCCCTGAGAACCGAAACGACTGTTCCCATTTTGTACATTTTACTTCAACTACATTGTACTTACATTTGTTAATTAAAACTTTACGATCTGATAAAGGTATAAGTATTATAGCGCTGTCGAGTGCTTGCCGTTATCAAGTGTAGGTTGTAATAGAAATTTTTAAAACATTTCATATTGTTTTAACCATCTGATAACTTGTACAAGATTTGTATCTTGCGTGAAAAAATTATGAACTTTCGCGGGTTTTTTAGGCTTTATTTTTTTTTGTGTAGGTAGGTACATTTTATCAAGCGCTTTAATTATTCAATGATTCACAGTCAGCCTTTTAGGCGCATTACCCGTTGACAGCGATGCGGAAGAATTTTTTTAAGCCTGTTTTTTTTTTCTTAGCTTGTAAATACCTACTTGGTGTGTATGTAAGATAGTTAGTTAAAAGTATTTATCTCCAATTATCTCAGCGGTTTTGAAAAGTAACTTTAACATCAGATTTTCCTATTCCTAATTAGCTTTAAAGATTCATCATTCATTCATTCATCCGCCTAGGTTGGGGTTGGTTTCCAGTCTAGCTAAATACGGCTGAATATCAATATTTTACATGGAGTGACTGTCATCTGTCTATCATCAAATTCATAGTCCTAATTGAAAACAAGATATCACAATACTGGCTATTTTTACTAAAACATTGCCCGACAACCCTGTAAAATACTCGCGGATCATAATACTGAACAAATTGATATCTATTTATGAGATTCCCCAGCATCCCGACACTAAGGGAAATTAGAACTAAAATAAGAATTTCTCCTTTTACGTAGGAAATAGAACGTGAGCCTAATAGGGACCTGCGTCTTATCTGTCCGTGGCTCAAGAAACACCTCCACTATTAAGATAAGAAAAGTATTTATTTTTTAACCGACTTCCAAAAAGGAGGAGGTTCTGCATTCTTGTAGCGACATCTGCCAGCAACAGCGAAGACTACCAACACAGCTAGACTGCTAACACAGTGTATGTCACTACATGACGACCATTGGCTGATTCCTACATCGCGCAAGCAGAGTTTTCACAGCGATATAACATATATACAGAAACCCGACATCAACTGTCGGGGGGCAGTGGCCCGCCAGACCAATATCACCCGGTCTGGTAGGAGGATCCTCCCTTTTCAATCGAGGGACATTCCACCTCGTTCCTCCATTCCCCAAACTGGTGACCCCGAGCTTGAACATCAGCGCAACCTTCGAGCAGCAGCAACTTCGCCATCATCATCGTCGTCATCACTCTCTCCACACCTAGCAACAGATCCAGCCAGCACGTCACACAGCCAGCCAGCATCCACGGCTTCATCGGGACCTGACCACCACCTTGCAGCGAGCGCACAAGACTGGTCATCCCCTCAGCCTCATCAGTGCCTGCGCCACGTCCGACTCACCGGAGCAAGAGCAGCACTACTACTGCGCCACGTCCGACTCACCGGAGCAAGAGCAGCACCAATACTGCGCCACATCCGACACACCGGAGCAAGAGCAGTACACAGTTCCGACCCACCGGAACCCCACTGGCACTGGCAATCATCGCAAGATGGAACGACGGCTGACACACCATGAAGGTATCGACCTCCGGTCTCGGAGGGGAGTGATGTAGCGACATCTGCCAGCAACAGCGAAGACTACCAACACAGCTAGACAGCTAACACAGTGTATGTCACTACATGACGACCATTGGCTGATTCCTACATCGCGCAAGCAGAGTTTTCACAGCGATATAACATATATACAGAAACCCGACATCAACTGTCGGGGGGCAGTGGCCCGCCAGACCAATATCACCCGGTCTGGTAGGAGGATCCTCCCTTTTCAATCGAGGGACATTCCACCTCGTTCCTCCATTCCCCAAATTCTTACTAGGATACTTTAGATAATAAAAAACAGATGCTAGAGACTTCTGAATTTAAGTTTGAAGTTTAACCTTTGTTAGTGGTTGTCCTATCGCAAAGTTACTTAGCCGTTATAAAATAAATTGAGCAGACAGATTTTAAGATTGACTAATAGGTATAGGTAGGCCTTTGAACTATTGAAGACATGGCTTAATGAGGCAACAACACTATAATGTTTGTAAATCAACATTTTGATGAAAAAAAATCAAGACATCCTCAAGAGTGCGTAAACACTGGCCACTACAGAAGCCATTAGAACTAAGCTCAAACAAGTCACTGGACTTCTCCCTTCATCCACATATTGACACAACGCATAATAGGTGCGATCGCGAGCATCGCGACATGATAGCGGCTCCAAGTGTCCCGCAAATATTTGTCGCCAGCAATCATCGAGCCGATTTGTTCCTAATCCGATGCGACGCGACAGACACCATAAAAACATTATCGCAAGCCCCATACAATGATGCGACAATGGTGCGGGGACAAAGCCATTCATCCCTACACTCTCGCACTATATTTATTTACAGTGAATAATATACAGATTAATAAATAGTTTTTTTTTTGGTAACGCAGCCGTTGGTGTCAAAATTGACGCCTTGCACCGTGGGCTAGTGTCCCCAAATCCGTAGGTATTTTGACAGGATAAAAGTTAATTTATTTTTATTAATAAGTAGGTACATACATAAATACATATTTAACATAATTATTATTTTGCATTTTATTAAGTCTTGACTTGAGTTACGATGTTTTTTCATTTGAATTTATAATATTTGAATTTGCATTGTTTAAGAATACGTCGATTATAAATTTATAACGTTATTTTTAATAGCTCTTCATTAAAAACGCAACCAATCATTATGATTTAATTGTAAGTTACTGACAGTAACAAAAAATAATTGTAGTCAAAGACAAAGAAGCATAAAAATACGTAACTCTAACGGATTAGATTTCAATAACAAAAATAAGCATTTCCCCCTATTTTATTCAGACTGCTATATTTTCTCAAGGTATTATATGTATAATTTATACCTTTAAAATACATACCTACGTAAAGATGTCCCAAAAAGTGCCAAGCGAAGGTGTCACTGGAAGGTGCGGGATTACGCCACGATATCGATCTCGTCCGATCAGCGATGCCAAACGTCGCCATTTGTAGGCTACCACACAAAGGAGGATTACTTTACGATGTTTTGATTGCACCAGAGCCAACGTGTGATATTACACATTACCAAGCAAAAATATATCCCCAAACAACTCTATTCTAAACCTTATTTCTTTAGAAATTGAGTTGATAAAATTCGGGTGTTAATTTTGTGAAAATTGACGGAGCGTAATGTTTTAACGACTCAACACTTCTTAGAAGATTATGTGGGATCTTTGTGGCAGCTTGTATGGTGTTTTGGCTACTTTGAGGTTTAAGACTTTGGAAACAGACAGGCGATAAGGTTTAACATGTGAATGTCACAAGTTTTTTGGAGTGAGTGGAGCTTTAAGTGATGCTGGCTAAAGGTGTGTCACATGAGGTGCTACGTTACAGGTTTTGAAGCAGATATGTATTTTGAAGCAGTAAGCCGTTATTTACAGTACGCGGTAGTAAATATTACACATTGAGCTTCAGTAAGTGATAACAGCTAGCTTTGGCTTTATAGACGTCATCTCTGTCGCACAAAGTCTAATAAAAAAACCGGCCAAGTGCGAGTCGTACTCGCGCACCGAGGGTTCCGTATCATTTTTAGACGTATAAAGTGAAAAAAAACCGGACCGCATAACTAAGTTTTTTTGTGAAGGAATTTTGATGATTTTGAAAAAACTGTACTAGTTAGGAATATCGTTTTATTTTTGGTGCCATATTTGGGTCAATTCCTATCAACCCTAATTATTTCAGATTTTTCGCTCCGCAAACTTCGGAGATAAGGGGGGGGGAATGGTATTTTTTCAGTCATTTTTCATCATATGTCGAAAACTGTGAAACATAAAATAAAATTAAAATATATTTTGAAATGTGCAGATCAAGCCCTTTCATATGATATGTCACTTGACCTAGTAACCCCACTTTGAAATTTTGGACCCCACAAAAAGTCAAAATATTATTTTTATTTTCATTGCAAAAGGGGCCGGCCCTTTTGCAATGAAAATAAAAATAATTTTTGACTTTTTTCATTTGCAATATAGTTGGACAAGCATTCTTTATAACTGTTCCAAATTTCAAGTCGATAGCATTAGTAGTTGCTGAAATAAACAGGTGTGCCAGACAGACAGACAGACGAAGTCGCACTATAAGGGTTCCTTTTTTACCATTTTGGTACGGAACCCTAAAAAGGGTATTTTTTTTTAGGACTGTCCAAAGCTGTAACACTTCTTTAATACTTATCACACGCTATGTGTTACCTAATGTTGCACGGAAACACTTCATCCATTCTCTCTACTCCTCGTTAATGGAGTCTTCTACAAAATATAAGTCATTCAACAGTCGTTAGCTTCGAAATCTCCTATCGTGAGAGAAAACGCGTCCGAGACAAAGACGTGTCCAAACAGTAGCTACAACCAACTTTCACAAAGGAGCTATGCAAAAGTCATGCGTATTACCTCGTATTACCAACAATGCTACCCTAAATCTTATCATTAGAGAGCTAATCCTTCAACGAAGGATGGCGATAATAGTTTATAATCCTCTGAACAATTCGTTTGGGTGAAAACAGGACAGGAAGACGAAAAGAAGCGAGTTTATCGAGTTGTGTTTGCTGCAGTTTTGGGGTTGGTCTCGAGAATTTTTATTTGTGTGAATAAATTCAGATGAATACTAAAAATAAATACTTACTTAGATAATAATTAGATAGCTGACACTGCTTCAATGGACTAGTGATCGCAAGCACGACTGCTGCGCGTACGCAGGGTCAATCCCAGGCTCGGTCATAGCGTTACTGGGTTTTTCCATTAGAGCATTCTCCGTAGCAACTCGAAGCCGTGCCTGGTACTAAAAAGCTAGTCCTCCAACAAAAACAAAAAAAAACCCCTCAAAAAATAGTCTTCAAGAGCCACAGGACGGTGAGGGGTGCGCAATCACCAAAGTCCATGAAATCAATATTCAATTCGATGGCGGGTAAAAAAGTTATTAAACTTTATGTATGCAGATAGCTGAGCCACATCAAAATTCTAAAATAAATGTTCTAATGATGTGTAATGTGGTAGAGTTGTTCATCAGATGACAATACCCTATTGTTGAACTCTCGCAAAACCTGATGTGTTAGCCTAGGGGTCCACAACTATTGGATACTTCTACTCAGCATACAGCCTTTTGTACCGAGGACAAAATCATACACAGGACAATGACAGTAGCACATTCTGCCTCTAAAGAATCTCGTTTGGTCTCCACAAAGGCAAATAAACTGCGATTCTGGACTTTCCAAGAATTCCTTCTGTCAAAGTAGGTCTGGCTGTCCGGCTAATCCGTACAACGTCCGGCATCGATTACTTGCGTGTTCAACACAATGTATAATCCGCCTTTATGGAAAAAAATATGTCAAAATAATGCTTTGTTCAATCCGGAAGGATTAAAGTTTAGAAATGGTGAGATAACGTTTTTAATTACCCATTATCCGTTTTTGCATGACGTCTTTATTTCAGTAATCGTTTGATACGTGATAAGGTTGCAACTTTCGAAGAATGAATGTTTTTCTGGCGAGCTTTTGGGTTGGTTTTTGTCGCACGAATTCCTGCGAATGTTTAAGCAGGGTATATCTTATCTTTAAACCTTATGTAATGATCACATAATCACAGCAATGAGAACCTATGGTGACTGCAATGAACCAGTCAGTTACAAAAACGAGTTTGAAAATTGTTCTAACATTTAATCATTAATGTAGATGCAGACGTTCTGATCATTTATTTTATTCATATTTTTATTTATATATTGCGTTTGACCGCCATCTTGCTGCGAAGATGCGATCTACGATGGAGCACATTTGCCTAGAAGAAACCGATTCACTCGTGACTTGAAGACACCCAGATTGTATAACTATCGGGAAATTGTAACTATCGATCCTTTGTGATTGACCTCAAATTGTCCCAGCTGTGCTCAACATCTTGTTAGGGTATCGAAATTATGGTTAGGTAGGTACTTTATCCAGGATAACGTTATGAAGGAGAATGATTAATTACCCTTTAATTCGTATCGTTTATTTATTCCGATGATTAATTTCAACTAAAATAAATTACGTAAACATTTGCCGTTGTCATTCCATTAGATACCTCCATCAACGCACGTAGTAGGCGTAGGGGGAGTAAGTGTAGGCGGAATAGGGGAGCGCGTAGTCGTAAGCACTGTAGGAGTAGGCGACGGGTGAGGAGTATGCTGCCAGCGGAGCACTGTAGGCGGCTACTGGGTACTCGTATTCCAGTACCAGAGGTTTGGGTTTCGCTGAGGCGAAAGCCAGGAGAGCGGCAAACAGTACCTGGGGAAAAGAAGGATTTTTAATTACATAATTACATGATAGTGTGTGATAGCCTAATGGTTTAACCATGTGCCTCCAACGGCGAATGGTTTGAATTCGATCCCGAGGCACGCACCGCTGATTTTTCGAAGTCATTTGCGTATTAGAAATTAATTATCACTTGCTTTAACGGTGAAGGAAAACATGGTGAGGAAACCTGCATGCCTGAGAGGTCTCCATAAAGTTCTTGAAGGTGTGTGAAGTCTGCCAACCCGCACTTGGCCAGCGTGGTGGGCCATGGCCTACCCCCTCTCATTTTGAGAGGAGGCCCGTGCCCAGCAGTGGGACAGTATAATTATGTATATAAAAACAGGGCTGATATTATTTAATTTAAGTATAGTTACATGGATCAGATCATAGTAACAAGGGAGATGTGCCAAGGCGCTATCGAGCTAGACACTGATATGATCAGTGTGATCATGTTGCCGACGGACGGACCGAACGCGATCGATGATTTATATACCTACAATGTTTTAGTTTAGTGTGAGTGACGAATAACAATTTTAAATTGAGCGTGTGTACAAAGGAGCATTTATAGTCGTGAAGCACACTGCTTTAAAAGTGGCGACAGCAGTACCCCGATCATGAGTTTTTTTGACGTATAGTATCGTTAACGTAAGCATATTTTGAATTTAAAATACAGCAGTCCTGGAACATTTTGATAAAATGTTATACTATTTGCACATTTTAAAAAATACAGAGAAATTAATTAAGTATTTAATTTATATAAATATTGTGTAACAAACGTGTATTTTCAATTGAAAATATGCTTACGTTAACGATACTACACGTCAAAAAAACTCATGATCGGTACCCAGATCTCTATGTTATGTATGATGGTTATGATAACCTATCAAGTTATCACCTTGTTTTTTTGATTTGAGGAACATGGTGTATACCTAAAAAAATGGCCTAGGTCGAATTTAAAGCCAAGAACTGACGCTTGACTATCAACGATCTGAATGCAAATGATAGGTAGGACGATTGGACACACACATAGTGAATAGCAAATTAAAGAATTAAATTACATAGTAAATTAACCTCACACCTATCGGTGCAATGTATGCTCAACACAGATAAGCAGGTATTCTCTCAAAAACTGTTTCGAATCAAGAGCTGAATAATTAGTTATATCTAGTTAAATCACTATAAATCTTGCTGACCGTCGCGTTGCAACATGCTATGCCAACAAAAACAATCCATCCAACCTTATAATTATTATCATAAATAAAACGTAACTCTGTCTTTCTCTTTGTTTATAATTTGACGGTTAAACCGATTTTAATGAAAGGTTTCGATAGTCTTGAAGGACATAGAATACCTTTAGTCCGGGTCCTACCTACATGCAGTGGATCCTTTAGGATGCGAGTGAATCACAATAACTAGTACCTACCTATTTATTTAAATAAATAAGTATATACCTACAATACTATAAATACAAGCAGATAAACATAAACAATAAAAAAATAAGTACTCACGAATTTAAACATCTTGATGTTTTGGCTTGCTGCGAGATGTAGGAGACGATAGGACACAAGTGACAAGATCCGATAGACAATGATTGATTAGTCAATAGGGGCCTCTTATATACCATCGATCAAGTTTGTATGAACGTGCCTAGTATATGGTAGCCTAAGCGGATAAACCGCCCAAATATCCTGCGCAGGCGCATTATGCATAATTATCACGCGCAGCCTTGCTCAGTGTCACCGGACGGAAAAACTTTTTAGATCAAGGACGTACCTGACCCTGGTACTGACCATGGTGTTTCTGACAAGGAAGGGAGCTCCTAATTACTCCTGTGGCTGAAGGCTTTGCATAATATCCTATCTACATATTTCTTCATGCGCATTTTTTTTTTCTTTTGCGGTGAATGTTTTTGGTAATGACCTGTCTGATGCCATATTACGTTAGGTATCCATTTCAATTTTATGATGACTGAACACACTACAAAAACAATCTTTTAGGCTTACCTTATACCTATTATAGGTAGTAGGTACCTACCTACATAGCAGTGGCGAAGGGTCAGATTTTGTAATCGGTAAGCCGGACCTACAAATGCTTACTTGGCTACGAAAAGCTTATTAGTAAAAGTAGGCAATACTGCCTGTGCTATTTTCCAAAAGGGAAGCCGGTAGGAATCGTATTGTAGGGACCCTTCGCCACTGCTACATAGCTTTAAAAGTGAGGTTGATAATACAATAATTGTATTATTAGAGCTGTATCATAAAATCATTCTTTTTAACAACCAATGATTAATTATTAATCATTGGTTGTTAAAAAGAATCAATAATGGATTTTATGATACAGCTCTGAGGCCCTAGACAAGTTACTTTTCTGTTAGCGTTAACGTCAAACGCTGCGGATAAAATGTATGGAAATGACATTTATGAGTCACGTGACTTTTCCGCAGACCGCAGGTAATGTCATTGCCATACATTTTGTGCTTATCGTTTGGCGTGAACGCTAACAGAAAAGCAACTTGTCTAGAGCCTCTGAAATGCTTATAACGTAAAAATGGTTTATCATAAAATAAAAAGTTAAAAGGTAAACCTACCTATCTGCCGAGTCCCCAAGCAAATTATCTCATCAATAGACGATAGGTCCCCACCTGAAACTCGACTCAACGTGATTAGCCTTCAATTTGGATAATACGAGCAAACCCGAGCTAACCCGAGCTCCATTTAATAACAAATTACGTCTAACGAACTGATGTAACAAAACTCCGTCATTTTGTCGAGCGATCCGCCATGATTAGTGAGTTGGTACCTTTCGCGCCATTTTCGCAGTAATGGCGACATAGTACCTACACTCTCGTTACAGACTAATTACCGGCCTTTGAGAGCCGAGCCGAGCATTGCCGGTAAACACCGCTTTGTCGATAGTTATCCAGAGGTTAGTTGTACTTTTAATATGGGTGTTCTGGTGTGTGAGTCGTGATGGGGTTTATGCCACTTACGTTCTGCCTATTTTTTTTTTATAGATTGAAGGAGTATTTTATGTTGGAATATGTTGCTACACGAGACCATTCAAGAAGCCGTACTCCTACTAATATTATAAATGCGAAAGTTTCTGAGGATGTATGGATGGATGTATGTAATGTATGGATGTTTGCTAATATTTTACGCAAAAAATTTTGAAGGGATTTTGATGAAACTTTACAGTAATATTTATCCCAAAAACGCGGGCAAAGCCGCGGGCGGAAGCTAGAGCATTACTAGTCTCAGTATAAACCGGCCAAGTGCAAGTCGGACTCGCGCACTAAAGGTTCCGTTCTGATTGTATATAGGACTCGGGCATGTAGACCCCCAATACAGACGTGATGTTGTTAGTTCTCCCTTCAGATCATATGATCTGAGGTTCTCCCCATACACTTTACAATAATCTCTCATTTTACACCAACACGCAATCATCTACCTTTCAGTCAATTCATAGAATTGTTAGATGAACTTAGTTGAACGCACATGTTAAGATATCAGCCTACATGAGGACCATAAACGTATCTAGGCATTTGGTATCAATGGTTTTAATTTATCACTCTCAGAGGACTACCACTTCAGGGGGGTGATTCTCGCGCGTGATATAGGTACTGATATCGAATTCGATATCAATGTAATAATATCACCCGCGAGAATCACCCCCTAGTATCGCTCCATGCTGCGTCATCTTATATCGGTGGGTCTAGAACTATGAAATTTTGCACAGGAGTTCCAACTCTTGTGCAAATTTCTTATTATTTTGAACTTTGATATGGATATCGAAGTTAAAAATAATAAGAAAGTTCTATGGTTCCTGAAACGTTACCGATAGGAAATCCCATGGGGTACCAGTACACAGCTAGGAATCCTGTTTCCAAATTCCCACAAAAATTACCTATTTGAACTAGTAGTGACCTCTGTGACAAACAAGCAGCAACATTCAAGTTAAAGCTTCAACGACGTCAACAATAGATGGCAGTCTAGATACTTACCAATTTTATTTTATCTAATATTTTATTTGAAACTTAAGTGTGATTTATTAACATTTAATATAAATTAAAGCTTTCATATAAAAATATAAGGTACAAAATATAATTTCTAATCTAGGTATTAATTTCTTGTGGAATGAAAAGATTGGTTTGACATTGACAGTTGTTTGTTGTCACCAGTTGTCACTGTCAAATTGTCAAGTGTCAGCGCTATCAGGTTTTGTCAAATTTGTTTAGTTTTCGTGTCGGTAATTCAGAATTATCGCTTGTATTGATAAATACAAAAAAATAATAAACTCGCAATGATCGGTGTGCGATTAAATACTTTCAATGACACTTCTGGTGAGCCAGAACAAGATGCCAACTCCGCATTAACTGAATTAGACAAAGGTATATAACCTAACCTTACTTTCAGATGCTTACACTATTCAACACCTAACAAAACTTACCTTTTTCTAGGCCTCCGGTCGGGAAAAGTAGGTGAACAATGCGAAGCCATCGTCCGTTTCCCGCGTTTATTCGAAAAGTACCCGTTCCCTATACTTATTAACTCTTCGTTCTTAAAACTTGCTGATGTGTTTCGTATGGGCAACAATTTCCTTCGTCTATGGGTGCTTCGCGTCTGCCAACAAAGCGAGAAGCATCTGGACAAGATTCTGAACGTCGACGAGTTTCTAAAAAGAGTTTTTAGCGTGCTACATTCAAACGATCCAGTAGCTAGGGCATTAGCGCTGCGGACTCTTGGTGCAGTAGCTGGGATCATACCCGAGAGGCAAAATGTACACCATGCTATACGCAGAGGACTGGATAGTCATGACAATGTAGAGGTTGATGCTGCAATTTATGCTACAACTAGATTTGCGGAACATTCCAAGTAAGTTCTTTTAATCATTTCTTTCTCTTGTCCAAGGATGATTTTTCTAGTTTGTACTACAAATTAGTCTATTTTCATTTATTTTTCATTTATTCATACAAATATTGTGGTACATAGGTAAAATAAAGTAAGAATACATAAAACATGTTGTGCTACTATGACCTGCCATATAGGCATACAATAATAGTTAATCTATTTAAACTATCTATAAAATCTATCTATCTAAACCATATTCCTAGATGGCATTGAATCTGTGAAAGAAACAGTCCTTCATGCCCACTAAGTCTGGTGTAAATTGTGATGTCACAGATAAGCTGTTTTGTTTCAGTGCCTTTGCAGTGGCTATGTGTAATAAGCTCTGGGACATGGTAGACTGTGAGAGCACAGCCGCAGAACGCAGAGCCAAGCTTGTGCGAGCTCTTAGGACTGTGCATGGAGGAGGTAAGTTATTATAGTAGGTACCCTTTTCACTCGAAAGTTGATATAGTAGTACTGAAGCAGAATACCGTGAATTCTCTACTATTTTTAATAAGGAACCGATTCTAAACTTGTTAAAAATCTTCCATACAGTTTATTTTTAACGCTATTAATGAAGGACAGGTAATTTTTTTTTTTTCAACATTTTAGATTACAGTCTCTGAGTATAAGTGCTGAGCACCCAGTTTTATGAGGAGGTGAAAACTGGTAATTTGAATATAACTGCTAAACTAAACATTTACACCCTTACCACAAAAATATAAACACGTGTTGAACGCGAATGCTACCAAAAATAATACACACTTGTTTTAGACAAATTAGTGCTAAACCTATAACAAGTGTGTATTATTTTTGGTAGCATTCGTGTCGAACGCGTGTTTATCTTTTTTGTGGTACGGCCCTTACTCATTTATCTGTCTCAATTTACTGCTTTTTCAGAGAGAAATGAACCCACAAGTTATCATCAAAGTTTTTAATGATTCTCATAGAATTGTTCTACAGCTCAAAATTTACAATCTTTTTCCTTATAAAAAGCTTGCAACTTGATCATTTTTAAATAGTATGTTTAAAAGAACATCATCAGTGCATGTTTTTTTTATCCCCTAGCGGTCCGGGCTCAAGGCGTGCTGAAGCTACTCCGTTCCTTGCTGGAGCGGTTTCCATCGTCGAGTTCTGTGCGCGCCGCTATAACTGCGCTCACGCACATCGCCGCGGACACCGTCGTGCATGTCCCTGATCAAGTAAGTTGTCATGGTGTTCTGTTACTTTTTAATCATGAGTACCCCTATCATGAGTTTTTTTGACGTATAGTTTCGTTAACGTAAGCATATTTTGAATTTAAAATACAGCAGTCCTGGAACATTTTGATACAATTTTATACAATTTGCACATTTAAAAAAATACAGAGAAATTAATTAAGTATTTAATTTATATAAATATTGTGTAACAAAGGTGTATTTTCAATTCAAAATATGCTTACGTTAACGATACTACACGTCAAAAAAACTCATGATCGCGGTACTGGATTGTAACTTTTAACCCAAAATTAAAAACATTTTTTTAGTATAACCCGCGCCAATAAAGAAGCGAATCTGAAGTGGCGACACTAATCATTCTCTCTCACTCACACGTTATTGCTGTCTTTACTCACACCCGACGTGTGTGAGGAGACAGTAATAACGTGTGAGTCCTTTATCTAATAAACAAGTCAGGAACTAAACGTCACATAGGAGTGACGAATATGACGCTCTCTAAAGCCTAAGCTAGCCGATTATCTCTCTCAAATTCGATGTGTAATATTTAGGTACCTACTACCGCGTATTGTATATTATACAATATTCTCTTTTTTTGAATTCCTGTAGGAGATCAGAAACTTGAAACAAGACCTCTCTTGCAGGTGGAGCTACTCCTAAGCATAGCAATGAACGATGCCCGTTCATCTGTGCGCCGCGCCGCACTGTTAGGGCTCCGCAAGCTGGCCGAACACGCAGCCCTATGGCCCGCAGACTGCGTGGAGAAACTGGTGAGGGCGGCCACTGACAGCCAGGAGATGGAGCATACCACCCTGTGCTTGCAAGTCATGCAGGTGAGTGTTTGTTCAAAACATGAGTGTTAGGGTGGATCAAAATTGTTTTTTTCGGAATTTATTAACAACTAGCTTCCGCCCGCGGCTTCGCCCGCGTTTTTGGGATAAAAAGTAGCCTATGTGTTATTCTGATGTATGAGCTATATTACTGTAAAGTTTCATCAAAATCCGTTCAGTAGTTAGAAAGAGTAACAAACATCCATACATCCATCGGTACATCCTCACAAACTTTCGCATTTTATAATATTAGTATCATAATCGGCCTATAATGTTCCCACTGCTGGGACACAGGCCTCCTCTCTATGAGAGGGAGTGGGCCGTAGTCCACCACGCGGGCCCAATGTGGGTTGGTGGACGTCACATGTCTTCGAAATTTTGGTTCTAGGACATGCCGGTTTCCTCACGATGTTTTCCTTCACCGTTAAAGCAAGTGATAATTAATTTCTAATACGCACATGACTTCGAAAAGTCAGCGGTGCGTGCCTCGGGATCGAACTCGGACCATTCGCCGTGGGAGGCACATGGCTAAACCACTAGGCTATCACTTGCCCGATATTAGTAGGAAGTAGCATAAATGTCAGATTTATTCTACAAGCAACATAATAACATGACAGTTTAGATTTCTTATATTTTTTTATTTTCGCCGCAATTAAAGATTTTGTTCAATTTTACCCTGTTTTTGAACGCGTTTTGACAGTTTTCCGTTCACTCTATTGTGACCCGTGTGTCGGTTTTTACGGACGGGAATTGTGTGAATCGCTTAACGGTACGATTATCTCGTGCACAGAAACTAGTGTCGTGTCCGGCTGTATGCGCGGCGGCCGCGTCCCCTACAGGCGGCTGCGCAGCCCTGCGCCGCTACTGCAGCGAGGCAGCCCTGTCCGCGGACCTGACCCGCGCGGCCACGGCGGCCGACGTGCTCACGCGGCTCATAGTGCACTGGTATAACTATCAGCAAACTAGCTGC
The DNA here is from genome assembly GCA_948465475.1 of Thalpophila matura. Lineage (NCBI taxonomy): Eukaryota > Metazoa > Arthropoda > Insecta > Lepidoptera > Noctuidae > Thalpophila > Thalpophila matura. Next base: position 1,624,167 of record OX419187.1, on the reverse strand, counting down.
TGCCCGCGACTTCGTCTGCGGAAAATGGATGAAAAGATTTGATCTAAGAAAACCATCTAGAGTTTATCAAATCTATTAACACTGCATTTAAGATTTTTTGAAAAAACGTTTTGTTCATGCTAAAGTGCTAAAACCAAGAAAATAAACATATTTTTTTTTCGCAAAATGGATCCTCCTGTTTATACCAATCAAAAAGTTATATGGACATATGGTGTGTAAAGTTGTTACAAATTGGAGAAAATCACACTTTAAGAAAAAAATTTCAAAATAATCATGATCGATTCCTGGCCAAGACGGACTAGCTTTTAAAAAAAAATAATAATGCAGTTTCAGTTTTCTCCAAAATCTAACTTGTATCTCCTTTGACTACTTTGTTCTATTTCTTAAGTTTCGGATTTTACCTTGAAGTCCGATCTCAAAAACTCATCCTGTATAAACTGATATATCTTAGTTCGGACTGAATTTTAAGCTATAACGTAGTATACATTTTTGTTTGTTATATTTTTTTGCAACAAATTTTTATAATTTGATTAATGGCCGCCACAAAAAAAAAAGACACCAATTTTGGTCATTAGCTTTTCATCCAAATCCGTCCAGCCATTTCAGCGTGAAGAAGTAACGAACATACACACACACAAACTGTTTTGTTTTTTTTTTCGTGTTTTCAAGGTTGGTCCTGTAGTCAATCGAACTAATATCTAATACTGAAGACCCTCTTTCAATACGTCCCTCGTTGAACCTTACACCCTATTATAAACAAATAAATAAGATTTGATTTGATTCAAATTGAAATACAATACGAGCTCCTTCATTCAACAGCAGCTGGCCAGCATGACCACGATAGAAATGGGTTTTGTCTACAGAAGAGTAGACAAAGTGACACATTGTAGAAATATTTCTACCGTTTTATGCATACAATGAAGAGAAGAAATGTCTCTATTCTTCAGTAGACAAAATTCTGATAAACCCAGCACGGGTCGCCGCGTGCTCGGGCAGAAGAGATACCGAGTTGGATAGAAAGAACTTTGTCTATTCTTTGGTAGAATAGAGATAGAATTGTCATGCTAAGCGTACAGCCCGCCTAGCATGACCACGATAGAAACGGGTTTTGTCTACATAGAAATAGACAAAGTGACAGATTGTAGAAACATTTCTACGTTTTATGAATGAAACGGTAGAAATGTTTCTACAATCTGTCACTTTGTCTATTTCTATGTAGACAAAACCCGTTTCTATCGTGGTCATGCTAGGCCGGCAGGACTATTTTAGTTCTCTCCCAGAATCTTATCTATCATTTGCATACACCTATCATCTTTACTTTACCTATCATAATAAAGTCTGTTTTGTTCTGAAAATGTGCCATCATGTAAAAAAAATATAAATTTTAGCTATGAAGAGTGCCTTCCTGTGGAAGGCGGGGACTTGATGCTGGCTCTGGAGACTTTGGTCATAGCGACCGGCGAAAGCGATAACCCCAGCAACATCAAGCCGCTCCGAGTTGCGTTACGCTGTTTGGTAAGTTAAATTTTACTTTATAAGTTAGAATAGTTGAATATTTTGCAATAGTTAAAAGTATGACACAGCTATGCTATCACTATGTAAAACCATTTCTATTTTTAGGGTTCCGTACCTCAAAAGGAAAAACGGAACCCTTATAGGATCACCTTGTCCGTCTGTCATGACCATAAGTGGAGCCATCTGCTCATAAATGGCGCCAAAAAAATCAAAATAAAAGTGGGTGTTTTTTAGGGTTCCGTACCTCAAAAGGAAAAACGGAACCCTTATAGGATCACTTTGTTGTCCGCCGTCAGTCACCGGACCATAAGTGGAGCCATCTGCTCATAGATAGCGCCAATTGGAAGTATGCAGTAGCGCCATCTATGATCTTATGTCGGAACCCTTAGGCCGCGAGGCATACTCGCACTTGTCCGGTTTTTTAAATAATAAAATAACGTATTTTTATTGACTTTACTTAATATGTTACAGTTTCACGTTGAAGCTCTGGCTCCTGGAGTTAGGTTATTTATCTTGTGCCGTTTCATTGTGAGACGCGTACGAAACGCGTACGATTGTATGGCTTACGGGCCGCGCTGGCCACCCGCGCTGATGGTCAGCGCGACTATGAAATCAACCTTTGTATATCGTGGTATTGCTCTGACCTAGCATTAGTTGAATTATTAAATCCCTCAATTACATAATAATGTCTTAGGTTTTCGCGATTATTACATATTATAATAAAACAAGTTTAAACGGATTAAATCGCGTATATTACAGATTTTTATAGAGTTTTCCTGACGTTTCGAACACTTTGCAGCAATTACACCTCTTTATTGCGCAGACACTTGCGTTTACGCTTGAATTTTGTGCGCTTTTATGTTATACATGGCGTACGTTCGTAGGTACAACTAAGTCGAGCCGAAGCCACAGTGTACGCGGCCCGCACGGCCACAGTAGTGGGCACGCAACTACAATCGTGCGGTAGTACGGGCGGGGCCCGCACGGCTGCGCTGCTTGAAGCGCTGGCGGCGCTGGGCGGGGCCCCGCATGCGCCTGCGCACCTCGCGCCTGCCATGCCCGCGTTGCACCACGCCTTAGATCATTTACACCGGTACGTACGACATACAGCGACGATTTTGGGGGGGGGGGTCATACCGCAGCTGAAGACTTTAGGATGGTCATACCGATTAATGCCGACGTACTATACCGTGAATTACCGTGTTTGGCGCATTTTTGTACGGTTTACGGGGGGGAGAGTCATGACCCCCACGACCCCCCTGCATATAGCCCCACTGGAAAGGATATATAGCCAGGCGCGGTCGCAGCGACGATTTAAGGGGGGGGGGGGTCATATTGTTGCTGTGTACGGTGTTGTTTCAAGAGCGCCTAGACTTAGTCGGTTCAATAGTGCTGAGTATCTTGTCCTGCCAGACGTGGCAGGACAAGATACTGAGCACTATTGAACCCACTAAATCTAGTACTGTTTTCACAGCGACAACGCTATCGAGAACCCGCCAGACGACGGCACAGCGCTGGTACTACTATGTACAGTGCTATTTCAAGAGCGCCTTTCCCGCAAGATACATAGCACTATTGAACTACTAAGTCTAGTATTGTTTTCACAGCGACAACGCTATAGAGAACCCGCCAGACGACGGCACGGCGCTGGTATTGCTGTGTACGGTGTTGTTTCAAGAGCGCCTAACTTAGTCGGTTCAATAGTGCTGAGTATCTTGTCCTGCCAGACGTGGCAGGACAAGATACTGAGCACTATTGAACCAACTAAGTCTAGTACTGTTTTCACAGCGACAACGCTATAGAGAACACGCCAGACGACGGCACTGCGCTGGTACCGTTGGCAATTTTGCGATTTTTCCGCTAGACATTTATGACTTTTGCATACATTTCTAGCGCAAAAGTCGCAAAATTGGCAACAGTGGTCACTTCCCAACACTCTCTGGAAGAGACCACTATTGCCAATATTGAGACTTTGTCACCAATTTAAGTGTAAAAAATGCAAAAGTCTAAGTAAATTTCTAGCGGAAAAATCGCAAAATTGGCAACAGTGGCTGGTACTACTATGTACAGTGCTATTTCAAGAGCGCGCGGGGAAGGCGCTCACGCAAGATCAGCCCCGTCTGGCAGGACTCATACTCAGCACTATTGACCTCACTAAGTCTAATACTGTTTTCACAGCGACAACGCTATCGAGAACCCGCCAGACGACGGCACTGCCCTGGTACTACTATGTACAGTGCTATTTCAAGAGCGCGCGGGCAAGGCGCTGACACACAAGATCAGCCCCGTCTGGCAGGACAAGATACTCAGCACTATTGAACCGGCTGACGGATGGGTGCGGTATCGAGTCGCTAGGGCGGCGCTAAGGTACGTTAATGGTTTGTTTTTGGTTTCTTATTTTTAAATTTTGTTATAAATACAGACTGAGTAATAAGACAGCTGCTTTGACAGTTTCTGGAAGGGTTTAGTCCTATTCGCACGAATTGAATTTTTGAATATGGAGATTTCTTACTAAGGCGAATCACACACCTTGCCGCGCTACGCTGCGGGGTGCGTGGCGACGGAACAAAAGCCCCGCGCGTGAATGCGTTTTCAGTGTGTTGCACTACGCGTGATTTCTATACAAATACAGGTACTTGCAAACAACGGAAGATCACGCACTCCCGCGCTACGCTGCGTGATGCGGTGCGGTGTGCGAATCGCCTAATACAAATTCGCGACATACCTTGTATTTAAATAAAGCCATGATATTCTCAAAATCAACTTATTTTTTAATAAAATTAATATTTAAAAATTATAATATAAATTTAAATCAGATCAAGATGCAGAATAAAATATAAATTTATAATTTTACGTACCTCCTAATAAATGATGATTAGAAAGTCGAAAATGTTTTCAGTCTACAAATTCATTGTTGTCTATTTGTTTGGATTGAAATCGAGACAGTAATTAAGTACATAGTGTAACAATAGTTGTTGTCTTCGGTCAGGTACGGCCACCACAGGCTCGCGGCTGCCTTATTAAAGCGGTTATCAGAAGAAGCGCCCAGCGAGGCGGCTCAGCGCTGGCTGACCGCGCTACACCGCGCCGCCGTCGCTGACGCTAAACTGGTGGAAGATGGTGAGTTTACGTTAAAGTCATATAGTATCAAAACCGGCAATCTCCACATTTAAGAGAAAATAACTTATTAATGCCAAAATAATCTCTAGTAACTAATCTTCCATCTTGATTAATAAGTTTTTTACAGAAACGGCATTCTCCCTACCAAAAATGATTTTAAAGTTTTGAGTAAGTTTCAAAAGCGGCAATCTCCTAGAGCGTTGATTTCAAACATGAATAAATCATAACACGTTTTTCATGTTTATTTCAAATGTAAGTAAAGTGGAGAATGCCGTTTTTGATATTATATAACTATGTTTGTGTAGGTTTAGTGTCCGACCAAAATACGATTTTCAGCCGAAACGAACATTCGGTTCTTATCCCAGAAATTGAAATTCTTTATCTTGTAAGTAGGTTATAAATAACACTTTTACACGTCAATATTTTTACTAGATGAGGTCGGCCAGTTTCGGCCAAACTTATGTATAATAATAATAAAATATATTTATTAATAATCACGGACACATAAATTGTTTGGACTGTGACCTCCAAACTAGACATATGCCTGTAGGTATCTTGGGGATCAGATCAGTTAAGTCACAATTTTGACTTTTTTATCCATCTCTGATATCTCGTGTTTTTCCTAGCTTGGTACCTAACAGATTATTTGATTAGATTAAATAAAATACTTTATTAACAAGACACTTTGGTTTTGGAAAGCAGTTTAGGTACACAATATTAAGAAAGAAACCCATAAAACCACAACTTATACTAATTATTAAGTTTCGGCCGAGCCGAGACTCCATGGTAATGCTTGTGAACGAGGGTGTAAATGTGTGTGTGAAGTATCTCCGGGCTAAGAGGCTAGCTCGGGCTGGGAAGTGTGCAGTGGGTAGTGGGCTGCGGGGCCTGCTCCCCGCTCGCCCCCGCGTGGATGCGCGCGCGCGCATCTGCGTTGCGTTGATCACAGATGGCGCTATTGCGTACTTCTAGTGGCGCCATCTATGAGCAGATTGTTTCACTCAAGGTCATGACAGACAGACAACAAAGTGATACTATAAGGGTTCCGTTTTTCCTTTTGAGGTGCGGAACCCTAATAAGGGTGTAAATGTGTATGCCAGGTATCTTTGGGTTGGAAGAGGCTAGCTCGGGCTGGGAGGTGTGCAGTGGCTGGGGCGGGGCGGGCGGGGCCGGCGGCGCGGGGGGCGCGGGCGGGGGGGGCTGCGGGGGCGGCTGCCCCGGCTGCGGGGCGTGCTCCCCGCTGCCCCCCGCGTGGATGCGCGCACGCGCAGCTGCGCTGAATGTGTTAGCGCGCACGCAGCACTCCGCGCGTACGCTGTGTACACAACCACCGCCCGCCATCGCGCATACGTTCTCGCAGGTAAGCAAAATGTACTACCTAATATGGTTCATCTTAAATCCTGACATATTTTTTTATTCTAAAATAAAAAAAAAACAATGCTCGATACCTCATTTTGCCTCTTAAACATGACCAATAAATTCGTTCTCTTGGACCTGAGACATGCTGTTCTTCTACTTAAAATTTTACGATTGAAACGAGTGAGAGATTTCAAAACAACTGAAAATTGTCTGCAAAAAAATAACGTTTATTTCGATAGTGGCCACAATTCCTAATTGGCGACGTGGCCTATCCGTCGCCTAGTGAGTTAACTGCCATACAATATGTTTTGTTTGGCGACGTTTTGTCCCGGTGAGATAGAGCCCTAAATTAAAACTTAAAATCATAAACACAATCACTCTACTCCACCTTACCCTACACAAACACCTCTACAATAAATTACATATATAAGGTGCTTTAAAAATATCTGCCACGGCTTTAATGGGAGGTAGTATTGTGTTTATAGATTACAATAGTGAAGAACTTTCGTACCCCGGAACAGTTAATTCAATTTGAGAAAATAAAGAAGTTACTCTACTCTGCATAATGTGGTTCACAAATTACGCGCGATGTGTCGCTTCGTCAATGAAAACAACTGCTATCTCTTTCCATCTGTTCTGTGAATGAAAACTGATATCAGCTGACTAGTTCGTCACTACCTAATCTACTAAAATTTATACGTACTTTTTTTGTATGAAAAAAAAAAGACAAATAATCAAGAATTTATCTTTACTATTGTAATCTATAAACACAATACTGTCTCCCATTGCAGCCGTGGCAGATATTTTTATAGCACCTTATATATCACAGAGCACCCGCGACCCCGCCCTGAAAGCGGGCGCGTTCGTGACGGCCATCCGCAAGTGCGCGCGCGCAGTGGCCGGCGTCGCGCAGAAGTACTCCGCCATCGCACGCACCGCCTTCCACGCCGACGATTCTACGCTGCGACACTTGCATATGTATCCTTTTTAACCGCAGTTCGTAACATTAACAGGAAGAGATTTTCTCGTCTCGAAGATGCGATAATCGTAAAAATACTCGTATATAAAACTGGCCTCATGTAGACTTAAAGTACTTACAATATTCGCATTTGAAAGTGCGATTATCACTTCGCCTTTATTTTCGCGATAACAGGGTTAGTCCTATAATAAAAGTTGTTCATAATGATGGGTACAATGACCCCTTTTCTAGTTTCGACCGACTAAAATTACACCCTGTATAGTGTTGTTTGTACAAAGTAAAAAAAAACATTTAGATATCAAATTCAAACCAACGTTCCTTAACAAAACGCACCAGTTCCCAGCACACGTACAGCCAGCTGGCGCTGTTCCTGGACCGCATCACGTCCAGCTCGCAGGAGCGCTCCCCGGAGCCCGACAACGTGGACCTGAAGCCCGCCACCCTCGAGGAGATGATAGCGCTCTCCGCCAACACCGCCCTCACGGAGATAGCTAACAAGCTCTTTGATAACCCCACCACGGGTCCCGGGATTACGCATAGGGTAAGTGGGTTAATTATTTCTTCCTTCCTTAGGTAAGGTCGAAATCAAAATCCAAGTTGGTGGCTGTAAAAAATGAAAAATTTTCAATGGGTGTCGTTTTTGGAGCTCCAGATACTTATCATAAATAGCATAACGATAATTACTTGTAGCTATCCAAATTACAAACCCGGTTAGCTCATTGTGAGCCTCTGACAACGTGGGCCTGCAGCCCGCGACCCTCGAGGAGATGATAGCGCTCTCCGCTAACACCACCCTCACTGAGATAGCTAATAAGCTCTTCGATAACCCCACCACGGGCCCCGGAATTACGCATGTAGGTTATTTCTTCCTTGTTTCCTTAGGTGAGGTTGAAATCAAAATTCAGAAAGCGCGTGGCAGCGAGTGCTTAAAAGAAAATTTATCCTGCCGTGCTGTTACTTAACTCTTAGCGTTCTGACTTTTTTTTTTTGCTTGACTCCTATGGATCGTAGCTTGATGTTAAATACCCTCATGAATCTGGCTATCATATACAAAAATATTTTTTCGAATCCGACTGGTAGTTCCAGAGATTAGCGCGTTCAAACAAACAAACTCTTCAGCTTTATTATATTAGGTATTAGTGCCAATTCTGTTGAACGTCGCACTAAACAAATTTTAATCAGACTACCTACATCTCTTTCTTTCAAATACCTAACATTGAAAAAGGACATAAAATATTTAGAACTGTCAAATTAGTCTACGCCCTTGTCTTTTACGGGAAAATAGTCGTGACCTTTTGCGATTACAACTAAATTGACAACAAAACTATTCAAGTGGTCTTCTATCCTTTTCTCATGTTTTTTATTAGAAAGAGACGTAATGAGACTAAATTAGTTGGTAAACAACAGAATCGGCACCATTATCTCCCTTGGTACATGGAGGCGGTACTAGCGGCTGTACGCGCCCGCAGCGGCGGCGCCGTATGGCCGCGCGGCGTATGCGCGGGGCGTTGTGTCGCGTGTCGCTGAGCCCCGCGTGGCGCGATACTATACATTGACAACACAAACTAGCAGACATCTCGCTGTAAGCTAGCTTACCGCCATCGTACCACTCGGTAGTTGACGTCTTGCTTTAAGGCGGTGTTGCGCGGGAGCGGTATTGGAGCGGGGTCGTGTAAATGATTTAGGCCGGCTGCACTTTGGATGCGTTTTCGTATGAATTTGACTCGTACAAAGACAAATACGCACGATTGATCCTGATCCTCCGAGTACTGTGGCGGGAGGTTGTAACGTCATATCTCCCATAGCACATGGAGGCGGTGCTCGCGGCCGTGCGGGCCTGCAGCGGCGGCGCCGTGTGGCCGCGCGGCGTGTGCGCGGGCCGCTCGGGCGGCGCGCTGTGCCGCGTGTCGCTGAGCCCCGCGTGGCGCGCGGCGGCGGGCGCGGGCGCGCCGCCCGACCACGCCGCCACGCTGCCGCTGTCGCACCGGCTCGCGTTGAAGCTGGAGGGTGTTGTACTGCCGCCGCTGCCGCTCAGGTCAGTGCATACAGGTGGACTTCTGAGGCTAGCGGCCGACGCGGCTGACGGCTGACGGCCGATACGACAATACTAAACATGAAAATGTATGGCGCCGCCTCCGAGCCCCGCGACTGTCGCACAAGCTCGCGTCACAGTATAAATATGTACCAGTACGGAAACTACGTACTAACGTTCGAAACGGCACACTCACACAAACACGCGGCAACCACTCGTCTTGACGCGGCACTCACGACTGACAGCACCGCGATGTCCGCTTAGAGGTCTCGTCGATTCGCGTGTTTGTGTGAGTGTGCCGTTTCGAACGTTAGTACGTAGTTTCCGTACTGGTGTACATATTTATACTGTACTCGCGTTGAAGCTGGAGGGCGTTGTGTTACCGCCGCTGCCGCTCAGGTCAGTGCATATTATGTATATTACAGTCAAAACTCTTAGCCGATCAAAACTAGTTTTAACTGTTATTTGCTGAACTTATAAGGGCAAGGGAAATAGTCGACAGAGCCCCGCTATACGGGGCTCCTATTTCTGTCTGCAAGGTTAAAAGTAACCTAACACGAAGGAGTTGACGGAGACTTCGTTTGCTCCCTAAAACCCCCAAAAAAAACTAAAGAAATGGCGAAGTTGAGTACGAAATGAGTATTTTAAAATTATTTGCTAGACTAGGATGGCACTATTGGACGGTGACGTCACGCCTTGCGAACGTCGTAGTTAACTCCACACCACCACATACAATATCCATTTCGCACGACAAAAATAAAGAATACCCCCTCCAAAAATTTTAAAAACGTATATCTTTTCCATTTTGTTGAGAGTAAAAAGTTCCTATTCCTTCTTTGAAATTAATTTCTTCTTCTTACAAATATTTCATTCAACAGCAAGCGGCAAAAACAGCGTCAAGTAAAGGGCGTGCAGATCACAGTCACAGCGACGCCGCATCCACGCACCAATGAGAAGGTACGTAGTCGTTACATCATGCTACTGTATTTTCGAAAATAAGACTTACGGCGTTCCAAAAATGTTTTAAAAACCAGATTTAATTGAAAGCCAGTTTCGAAATATTTTACACGAGCTGTGTCCCGCGGTTTCACCCCCGTTGCTCGGCTCCTAAGGGTCGAAGCATGATGTTAAACACCCTATACTATTGCTCATGAATCCGGCTATCAAGTACAAAAAGATTTTTTCGAATCCGACTGGTAGTTCCAGAGAATAGCGCGTACAAACGAACAAAGCTGCGGACACGGTAGCTTAGATTAGAGCGACGCCACGGTACGTCGCGACGCCAGTTGTTTTTAAATCTCTTAATTATTTAATAACAATCAGTGGCGAAAGGTACATTTTTGTGAGAGAGCCAAGCTAAAATTGCTTTTGTAACTTTGACAAGCGTGACGCATGCAGTCCAGTAACTATAGCTGTGGCTGGCGCCTGGCTTTAAAGTCTTGTATTTTAATATGATTTTCTATAATGAACTGTATTATTTGACAATACCTAGTACCGAAACAGCACTGATTGTAGCATTTTTCAATGAGTACTGCGTTCACCTTTTTCTATTACAATCTAATTAACTATATTTTACTCCCCACAGACGGTGGAACTGACGAACATCCCGCCGGTTCTCACAGCGGTACAAACAGTGACGCCGGTGCGCGACTTCTTCTCCGCCCAACAGCTGGTGTCCGTCAGCGCGCCGGGCCTGTACACAGTGGCCGTGGAGGCCGCCTTCGTGGACCACGCCGCCCAGCTGTGGAACACTGGGCCTAGGACCGCTATCGTTATTAAGGTAAGAAGAAAGGGGAATCTGATATACAGGGTGGAATTTTGTAATGCCACCTGAAGGGAAAGTACTCTTAATACTGTAGATAGAAAATTTTACTCAAAGAAAACATTCCTTTATTTTTTAATAGAAAGAAAACTGCATTCAAGGATTTTCTAAAATTCGCTTGCCACACCCGGGAATCAAACCGACTAAAATCTGTATAAATTACAACCTGTACTTTTATTGCATCGATCTTTAGGATCAAATAAGGATGAAATCTCTCTAAGAAACTTGATAAATGAAATGAAAGGAAAACCATGAAATCTGGACTTATAAATTCAATGAGTCAAGTTAAAGCGTTGAAAAATTGAAAATTTTCGAAAATCTTTGAATGCAGTTCTCTTTCTATTCAAAAATAAAGGACTGTTTTCTTTGAGTAAAAATTTCTATCTACCGTATTAAGAGTACTTTCCCTTCAGGTGGCATTACAAAATTCCACCCTGTATATGTTTTAAAAGTCATAAAAGGCCTTTTTTGGTGTGGACTTGACCAGAATAGAAAGTGTTAATAAAAATTCCGTCTCTTGTGAAGGATTTTTTAATAGTAAATAGTACAATAATTATGATTCCTAATAGACATTAGCGGGCCTAAAGGGCAAGCCCGCCGCATCTTTTTAGAGAGCATTTAAGTTTATTTATCATGAATGTAAGTGATTTTTAATGTAGGTACGTACTACGTATTGCTTTATTGGATCGATCGCATCGTGTGTATTGGATCGTTCGATTCCCTCCAAAAAGGGTTGAGTTAAACGGTGCTGATGCACGCGTCATGTCCGTGGACGGGCGCTGTCAGTCGGTACTGGTCATCTCTTGACTGCTCAAGCAATATTTTGACATTTTACAGGTTTAAATGATTTTTATTTTAGTACCTACCTTTGATTTTATTTTTTATCCTAAGGGATTTTTAAAATATCTCACATTGTTCTCACATATTAGGGCATAAATGTAAACAAAGAAATTGTATATTGAATTAGTTGAAAAAGAGTAACCATGGAGTTTCTTGTCCGTTCTTCTCCATAGGAATCTACGTTTTGGAACGGACAACTAGCTTCAACTAACGGACAAACTGACTGACAACTATTGCTTGACTATTCAAAAGTGCCTGTAAATGGTCTAATTGAAATAAATGTTTTGACTTTGACTTACGTATTGCTTTAATGACGACATTAACTTACTTATATTCATGAAAAATTTACGTATCTAAAGCCAAAAAAAATACGTTGGGTTTGCCCCTAAGCACGCCACTGATTATAGAGCATTTAATTTTATGACTAAGCAATATCAGGCAAGCATATGTGGCCCTATCAGAATACCAGTGGCCCTATCAGAATACCAGCGCTGCGGCATTTATTTTTAAATGTCGTGGAACTATGCTGAGATAGGAGCCTTTTGGCCTCGTACAGGTTTTACTATTTTACCTTACCTTGTACTTTTATTTTTTTTATTTCATACTTTTGTTTTCTATTTTTCTGTATGTACCTACCCATGTAATTGACCTACTGTGCGAGTGTCAAATAAATAATTTTCTTTCTTTCTTTCTTTCTTTCTATATCGCCTATTGATATGTCCCGAGTTGCGATACTACAGCTTGGTAGGGTACGCGGGAATTAAAGGGAGCTACCCGTAGGGATTTATTAAATTCGTGGGAGTTTATGGTAATGTTTGTTGCAGGCCCACGAAGACCCCAGCGCGAAGGGTAGCACGCAAACGACGCGCAGTAGATTTTAAGTACATCTTATTATGTTTTTTTAAAAAATATCTGTAAGGTCTTTAAATCTTCTCTTGTTCGGATATGTATTGGATGGGTCTCAGATCATAGAAACAAGGAGATGTGCCAAGGCGCTATCGAGCTTGATGCCTGATCTTGAGCAAATTGCTCATATTAAAAACATACGCGCTGGCGACGAACCGAACACGATCGATGGTATAAATACAGTGTTTTAGTTTAGTGCTAGTGTTGAGTGACGATTAACAGTGTTAGATAGAGGGTGTGCGGAATGTTCAATGCGTAGGAGATCTTTTTATTAACAAGGAGCGCTTAATTATGCACGTAATTGTGTCGAAAATTGTACTAAAAGTGGCATCAGTTGTTCCCGTACTAATTTGCTATGATGGCATATCTCCTTGTTTCTATGATCTGAGGGATGGGTATAAACATGGTCATCCTACGATAAGTATACAGGGTGTCAGGTTAGACAGTGGCAATACGGAAAGGAGTCAATGTACTCATCATTATGAACAACTTTTACTACTGGACCAACCCTGAAATCGCGAAAAAAATCAACTCTTCCATACATTTTGTTGTGTTATGTGAAATAAATGTATGGAACAGCTGTTTTATACATTTATTTCACATAACACAACAAAATGTATGGAAGAGTTGATTTTTTTCGCGATTTCAGGGTTGGTCCCGTAGTAAAAGTTGTTCATAATGATGAGTACATTGACTCCTTTCCGTATTGCCACTGTCTAACCTGACACCCTGCCGGCCTAGCATGACCACGATAGAAACAGGTTTTGTCTACATAGAAATAGACAAAGTGACAGATTTCATTCATAAAACGTAGAAATGTTTCTACAATCTGTCACTTTGTCTATTTCTATGTAGACAAAACCCGTTTCTATCGTGGTCATGCTAGGCCGGCTGTATTGGGCCGGATATCCGACTCCGTTCGAATACTATTGTTGACCGCAGAATTCTGAATAACCGATAAATATAATTAACTTGTAATAGTTTATGTACCTAATTGTATTATAATAAAGTGTGGAAAACAATATGCCCACGGGTTTTTTATCAATTAATTATTGTTATTTTTTAACACTAACATTGTGCGATAAAGACGGGAGGTTAGGTCGATAAACCGGAGCAAAACAGCAGGAAAAATACTAATATCTGTTCTTTTTAGGCGACAGTTTGAATGTATCGGTCATCCAAAAACAAAGTAGGTTATCCAGAATTTAAACTTTCCCCGTAAATACGCAGTACTTGAACTAAATGTCTATCAACTGATAACTATCATTGTACCGTCGCAAGTGAACAGTGAAATGACCAAATAAAAATAACGATAAGAATTATCTAGCCGCGATAAGTTTTCATACTTATCGCACAGTACCTGAGCTACAGACGCGGGAAAATGCTCGTCCATTTGGTAATTCTCGCTCTAATTATACAAACTAAGTGTTCGTCTATTTGTGATAGTGATGTCTGTGTGTGCAAACGATACAAAAGTGAACAGAATCAAGAATTTGAAGGTGAACAGATTGCGTGCGCGCACAAGGACTGGGATATTTTACAGAGTAATTACACACTGCCCGACTTAGCGCACTCATTGGATTTATCATTTATTAACATATCTGTAGTACATTCATCAACATTATTGAAATCGAACACTTTACTGGAATTAATATTAAACAACAATTTAATAACAAAAATTGATGCCGATAGTTTTCAATTACCAGAACTAAAGAGATTAGATTTGAGAAACAATCAATTGGAATTTATAGAAAAGGCAACCTTTAGAGTTGTTAAAAAATTGGAATATTTGAATCTAGCAAACAATAGATTCACTTCATTCACAAAGTTAATGTTCCATCACTTGAGCAGTTTGAACGCAATTATTTTAGACAACAACAACTTGGGACCTGCTTTGAGGAACTCGAATTTGTTCGACAGAAGCGGTTTCGGACTTACAAACAAAATAAAAAACATAAGTATAAGTGGAATCAATCTTGAGACAGTGCCCGACAACTTCTTCGTTGACGCTTACGATTTAAGACAACTAATTATATCAAACAACAGAATAAGTGAGATGTTCGAAATACCTTACACTTTAGAATACCTGGATCTGTCTGATAACCCTATAACAGACATATTTTGCGAAGATTTTACTGATCTAGTCGCACTGAAGGTGTTAAAACTGAACAATTTGCTAATAAAAACAGTTCCTGAAGCTGCATTTAAGTATTTGCCCGCGTTAAAAACTTTGGAGTTGGAAAGAAATAGGAACCTAATAACGTTTAGTAAATTGGCGTTTGGTCAAGAAGTCCTATCAGATCCAGTCAATTTCGGGCTGGAAAGATTGTCTGTGAAAGGATCAAGATTGACCAAGTTGGACGTAGCATTGTCCACGCCGCTTGGAGTGTTGATTCAGTTAGATTTACAGGGCAACCCTTGGAAGTGCGATTGTGAAATGGTGTGGGTCAAAGACCTGCAGATATCGCCGAAGTACAACGACCATTTGAGGTAAGCTTTCAGTATTTTCTTTTAAAGCAACCGATTTATAAATCTGTTAAAATATTTGATGTGAAATGTATTTTATAAAGACTAAAGTGCAAATTGTATTAAGTTTTAAAACGAAATCATCGAATTCACGAAAAGACTATTAACCCGTGCCAATAAAGAAGCGAATCTAAAATGGCGGCAATAATCATTCCCTCTCACTCGCACGTTATTGCTGTCTCACATTATCTTGTACACCTGCGGAGATAGTGTTCTTAGCAGAATAGCACAACAGCTCAACCTAGAATTTGGTATTTGACTGATTTTGGGAAATGGTTTATATTAATCTTCATTATATTATAAGCACACTACATTGATATTTCAGGGAGATCTACTGTATTTATCAATAAAAATCAGTGATAAAGTATAAATTTCCAAAACCGCTCCAAAACCGCTGTTTCTGCGGAAGTGACGTAACACGCTAGTAAACGAGCTTTGTCAACAAGACAGACGGTGCAGCTGAAATTAATTTCATCAATAAATCATTTTTATTGGCTATAATGGCGTATATAAATGGTGTGTAGTTCCACAATGTACAAATACGTCTTAAAGCAGTCCATCATGATTCATGACACAAAAGAATTTATAGGTAATGTTTCTAAGTTTTTATCAACATAACCTAAAATGAGATTTCACAAAACTTCTGAATGATTATACAAAAGATTTGTAAATAAATATGTGGCAGGTAGGTACTTACACTGCTGTTTTTACATTTTTAAGTTCCGCAGCATAATAATCAGCGTTAGGTATTCTTAAAGAAAAGTGCAACCATAAATGCGTCTATCTTAGGTAGGTTGTATCAGCTTGCACAAAATTTGACTCCATTTTGAGATTCGATATGAATATTTATGCCACTAGAAGATTAGAAGATTTCTATGAAAACAGCTTCAGAAATAGCTCTAAGATCAAATATAGCACCCAGAAACCATAAAACGCAAACTACAATCTGTCAAAGCCGTGCTTACTCCAGTGTTGCCAAGCTAGATTTTGATTTTACCCCAATGCCTGATTAATTTTACTCTAAAATCATAACTATTTATACAAAAATACCTGGCTAAAGTTTTGGTTTTAGATATACAATAAAACAAGTTCTTTCTTAATCAATGGTCATGTTTCACAATAAAAATATGCTGAATTTGTTTAACTCAAATTCAATTCAAATACTTAGGTACCTACATGTATTGCTTACCAAAAAGCCCATAAACTATAGTAATCATAACAACAATACGAAATCTAACCTTAAAATTTTGGAAGTGACTCCGCGACCGCCGCCGTGACCTGAATTTGCAGCCGGCACTGGTTGCTAAATTGGCAGCCGGCGCTGACTTTTGAAAAAAAAAAAAGCGGGAAAGGGAGTTGGCAATTTGTCATAATTAAAAAAAACATTTCATGTTTCATTTGAGTAACATACCTAATTAGGGTCCAAGAGCGAGCGAAGCGAGCTCGGGAACTTGGACACCCCGACACGGACAGGTTAGGTTCGAAGGGGTTGACGGGGGCTTCAGTGAGCGAGCGAACGAAGCCCCCGTCAACCCCTTCGTGTTATGTTACTTTTAACCTTGCAGATAGAAATAGGAGCTCCGCGTACCGGGGCTCCGTCGACCACCTCCATCCCCCTTGTAAGTCCAAAAAAGTTGTATTTTGTTTTACATTAACACTGTTATTTAAAAGTCAGTCTAAGGTATTTAATTCAACTTAAAACACGGCAACATTAATCTGCTGCTACGGTAGTTTGCAATTATTTTCGTCTGGTATCACTGCTACTTCAAGGCTACTCCGGTTCCTAACGGCATTATTTTTGGGAGCCTAGTCGGCGCCGGCTGCGGAGGCGCTCCCTAAAATTTTACCCTCAAAACCCTAAAGAATTTCTTACCCTAAAAATAAGTTGGCAACACTGGCTTACGAGCGTGTGACGTCAACAGAGTGCGACAGGCCGTTCTTGTGACAGCTACAATAACAAAAAATATTGCATTTTATTTTCGTGTAATTTGCAAAAAATATACATATTTTAGTTAAAAATCAAGTGAAATAAGTTTATTTACGCTATGAACTGATAGGATGACCACAATCTGTAGCATATTTTCAATGTTGTCAAGAACCGAATTGTATCGCCTCTTCAAACGTTTCTCAAACAAAAGAGTAAAAATAGCCTAGAAACGTGTTGTCATTTCATCTGTACGTAAGTTATGCGCCAACTGACCTTGTTATGATCCGCCACAATGCATTAAGCGATAAAATTGTGTACGGTGGCTAAATCACGACCGCGCGTGTGGTCCGAGCTTATCAGATGCAAATAATTTAATTGTAGTTGAGGAAAAGTGATTAATGTTTATACTGAAATGCCTTGTTTATGTTTGTAAACACTGCGTGCTATTCAGGCAAAGTTTCCTGACTTTCCAATATTACTTACTGCGATCCTAAATTTTCTTGTCAAACTGGATGAGGAAATGTTTAATGACCGATTTTGTAGCATTTATTCAATTTGGGCTCAGAAAATGAGAAAATCAGAGCTTTTTAAAAGTCAAAAGTTACAAAAG
The DNA here is from genome assembly GCA_948465475.1 of Thalpophila matura. Classification (NCBI taxonomy): domain Eukaryota; kingdom Metazoa; phylum Arthropoda; class Insecta; order Lepidoptera; family Noctuidae; genus Thalpophila; species Thalpophila matura. Next base: position 1,606,531 of record OX419187.1, on the reverse strand, counting down.
ACCCACTTCCTATGTTTTAGTTGAAAAGAAAAATTACGCAATAACTTCCCCAGCCACACGTCTCAATTTGCGACAGTCTAAAGACCAGGGTTTCTCAACCTAGGGTGGGACAAAATACAAATAAAATGTTTAAAGCATAAAATGTTATGGTGTATTGCAAATAATTAAGAAAGTAGTTTTATTTTTAAGCTTTCGCGCTTGGAGTCAGCCCTCAAAAAAGTTTTGGAAACCCTGCTATTATAGACAATTACATAATTGCAAGAAAAATATAAAACTAAAATTATTTTCAGATGCGGCACCCCAACGAATTTATTCAACGCGCGCATATTCGATCTGAAGCGCAAATACTTTACTTGCAAGGAACAGCGGAAGAATCACATCGGGGTCACAATAGCGGTGGTCTCTCTCTGCGCGATGCTGGCGCTCGTGGCCATGTGGATATTTGTCTGCTTGCCTAAGCAACAGTCTAGGTGTAACTTCATGAGAAATATGTACACGTCGACAACGTCTTACAATTTGCTGCCTATGACTGCTAGCTTCCATAGCGAAGATAATAGGTAGTTAAATGAGTTTGGTTCCTTACCAGGTGGCTATGGCGTGTTGCCATTGTTATTTTGGCGTAAAGGTGGATTTAAATCAAACAAACAAAGCTAGAGTAGAATAAGAGAATTCTTTCTCGATCTTTTAGCGTAAACGAAAGCTTTTACACCAAAATATGAACAAGAAAAAATGAGAGCCAAGAACTAGAATACGGTAGTGTCCTACTGTTAAAAAAGTACAAATAAATTATTTTATTTCAAAGAAGGAATAGGCACAACAAAAAAGTAAAAGCAGAAATAATAATTTATCACAAAATGGAAAACATAGACGCTTTTAAAGTTTTTGGAGGGAGTATCGCTCCGTCTTTGTCGCGCAAGCGGACGTAGGTGGTGTTACGTCACTAGTAGGTAGTGCCGTCCATGTCTAGCAAATCATTTTAAAACGCTTATAACTTTGCCAATTTTGTAGATGTTTCATCGGTTTTTTTGGTGTTAATTGTCTTTTTTCAAATAGTTTACAGATTCACAATAAAAAAAAGGAGTTAACATCCTATTCTTGCACAATAGATGTTTAGATCAGCCGAACGAATCGTTAGAACACAAGAACGCTTCACGTCCGAACATGCAAGAACGCTCCAAGCAACTGTTCGCACGCTCTAGTGCCGTTTACATCAAGCGAGCGAGCATTTTTAGAATATTCTAACGACTTTATGCTACTGACATACCTAAGAGTTAAGCTACTGTAAATAGTACGGAAGAATGTGTTATTTAATATTGTTATAATTAAATTAATTTGTTATTTTGCTATAATACTTCTATTGTTTTCATTGTCTTTTTGTTATGTTTTATTTCTACATGTGCGAATGTCAGTCTCTTCGTTCCGGTCTTATATTTAAGATAAAAAGTCAATTTCGCGCGATCTTAGCTGGCCGGATTGAAGTTCGTGCGAATATCGTCGCAGTATACAGGATGGCAGGTTAAACAGTGGAAATATTTTAAGGGGTCATTGTACTCATCATTATGAACAACTTTTACTATGGGACCAACCCAGAAATCGCGAAAAAAAAATCAGCTGTTCCATACATTTATGTTCACATAACTCAACAAAATGTATGGAACAGCTGTTTTTTTTTTCGCGATTTCACGGTTGGTTCCATAATAAAAGTTGTTCATAATGATGAGTACAATGACCCCTTAAAATATTTCCACTGTTTAACCTGCCACCCTGTATAAACGAAATTGAAAATATTTTACACTCGAATGTACAAATTCTGACAGCGAACTGTCCTAAATAGAATCTGACCTAAACCGAATAAATGTTTCTTAGGTACCTACAGGATATTAGGTAAGATTACCTTTCGATTAAGTCAAACAACATCGACAAATCCCCTTTGTCTGTCCACACTTCAGAACAATAATGTTTATCAGTTGATAACACAAATCTGGATGACAAATGAAATCGACGCAGTTATCAATATAAATAAGTTCGATGTACAATGAATTACTATTGGAAATGTGCAATGCCTGACACTATCTAACACTAATCTCTGAAAACTTGATCAAGCCTTTAATTGGTTAAATTGCTGTCAAATCTAATGTCAGCTGTTGTGTTTGGTTATCCCAAATAACATCGACCAACCATGTCGCTTGACATGATATCCTAATGGCGAGATCAATATCGATTCAGTCTGTCGATTAATCTCTATGATTGGGTCTTATAATATAAAAAGCAGAAATACAAAATTCACTTTATAATATTTAAAAAATACAAAAGTGTACAAATTGTTTTACAACGATTACGATATTGTGCATAAATATAATTACATCTATAGGCAAATACTTTGTGCATTGTATCGAGTCTCTCCTTCGAAAATATAACAAATATATAAAATTAGCCTTTTGTTGGAATATTAAATTAAATATTTTATACATGCTGACGGCCAGTGTCCAATCAACGCTGTTCGCTGGAAGAGACAAGTAAATACGAGTAAATACGAGTACATACTCGTGGTATCGATACTTTCCTTCGATACAAATACCAAGTAAAACTATCAATACTTGGGTCGTACCGTATTATTTTCAGTGTTCAATAAAAATAAATCACGTTTAAGGCGACTAACACATGGAGCGGTATAGCGACGCGACGGCTACCGCGGCGTTGCGCGGTTGAGCGGATCAAAATCTTGTACCCCTTTGTACGACGTAATCCGACCACAGCATCGCAACTCCGGTTGTGGTGTGTCGAGTCTTGAACCTACAGGCGAGTACAAAATTTTGATCCGCTTAACCGCGCACCGTCGCGGCAGGCGTCGCCACATCGCTCCGTATGTTAAGGTACAAGTTCGTAGCCGACTACAGACAGCAGTAGTAGGCGACGTGTCGCCAAGACAAAACTGGTTTCGATGTATTTCTGTGAAGACGCGTCGCTCGCTACGAAAGACATTTCATAGAAATACATTAGAAACCAGTAGTGTCCCGGCGACATGTCGCCTGCTGCTGCTGTCTATAGTCGGCTACGAATTCGTATCTCCTTAAAATATACCCCTTCACTTTAAGACTTTAAAAGGCCGTGGGGCACTTTTCTTTGGCGACCATCAGCATTATCCAGAACTGGCCTCAACATAATTCATTCTGCAATCCATTCCAAAAATCATCTAATAAAATCATTTAAAAATGTCCTATTACACTAAAATGTCCACGGAATTACTTCACATTACCATGGGGTCTCATCAGGAACAAAGTAACATTTGTTGACATAACTCATAATAGATGGCGTTATACGTATCGATTTGTTATTGAAGTTTGTGTAAAATTGAGAACATGAAAAAATACATCATGAAAAATATTTGTTCAAATTTTGAAAAATGCTTTAAGCACGGAAAAATGCATAGCCCGAAGATAGCCCGCGCTAAATCGGTCAAATTTCTTTGTATGAGATGAGGCATCTGTACGTATAGTATTATATTATCTGTGACATTACCTACAATACTCTAAACACTAAGCAGGCACAAGCATTTTACAAAAAGGCTGCCGTTTGAGCATTGAAGTCTACAGCGAAGGCTGCATGCCTTTAGAGGCCTAATCTCAACATTGGAAGTTTGTGTCAAGTTGTACTTAAGAAGGGATCGTTTAATCTAAATCTGAACGCCCTTCCACTAATCGCGATTGTTTCAATGTATGACAGGTAGTGCTTATTGCAACTCATTATTTGTGTGCGTGCATCCATTTTACCGTGAACTCGGATTCGCCAATGACGAAGAATAATTTGTATAGACACCTACTTTACATGTGCGTAAACGCATAGGAAGGGCGTTTAGTTTTAAATTAGATGATCTCTAAATTTTTTTTACCATACTTTTATACCGTCAAAAGAGATCTATTAATTTCAAAATAACGTTCCAAAGTTTTCCAGAAACCTTTTTTTTATAGAAACTAACATTTCTATAACTGCCGGCCTAGCATGACCACGATAGAAACGGTTTTTGTCTACATAGAAATAGACAAAGTGACAGATTGTAGAAACATTTCTACCGTTTCATTCATAAAACGTAGAAATGTTTCTACAATCTGTCACTTTGTCTATTTCTATGTAGACAAAACCCGTTTCTATCGTGGTCATGCTAGGCCGGCTGGTAGTCTTATGAGAAATTGTTATTCAAACCTTTAGCAGCAATATTTCTTAGCACATTTAAAGCTGTCACGATTACGTGCCAAACGAATGTAAACCTTACGATATGTTACATTAAGCTACACATTCCAAGCGCTCTTTGGTAATTTCAGCGACACCCACACATTCATAATTGTCCTAAGCACAACCTCATTCACTTGCATTAAATGTAAAGAGTTCAAAAAATTTATAAAACCAGTCTTACAACTGTCTTTTGTAATTGTTGATATATTTTAAAATGCTTATTCATAATAAAGCGACTTTTAATCGTCTTTTTTCAACAAAAAAAAAAATTGTATAAATAAATAGAACAAAAGAAAATACTCTTGATAAATACATAATGTATCAAGATCATTTACTTTTAAAAAATAAACATTTTGAAACGTATCAGTTAATATTAAACCTACAGTTAAATAGCTGCCATAATACTTATTTAATTACACAATAAATATAATCCTATGATATGGTATAATTAGAATTATTTGAAGAATATACAATACATATTCGAGATTCATTCAGATCTAGGCTAAGGCGAATGTACACGATGCGTATTTAAAAACGTATTTTAAGTGACATAATGGTATTGCCTTATTTTGTGTTTTGTTACCGTAACATAATATTGATTAAAATTAAAAGTTCATGGGCCAGTATCAGTCTCCAGATTGGTACTAAAAGTTAAAGCGAACCGTGTATAAAATAATGTAACCGTAATATATTTGGCAAGAAAACATTAAGGGCCGTACCACAAAAAAGATAAACACGTGTTCAACACGAATGCTACCAAAAATAATACGCACTTGTTTTAGCACTAGCTTGTCTAAAACAAATGTATTATTTTTGGTAGCATTCGTGTTTAACGTGTTTATCTTTTTTGTGGTAAGGGTGTAAATGGTCATGCTTATTTAATAAGTAATTAAGTATATGAATGTAGCATGTAACACATAATATAATATGTATTTGATAAACTTATCAAGTTAGACACGTATTTAAAAATACACATCGTGTAGAACCGCCCTAATTATGTAATATTTAATTTATTCTATGCCTTACTACAAAATTGTGCTTAATACATTTGTAAAATATGACACAATGTACAAATTATAACTATAACCTAGATATAAAACATTAAATGCAGTCTAGTCTTTTCTAATTTAACAAAAAATGGCGACTAAAATATCTTGTTACTTAAACTATTTGAGATTCACGTAATTTGAGATTCCTTGCTTTAAAAACAGATTGATATTTAAGTAGTCATGTAGAATCTGATGTCTTCAAATTCGTTAAAAAATGTTTTCAGACTATATACTTAAGTTTTGATTGACCGACCTAGTCCATAAATTTCTTCAGTACGTTACCTAATGCATTCAATAATTCGAACACACATTCTAGCATAGCCTACATGTTGTAAGCTGGCACTGCCGCCCTAGCATGACCACGATAGAAACGGGTTTTGTCTACATAGAAATAGACAAAGTGACAGACTGTAGAAACATTTCTACGTTTTATGAATGAAACGGTAGAAAGGTTTCTACAATCTGTCACTTTGTCTATTTCTATGTAGACAAAACCCGTTTCTATCGTGGTCAGGCTGGGCTCATTATCATAAGAATTCCATAACAACATTTTCTATCAAACCTTAATTCTAATGTTATAAGAAAGTATTTATAATATACACTCACTTCACGATCAATATACAGTCAGCGACATAAGTCGATAAACATCAATCCAGTTTGGAAAAGTTTTATGAATGAAAACTTGGTTGTAACAAGTTATTGAAGAGCAAGCAAAGAAAGCCAAAATGGCTTTTGTAAGTAGTATAATTATGATTCATTTAAAACAATAATATTATTATAATATATATTGAATTATTAAAATTCCGAGAGGATCAGCCACTTATGTTGCTAGCAATATACTTCATCAGAAAATTCACGCAATTAAATATTCTTACTCAGATGCTATCGCACAGCAATAGCATAACTCGATAGCTATCACCAATATTTATAAATTAGTCTTAAAAATTTGCAAAAGAAATATCTTAGACCTTATCAATCGCGAAATTAACTGTCTCGTAAAGAAAGACATTGAACAAAAGATTAACTTCGCACCAAATTGAACACAAGCGTTGACGAACAGTTATTATAGATTTAATATTAAGCTAAATGCTCTATTTACATGTTCTTTGATTAATAAGAGCTGCCGGTTGACTCAAGACAACTGACGTAGAGTAGAAGAAAAGCGTTATGTATAGCATAATTAACTTTGTCTCCACTCCGTACGAATTCGCGCGTATTTTTTATTCATAGACTCGCAAAAAAGGTATATTTTACGTAGTTGAGCTAGCTAGTTCAGAATGCTATGTAACGAAAAGACGCATGGCCTCGACGCGTCAGTGTGCCTTGAGCCTTAGAATAAAACACTGAACTTTAATAAAATGCAAAATTGTCAGCAACATTCAGACCGAAACCACAACACAAATGACAATGATTCCGAAAATTAATCTTCTGTCCATCACCTAACCTAAAAGTACTCCGTATGTCATACAAGTCTAAAATCGTCCCTGCTGCAATACTCCTCCTGTCAAACTGATGTCTCCGAGTTCAACCTTAAAATGAACCGGTTGCTCTTAGGGTCAACGACCTCCTCTGTTAAAGAAAACTTGGGCAATTGTTTTATCGTACAAATAAGAGAGATATCACCTTGTCTGAGCTGGAACTCCACGTTGTCGGCTAAAGGCCTCGCTAAGAGCTCGTCGGAGATTAAGGACCATCTCTGAATGGGCCTGGTTTCCTGGTCAGCGGAGAGGACGGGGCCTTCGACGAGGAATGGTTCCAGGAAGGCGCGTGGTGACGCGTCTTGAGAGAGGCAGCGCGCTAAGTGGGCGAGTACCTGAAGGAGAGAAGATTATCATCAATTTTACGAACAAATAAATGGTTAAATAAATGTTTTTGCGGTTGTCAAAACTCAAAACTGAATAGTGATATTTCAAAAAGTTGTTATAGTATCTTGTTCAAGAGTATTTATTGGATGCCATAAGCTTGATTTTTTTTTTGATTTTTAGATAACGCGGTTGGAAAATTACAGGGGTGAACACATAGTTACAACTAAATATGCACTTAAATAAAAAAGTTATTTCCTTTATGTTTTTTCAAAGACCTATCCAACGATACCCCACATAAAGGGGTACGCAATTTTTTTTTTTTTTTACCCTCCAGTTTCATGTATGGGCCCCCCTAATAATTTATTTTTCATAATTTGACTACAGGTCTTCATGGCGGCTCATAGAAGACATCTACCTGCGAAGTTTCATTCAAATTGGTTATGAACTGTAGATTTAATGAGGGTGTGACAGACGGACGTGACGAAACTATAAGGGTTCCTAGTTTACTACGGAACCGTAATATTAATACATGCGCGCCGCGACAAAAAAATTTCGACGCTTTTATCGTGCATTTGTGTCGTATTTGCGAAAGAGCGAGACAAAACGGTCGACAAAATTTTGTCACAGCGCGCATGTTAGTCCGGCTGAAGCATTAGATTCACCAGGGAAGGTTCTACTGCCTCTACAACACTTACGGAGTCAGCAGAATGCCTGGGCTGCTGCCTGGTGGCGCGCAGGTACTTCTGTAGTGCACGCGCAAGCGACGGGAACACCGCCTGCGCCGCCTCGCGCGGGCCTAGGGCTCCGCCTGCGGACGCGAACAGTGTATCATAGTACACAGAAATGCAGCAATAAAACAATTGAAAGGATTGCTCTAAATGGTGTCGTACCGTACAGAGAAAAAACGTACGTAGAAAAAAACAACAAGCAGTTTAAGGCAAGATTTTCTAGTTGAAAGTAAAAACAAATCATCACCGTCATGCCAGTCGAGAGACTAGTCTATGTCCACTACTGGACGTAGGCTCGCTGATGAATCGATCCCAACTCATTTTTGAATGTTTTTCGCATCTCACCAATATGCTGAGGTTTGTGGTATATCAGGCCAACCTTCCTGTATTATTCAGCCTAGTAATACGTCATGTTTACCGTTGGTAGAGACCCGCACTCTGCGCACGTGCGCGAATGCATCTTCAGCGGCACTAAGTAGCCTCGCGCGCCGCTTGCGCACGCGGCGCTCGCGCTCCGCTTCCTCGTAGTAGCGCTCGTTGTGTACGGAACCCGAGGGGGGGTCATACCGATTAATGCCGACATGCTATACAGTGAATTACCATGTTTCGCACATTTCTGTAAGATTATGGATGTCATGACCCCCATGACCTCCCCTTCGTCCCCATGACCCCATGATCCCCCCTTGTGTGCGCGTCAGTCTCAAGAGTAAGTTCCAAAATCGCTAGTAATTAAGGATCAGAGTTCAAGCTTCGCGCCGGGTGTCGTAATAGGTACATAATGTTTACCGTTGGTAGAGACGCGCACCCTGCGCACGTGCGCGAAGGCGTCCTCGGCGGCGCTGAGCAGCCGCGCGCGCCGCTTGCGCACGCGGCGCTCGCGCTCCGCCTGCTCGTAGTAGCGCTCGTTGTGCGCGGAGCCCGAGTCGCGCCGCCGCCCGCCGCCGCCGCCGCATGAGCCCGTGGTGGATCTGAAATGACACTACTAGTTTTAGAGTGCGCGCAAGATAACTCTGCGCGCGACTGAGGGCGCTGCTTGCTAAGAAAATCTCGAAAAGCACTCGTTACCAATAGTGGACCCCGATTAGTTCCGATTTTGACCACGCGCAAACTTATCTTGCGCGCACTCTAGTACTGTCTTTCAAAGTGCCTTGGGTGTTGTGGCGGGAAATTAAAATAAAAAAACTTTGATGAAACGGATGGACACGAGAATCTATCCTACTAATCCTACTTCCTATCCTACTAATATTATAAACGTGAAAGTTTGTGAGGATGTAAAGATATATGGATGTTTGTTACTCTTTCACGCAAAAACTACTGGACGGACTTTGATGAAACTTTACAATAATATAGCTTATACATCAGAATGACACAGGCTACTTTTTATCCCAAAAACGTGGGCGAAGCCCCGGATGGAAGCTAGTTATTAATATTTCCCACCACAAAGCCAAGGTAGCCCCTAAAACAAAACATAATTATCTTCTGATTAATCTACCTTATCTAAATAAGTTTTCTGAGAAACATGTTCAAGGAATTTTCCATTTACTACTCATAGAAGTTTTACGTGAGAAAAACGTTCCATGGCTTAACGCCCGGTTAAAAAACTTTGTTAGCGTGTAACCTGTAATTTAAATGAACTCGGAAGTCGAATCGAGGCAGAAGCATCACAATTAATACCTACCAACGGGCTTTCGGCAATCCGTTTCGCTCTTTAAAATTCGATTCGACACAGTTCGTTTTTAATAGGCATAGCTATGGCTAATCCATTAAACCGTGACGGGATACTCTATAATACCAATTACCGACTTCCTAACTGTTTTATATTGTTTAAAATGCGGTCTCCATGACCTCGGCCATTCCCGATAACTGATCTATCGACTCTTTCCCCTACCAGAGATAGATTTCTGACATAAGCTCTATAGCAGGGATGCACAGACTTATTAAGACTAGGGGCCTCTCGGGCAAATTATGAACTGATGGCGGGCCGCCAGAAGTATAGGTAATTAAAGACAATAAAGAATTGATAATAATGTATTAAAATTGAAAAATAATTTATTAATTTGAAGCGTGGCACTGCATAGTGCTTACAATATTTTTTATATTTGGCTCAAATTTACTTGTAGCAACACGTAAAACTGCTTCCAAACTTTCGTTTGCAAGGCGGTTTCGATTTTTTGTTTTATTGCTTGTCCATGTTGCGTTCTAATCCTGGGTATGATTAACACAGCACCTAAAAACAATTACAGTACCTACTTAAATTACCCATCCTTTTTTAAATTACCTAAAATAATTGATTAAATATGTAGGGAAACGAATTTAACCGAGATCGACACGAACATTACCGACCGCTGTTACCGACGCATGCACGGCGCACCGATAAGCGCACTTAAGAGCGCGCGCGCGAGATTCAAATTACTTTTCGAACATATTTTTTTTTGGTTTTATTCTGGAATAGAATTCAATATTTTTCGAATGTATGAGAGTATTATTTTTGCTGTCGGCGGGCCACCAGTATTCGACCGGCGGGCCGCATGCGGCCCGCGGGCCGTGGTCTGTGCATCCCTGCTCTATAGAAATAGTGTCAATAATCTATCTCTGGTAGGAGAAAGAACCGATAGATCGATATTGGGAACGGCCATAAGATAATGACGATAAATGTTATGTTACCACTAGCTGTGCGCAGCGGTTCCACTCGTTGTTTAATTTTTTTTTATCGGATTATTTACCCGCCCGGGCTGTTACTAAGTTTTCGCTTCTACCTACAATAAAGTGTTCTTTCTGACTTTTTGTTTTCGCTCGGCTGCTAACAATAGTCTATATTATTTCTTATGAATCTGGCTATCATAATGAGGGGCTCGTGGCTAAATGACAGCCGCGCTGATCGATCGATCTGCGAGGTTAAGCTGCGCTTGCCGCGGTCAGTCATTGGATGGGTGACCGTTCTTTACACATCGAGACCCCTCCGTGCCTCGGAGAGCACGTTAAACAGTCGGTCCCGGTTGTCATAGGAATATCTTTGACAGTCGTTACGGGTAGTCAGGAGCCCAAAAGTCTGAGAACTGGTCTAACATTCGAAACCGGTATTCCCCAATAATTGGGTTATGGAGGTCAGATGGCAGTCGCTCCTTGTAAAATATTGATATTCAGCTGCAACCAGTTAGACTGGAAGCCGACCCCAATCATGTTTGGAAAAAGGCTAGGCGGATGATGATGATGAGGCGGATGAATCTGGCTATCATAATACAAAAAGATGACCAATGCAACTACTTCGCTTGCTCAACTTACCTTGCTTGTCCTGGCGTTGCAGTAGACCCATCCACTTCATAGAACTTTATACTAGACTGGGCCTTCCTCTGTGATTTAGATATTGGTATTTTCTCCAAATACGGGTTATATATTGGAAACTCTGTATAATACTTCTGTAGAGCCCATACCGCTGCCCTTTGTATGCTCAACTGTCCGATAGCATATGATCTGCTTTCCCCATCAGGACTCCGAACTATCTTTATGTAGTACACAGGCTCTAAATGCCTGATTTCCATTAAAATAACAGCTATATAATGTATAAACAGTAGCGTATCAGCAAAACTGGATACGTAAGAAACTAAGGCATTGTAATCCATTGCCTCCTCGCCTACTGCAAGGGCTTTCGTTGCCTCAGTTATCTGAACAATGTAGAACAACCAGTACGAAAATATACAGACAGCTAAAATGACGAGTGTCATAGCTCTGAACACGAAAATTCTGGGTAAAATTGCGTTTCTTGGTCTTAGGAACACTGCCCATACTCCAATAGCAAGTAATACTAGTTTGAAAGCTAAAGAAAGCAGTATGCCTTTACATTCCGCTGTGCAAGATAACAACTGTATCCTTTGACTCGGTTGTATTGCTATGTTGTCAGACAATCCTGGGAAGAATCCAATCTTTGGCAGCACTACCATTGCTAATGGACTTACAAAGGACACAAAAGATAGTCCAAGAGCTATAGTTGTTCCGAAATATCTTGTGCAGACAAAACCTATCCCATTATCTGACTCCATGGGCCAGTTGCTGACATCTTCCATAGATTGGGAGCCTTCAGAAGTGTTCCCTGTCACTGCTGTAGTGTTTTCCCCCCAGTTTTCGTCTTGTGGCAAGATCTGGACCTCTATGACTTCCTGTCCATCTCTACCCATCTCTGGGTTAATATTCACACTGGTCTGAAATGGCGCCATTGTGTTTTCTGAAGATTCTTTTCTTTGTGACTTGGTGCTCCTGCAATAATCATGAAAAATCTGTATGAGAAAATTATTTGATCAAGAAGTACTTAGAACTAAAGAATCTATCATTCTTTCTTCAAACTAGTTAAAGCCTCAAGTTTTATTATGATGTCTCACATTATGATAAGACATTTTAGAATAATTTGTTTACAGTCATAAGCTCAAGTACCTAGCAAGTACTTGTTTTTAAAGAGAGTTAATGGGTGCATATGAAACATCTAAACAATTCTTTAATGTTAGCACAACCTGGTATTCGAATTCAATGACAAAAGGAAGAGAATGAGCTTTTGATATATCTAAAGGTGGAGAACTGTCATTTGACTCAAAAATTATACTCAGATGGTCATATGAACATAAAACAATATACAATGAAGAATAAAGTAAATGGTGACAGGAGCTTCCTCACTTCCTATCTCTTTAGTTTGGTCAGAAATTAAGGCATCACCAATATCCATTTTAAGGGACTTACACCGCAAACACATCTTATAAGATAAGTAAAGTGTTTATCAACTTAATTATAATTCAGAATAAAAGAGGCCTACACAGAAGCCATCTAAAAGAGATGCTGCATACTTATACAGCTAACTTCTTGACCAAACTACCATGAAACAGTTGTTATTAGTCAACATTTACATACACCTGCGATGCATACTTCATGTTTTACAATAATCCTAAAACAACTTCAGAATATTAATGAGGACATTTTGTACATTCTAAGGTTTTTTAAACTTTTAGGTTTATCTTGGATGAAGGGCCCGGCAATGAAAATATAAGCTGACAACATAGTTACAGTAATTTGCCTGGAGGCTTGTAATTATTTGATCATATCTCACTATAATTAACTTAGGGGAATTTCCCAGTGGTATTACTGTAGCATGGTTTAATAATTTGATGGGAGGAACATTGAACTGAGGCGGGGTTTGTCACTGCATCTGAAGAGTCAAGAATCAAGGATGAAGGCCTATCATACCGGGTGCTGCGATGCGTGTGCTGCCGGTGCCTGGAGCTCCGTCGCGACCGCCCGCTCAGCTCAGACCTCACCGACTCCGTTTCCATTGTACAGCGTCCTCTCCTCGACCCTACCCATCAGCACTGCACCAGAAACACCTACACCAACACACAACAATGTAATCACCAAAATTAGGAGCAATTATAATGCTTCACGGACTATGAACACCATGGAAAACAAGATAACAGACAGAAACGTTCCACTACACTAGAAAAATATCATGCTAAACTCAGTATTATTGGTTTCAACTAAGATTTCATTGAAAAATACCTTTGCATTATCGAAAAAAACGGGAAAATTCTTATTATAGCGTCTCGCGAATTGTCGATCAAACGGATTCATTCATTTTGTACAAACCGAATTTGATCAAAATTGTGGGTACAGTAATCAAATATCGGAAGTCTCATTCTCTCTCGGAAATATGTCCATATGTCTGTCTTATTCGTTCTACATAAAGCGACATTCTTAATTTGGTAGCTTTACATTTTACTTCTTTCGCTTTCGTTCGGAAACTAAACAAACACTTGTATGTATATGGTTTAAATATTTTATTAAAAAGTTTTTTTTTATTCTTCAATAAATAAACCAGCTGTTTCTGTAAAACATATTATTTTGTAGATTGTACGAAACAGTACCAAAAATATAAGAATGTGCTTAAGTTGTGTGTTGTGTTGGATTAAATTGGCGCTGATTTTAAAAATATAGAGCAACTGATTACGCGAAATGATAATGATAAGATAACACACCCATTCCATATAGATAACTAATTCACTACACGTATTTTTATCATGAAGTGATTGTTTTTGTGAAGAAAATCATGGAAGATCCGCAAACTCCGACCCCGAATCGAGCAGAGCGAGGTGAAAGGACAGTGGACGACCTGCATTTGGACAGGATTGTGGCCTCGCAGCCTGAGATTGGCCCTACGCCACCAGACGGCGGGTATGGCTGGCTGATTGTTGTATCAGCAGTGATATATCATATCACTGTACCAGCGTTGCTGTCGATGTACGGGCTCATCATCCTGAAGGCGATTCGAGAGGAAGATCATGAAACAGAGGAAGTTATGAGGATATGGGATATGGACATAGCGTTGGTGCCAGTTATAGCGGTGGTGATAAGACTTTTACTGGAGTCATGGTGTAGAGCTATGGTGAAGATCTTCCATATGCCGAGGTTCATGGCTCTTTCAGGGCTTTGCCTGACAGTGGCCGGAGTCTTGCTATCCAGTTACTCGACGGACGCGACAAGTAACGACCATATCGTGAATATATTCTCCGGTATATTTGCAGGTAATTACTCATAAATCTCATAATGCATTGTTTGTTCTCAAGGCCAGTGTTGAATAGAATCAATAGAATAATAAAAACGTCTTTAAATAGTTTAGTGCTCGTGGTATTCAATAGTAAACTATAGATAAGTACTTACTTGAAGTAGGTATTGTACGTACCTAGAAAGGTAGGTATGTATCATTCTCGGAAACATTGAATGAACTCGATGTTATCGTCCTTGTTATAGACAAGAGGGTACCTACCTATAATCCAAGTCATCAAGTAAAGTCTCATTAGTCATAGTCATCGTGTTTCAAAGAAAACAAGTAGGTACCTAGGTATATATTTATAGGTACTTAATTTATTGACTGTCGTATTCGCTCAAACGAAACGGATTATAAATAATGAATGAATCCATTTTGTTAAAAATATTTACGAAAAATCACTTCGTTTGTAACCAATAGTTTTTTACTAAGTAGGGATTCCCTACACCGTTTTAGAATCACATGATTGTTATTTTATCGTAATTGACCATATCATTAGATAGTTACTTATACTTAGGTACCTACCTAATCAAACCAAGAAGCATCAATTTAATTAATGTCTTAATTAAATTCAAATCAAATTAATCTAAATTACGAGTTAATTAACCGATCAACGAGGCTAAAATGAGACTCAGTTAAAATTCTATCGTTTGCCGACCACAGGAGGTCCTATAAACTTCAATGATTACGTTCGTTGTTGATGTAACTTTAGTTAAACAATGGACTTTGAAATATGGAACTATCAAGATGTTACAAATTGTTTGAACAGGTGGTTTGTGAATCATGATTGAAGATTCACCTAGCTATCAAAATATTAGGCATCGTAAATCTATCATAATCTGGAAGATGGTGACCCGATTTTTTTTACGGCGTAAATATTACGTACCCACCTCTTTTTAGATTACTATATGGTACCCACCTATTTGGGCCTCATGGTTACCTACCTCGTAAGGTTGAAATGTCGTGAGGATAAAGGTGCACTATCTGTTCGTAGGTAACATTGAATACTGAAAATGTTACGCCAGAGCTCCTGAGGATGCGCTGTGCTGACACAGCGGGGGTCCTGCTTGTCCCCTAAGCTGTTAGCACAGCGAACCCTCATTTTATAGGGTCGGCAATGCGCATGTGATACTCGGTGTTGCAAGCGTTCCATAGGCTAGCGGTGTTCGCTTACCATCAGGCGAGCTGTACGTCTGCATTGGGTACCACCTCAGATCATAGGATCTGAGGGTACCACACGTTGTACCTACTTATAAAAAAAACCGGACAAGTGTGAATACGACTCGCGCCCTGAGGGTTCACAAATATGCAATAGCGCCATCTATGAGCAAGGTGCCGCTATTGTATACTTCTAGTGGCGCCATCTATGAGCAAATGCTTCCACCTGTTAAGGGGTTTTGACACACGGACAAACGGACAACAAAGTGATTCTTTACGGGTTCCGTGTTTCCTTTTGAGGTATACCTACGGTCGTACGGACCCTAATCAGGCTTCTATTATTATTATTTTTCTGCTACCTACCACTTTGAAGATGCGATTAGTGAGTTTATTAAAATGTGTCATTTAATTAAGTACCTACCTACTTCGATTCGAACTTACGACCTTTCATTCGAAGATCCAGCCTTGTAACCACTGGAGCTATTGTCGCGTTAAAATAGACCATTCTGTTACCAATTTTATATTCTTTAAGTACTTATATAAAATCACAAGCACACCATTCCTATAGATAAGTAGGTACCTATACCTACCTACCTTCCAAATCTAATAATTAATGCAGTCACGAAACGGAGATGCTAAAAATGATCTATTAGAAATACTTACCTAAACACGTTTGAATGTCACCTATCCTATATGTAGTTATTTCTCGTATTTACGTAAACGACGGAAATACATTGATGTACCTACGGCACTGTTTAAATAAATAGATAGGAAATCCTAGTTATGTAGCTATAGTTAGGTACTTTATCTTACCTAACTAATTAAGTATTTGTGCTCAGAATAGACCGAGTCAGCATTATTTCTTACTTTATGTCTGAACATGTATACTGAACATGTATACATGTTCAGACAGAGTTTCGAGACAGCAATACAATAGTATGCTGCGCTGTCTCGAAACTCTCAGAACAAGGGAGGTAGCCTATTTATCGACCTATTATTTTGCGGTATCCATAGTAAAACAAATACATACTTACCTATTGCAATTTTACGAAATAACCGTGTTTCGTTTGTTTTAATTAAATAAGTTTTACAACAGAAGATAAGCAGGAAAACTGTTACTTATTTTATTTCCACCAATTAACAATGTTCCAAATTACTTATGTATTTTTCCTGCTTAACAGTCTCACTTGAATAAAGTAGGTACCTATTAGGTATGCTAATTTATTTGTCGTTCTGAAAAACAATCATCAATTTACAGGTATCGGATGCGCTCTAACTGGGCAGCAGACGGAAGTGATCATAACCCACTACTTCCGGCAGAAGCTGACCATGGCCCAGAGAATCGTGCGCATGGCGCCCTCTGTGGGCAACTGCCTCGTCCCCATAATCGTCGGCTACTTATGCACCGTATACACTGGAGACGTAGTCGTCATGATTTACGGAGCCATCATCATGCAAAACTGCATCTTTTTAGCGTCATACTCACGACCCATTTACATCGAAAAGGTAATACGTCACACATACAATATGCTCAGGGATGCTGTAGAGGACGAAGATGAAGTAATATTCACAAATCAAACCCGTGCAGAACGCAAGAACCCTCCAACAACAACAAATAACCCTCAAGAAGAACCGTCGCAAAGCACAGCTCATGAAGAAGACAACACAGATGTAGTTGTCTTCAATTCTAAGAAGAACGCCAAAGAGATTCTGGATCCTTCTATACAGTTTAGAGAGAATAGACCAGCTTCTAACGAGGCCAGGTTCTCTACAGACTTCAGCTCAATGTATGATGAAACTCCCAACCGGTTTTCATCAGACTTTGGGACCCTGGATATAACAAGCTACGGTCGAGCGAATGGGTACCGAGAATTGGAGAATATTGACAGACAAAACCCTCAGCCTTTGTACAGGGAGACGACGGTGAACGCTCCACAGAACAGTGTGGTCTTCGCAGCCGAAATGTCGCCAGGCACGGCTAGGAGAACAGCCTCCTTGAAGAAGAATTTCATCACGGTGACGAACATGCTACGTGATATCAATTTCTATTTGTATGCGTTGCTGCATCTCTGTACTACCTTCTCGATACTGGTTCTGGGTGTAGTCTTCCCACCCTTGATATGGGAGCAGAATCCGACAATGAATATTTGGTCGGTGAGTACCTATCTAGTCTACTTATTTCTTTAACAGATTTTGTGTCAGCATATCACAGAATGCTGAGTAAGTGGCTTGGTGAAGAAACAGTTTCCTTGACGTTGCTAACTACTTTTAGACAGGACTGCCAAAACCTCGTCAGTCAGAATGAGGATGACTGACACGTTTCGACCAAATAAGACCCAAACGCGTTACTTATTTATGTAGGCATACCATAACATCCCTACGACCTACTAAATCATGACCTATCCATGTTACAGGTGGCAACACTAATAGCAGTGGCGCACGGCTCAGCATTATGCTTCATAATGCTGTGCGTGGTGCTGCCGAAGTCCATCAACGAGAAGGCAAGACTGTGCGCTGCGTTCTGCGTGGCTGGCGCTATGGGCTTCTATGGTAAGTGACTGGATACTATCACGTAATGAGTGTTCGCTTTGTTGAGACTCCAGTGGCGGTCTGAGTGAGTGGGGGGGGGGGGGGGGTCGTAGGGGTCATGTTTTACACGAAGCGTTTGTTCTGAAAAGAAGAGCCAAAAAGCGACTAACTTTACTCACAAAATTTCACATCACGAAAAGACCACTCTCGTGGCGCAGATTAGAATTCTGTTCAGGAAAGACAATTTTGGTGTTGTTTCTGTTTTAAATTCGAAAACTTGTCAAAATAAAGTGCTTCGGTGACTCGTGATTCAGGACGTGTAAATTGCCCCCCCCTTACATCCACGCCTGCCCGTAATTCTTCGATTTTGTCAGTATCAGCTGAGCACAAAATCCCCCATTCATTGCAGGCATCACCCTCTCTAACAACAAAAGCCTGCTGGTGGTGTGGTGTATGCTGGCCAGCTTCGCGACGGCTGCCTCCAGCATACTACAACAGCCATTATACAACACCACGCTCAACGAGTTCGATACCACGGCCACTATGACCGCGTCAAACACCATCGTCGCAGTCTTCATAATGGCGTGGGCGCTGATATACAATTATGACTACAGAACTTGTTTTTTGACAGCCAGTGTATTGCAAACTGTGACTGCTTGTATGTTTTTCGCCTTGTCTTTTAGGAGAAGGCGATAATACGATAATATTTTTATGGTTAGTTGTAGATTATTTTAACATTCAAGCACAGTAACATTATTTAACTGTACCCCTATCATGAGTTTTTTTGACGTATAGTTGCGTTAACGTAAGCATATTTTGAATTGAAAATACAACAGTCCTTTATCATTCATTTTGATAAAATTTTATGCAATTTGCACATTTTAAAAAATACAGAGAAATTAATTAAGTATTTAATTTATATAAATATTGTGTAGTAAACGTATATTTTCAATTCAAAATATGCTTACGTTAACGAAACTATACGTTAAAAAAACTCATGATAGGGGTACTGATAACTCTAATTATATACACTGTGACATTTAAATCACAATCACTGTTTTTTCTAGAACAAACGTTGCTCCGTTTTATAGCATGAAATAAAAAAAAAAACGATACGTCATTGGTCTTTCAAAAATAAGCGCGGTTGCATGTCATTGGCTAATTATTTATTTGCATTTCGGCCCGCATTGGCCAGACGTCCTTGTTAGTGCACCTGGACTCTTATCTCTTTTGAATACCGCAGTGAGTGAAGTTTGATGTTTGAGAACGCCTAGTTCATTTTTAGGGTCCCGTACCTCAAAAGGAAAAACGGAACGCTTAAAGGATCACTCTGTTGTCTGTCTGTCTGTATGTCAAGAGTGTCAAGACCCTTAACGGGTGGAGGCATCTTTTCGTAGATAGCGCCACTAGAAATATGTAATAGCGGCATGTTGCTCATAGATGGCGCTATTGCATATTTCGCAACCCTCAGGACGCGAGTCGTACTCGCATTTGTTCAGTTTTTTTTGTAAATATTTGAAGTAGGTATTAAAATGGTAATAGACAATAGTGTAAACAACGTTTGCTCTAGAATACAGTGATTTAAAAGTGTGTTTAAAAGTTACTGTGTATGTGTACATATTTATAGTGCATTGTTATTCATAATAAATTGTATGTACTTAATGGCTTATTTTTTAACCCAAAGGTTGACTGGGAGATAATGCCTTGTGGCATTATGTCCGCCTTATATACATACGCCACCATTGTGCATAGAATATAATATAAACATTTGTACAAGGTATGTTTTGAGACATGATTTTTTTTCTACTTATAATTATTGTGTACCTACGTTGTGATTGGTCCCGATTCTGTTGTTTACGAACTAAACTAGTTTAGTCTTGTTATGTCTCTTTCTAATAAAAAACATGAGAGAGGGATGGCAGATATTTAATCCTGTCAAATTAGTCCACTTGAATAGTTTTAATGTCAATTTAGTCGAAATCGCAAAAGGTCATGACTATTTTCCCGTAAATGACAAGGGCGTAGACTAATTTGACAGTTCTAAATATGTCCTGTCCTTTTTCAATTATATTTGTAAGAAAGAGATATAGTGTGATTAAAATTAGTTTAGTGCGATGTTCAACAGAATCAGCACCATTATGTGATGTATAACAAATTGGACAAAATTTACTAGATATACAGGGTAAAATTAAAACCAGTGCGGATATTTTAGGAGGTGAAAGTACTCATGAATATGATCAACTTTTATTATGGGACCGACACTAAAATATGAAAAAAAAAATCAGCTGTTCCATACATTTTGATCGTGTTGTACTGCATTTTTGTATACAGCTGTTTTTTTTTTTTCATATTTCAGTGTCGGTCCCATAATTATTAAAAGTTGATCATATTCATGAGTACCTACTTTCACCTCCTAAAATATCCGCACTGGTTTTAATAGTCCTAGTCTTAGGTGCTTTTTTATGTAAATAATATATCTTCATATCTTGCCATATAACACAATATCATAGCAATATAACACAGTATCATAATAAAGATAACATAGTGAATGAATGATTAAAACCATAACATAATATTTAGTGAGTTGTTTATTTTTAAGAGATCACATCTGTTGCAGTCCGTAAATAAAATATGTATCACATCTATGGTAGGGGACGCACTAGGCAGTATAGCTGCGTAACCCATAGACAATGTGTCTATGAGACTCTTCTACCTCACCTACCGATTTCTACAGAATATCATGTGACAAAAAACTTTATACGATTATAAACCTTTTTTGTATAAACATAAAATTGAATTTTCAATGCACAGAGGAATGCTTTTTCACAGTCTTTTGCTATACAAAATAAGAAACGTGATTATTAATTAGGGACTCTAATGACAAGAAACAAGGTTCTTAATTGGTTGACAAATACAGTATATTTTGGTAGTTATATCATAAACAGTAGCATGGGCGTAGCTAAGGAAATTTCGAGTTCCCTTCCTCCATAAAATTCAAAATACCGTACTTATCTGTCGACCGATCTCAATCCTAATTAATATCATACCTTCTCGAAATCGAATAAATACAATTTAAGACCACAAAATCAAATCAACGCCTACGCTACGCCTGTTATTGTTGACCTGTAAGTGATTTCAATAAGTTAGATACACCAGAGAACATAGGTGACGCTTTCTTGTAGAAAGTGTCATCTAAGTTTAAGGTATAGGTAGCGGCGTGAATTATGAGCACAGATCGCGCATGTACATTTTTGGCCCAATAGACAATAGAAAGGTGTACTATGTAAAAGTACATAATATAGAGCCGATTCTAAAGTATGGGACTCAATAAGTCACTGATTCGAGCGAGTTTAATATCAATTTGTTAGATAAAGGTTTAAAAATAATTTCAAAAATAAATAGAAAGCATAAGTACCTACCTACGATGTTTATAAGACCACTAAAAAGTCCCAATTGTTTAATATATTTTTCAGTTCTACTCACTTACTGGCCTACAATAAGAAATTTAGTAAATAAATATGATATGTCCGTAAAAAGTAAAACATTTTAAAGACTATTCTATTTTTATTGTAATTTATAATTCGAATAAATAATATTTTTAATACGAATGTCATTTTAATTAAATAATGTTTTCAACACACTTGCTCATATAATGGCTCTTATTTCACCGCAATTAGGCACGTAATCACACCTGTAATCAAACTGTGACTTTTTCATTGCTATTACTCACTAGTGAGTTATGGACTGGGCGCGCGCGCTGCTCCTCCGGCGCGCCAGTATTATTTTATTCACAAGTGTGTTGATAACATCGTATGATACACGTGTGTATTGATGATTACCGCTGAGGCGCTATTGACACCCGAGCCGCCAGGCGAGGGGCTTAAGGGAGCCGAAGACACTTTACACAACGTTACACACTTGTACCATAATTAGGGCTGCCATCACCTAAATTGCTGACGCCGGACAAAAACTTTAAAAACCCCGGACATTTGGGTGAAATTGAGTAGTTTTCCCGGACGCCCCCGAAAATAATATTTCATCAATCTGGATTCCCCTAACACGAAGTGTCCGGGTTTTACCCGGACTTTTTTTAAACCCCTACCGGACGCTCTCCGGACGCCCTCTAAACTAGGACAAATCCGGGGAACCCCGGACGGATGACAGCCCTAACCATAATGTACTTTTATAACCCTCTCTTTTGTTGCACATAAATTATAATAAATTGCAATGTAATAGATAAATTATAGGAATGTATTAGTTGATTACAAACAATTTGTTTGAAAATTAAAAGAAATTAAAATGCTAATTGTGAAACTAATAATTAATTTTTAGTTTTGCAATTTTTTTTCGAATTGGTCAAGCGAACAGAGTGACGTCACCTGGCCGCATTCTAAATTCAAAATCACCACAATTTTGTTTTTAAGCATTTTTGTCTGGCAGTCCCGTATAAATAAAATAATACTTTAACACTGTAATTTAGCTCAACAAATCCATCATTTCATTATCTGTTAATTTTTTGACATCACTAATAGAAGTTGGATTGTTATTAGCAGTAGGTAAGAGAGATTCGAATGCGGACCAGTCCTGTTTCATTTTACTTTGATTCTGGTTGTTCATTGTCCACTTATTATTAAAATTACCGGCTGATGTTGTCGACCAATTTCCAGACGGTAAAGCAGCCTGGTTGTCGAACCCTGAGAATTGGTTCGGATAACCATAGTTAGGGTTGTTGGGTACCATGCCTGGGGAGCTGTAATGTGGACTGGTTATGGGTGCTATCGCCTGGTTCGTGGTGATCGGGTGTGATGCTGACGCTGCGATGGGTTTGGCCAGCTGGTTGAGGTTGGACTGTAGGAGCGAGGTGGTCAGGTCGACGGGTTTGTGCGTCGATTTCCGAGGCGCTGGGATCGCTTTAGGTTGTGCTTGGTTCGAGAATTTTCGCACGGATTCCTGCTGGTGCGCTATCCTGGAAGAAGGCGGAAGGCGTTTGGTTAAAATATTATTCAACTAGCTTCTGCCCTCGACTTCGCCCGCGTAAATCCAAATTTGGCGTAATTTTTAAAGGCCTGTGTGTTATTCTGATGTATTATTGTAAAGTTTCATCACAATCTGTAGTTTTTGCGTGAACGAGTAAAAAACTAAATGATTGATTGAACTGATTTATGTACTTATGCAATGTTCTTTTCATTCAACTATTTTTATCATTCATTCTTTTCGCAAATTCCTTCAGTACCCCAACACTAAAGCCGTGTCTCCTGCGCCCTGTTTTCGTGTTCGACGAACATTGAACAGTGAACAGTGAACGAGAAAGGGGCGTGGTCTACGTGTTTTGACGAATAAAAACACTCAAAACACGTAGACCACGCCCCTTTCCCGTTCACTGTTCACTGTTCAATGTTCGTCGAACACGAAAACAGGGCGCAGGAGACACGGCTTAATAGTGCAAATATGGTATTATTATTTTTCTTTGTACTGTCAAGATGCAAACAAATTATGGGTCAAAGTGTAATTAATCTCCTATACCTTTGCTTATCCTCCATAGTAAGATGTCGTCCATTATCGTTGACGGTCGGCAAGGCTGGTTCCTTCTCTTTCTGGTTGAAGGAGAACGGGTCTATGCCTAGACCTGAGAACATCTGGTCCAAGTCTGACTGTGGAGGGGCGGCGGATACAAGGGTCTCAGCCGACGGGGACATCGCGTGCTCCATTATCCTGAAGAGATGGAAAATAATGAGCATATTGATAGCTGCTCCCCGCAATTTTACCACTGTTGCTCGGCTCCTAAGGGTCGTAGCGTGATGTTAAATAGCCTATACTATTCCTCATGAATCTATCACATACAAAAATATTGTTTTGAATCCGACTGGTAGTTCCAGAGATTAGCGCGTTCAATCAAACATACTCTTCAGCTTTATAATATTAGTACCTATAGATTTAATACTCACTTGGATTCATTATTTATAGAATTCAGCTGCTCCAACTTTGCCCTATGCTCCGTCTCCACCTTGGATATCATCTGCTTGACCAGGGTTATTAAAGCGTTGAACTGGTTCAGGGTGAGACCATTCTCGACACACAGCGGTATGAGGAATGGGAGGACCTTTGTAGCCATCACCTCCTTGGTGATGCCGAGCTTCGAGTGGCTTAGAGCTAGCTTGTATATGCCTGGAAGGAAGGATGGAAGTATTAGCATATAGCATAGGATAAGCATAATCAGCCTATAATGTTCTTACTGCTGGGACACAGGCCTCTTCTCTATGAGAGGGAGTGGGCCTTATTCTAAACCCATTAAAATTTTGCTTCGGACTTGTATATTAAAGAAAAGTTCTAGACCAAATTTTTTTGGCTAGTATTAAGGTATACCTATACGCAGATTTTACTAAAAGGATATTTTCCTTGCGTCCAGGAAGACCGGGACAGGAATGCTTTTAGCTCTAAGCCTGATTCCCTACCAGCTTAATTTTAGCTATAGTCCGAACTCCCAAACATTTGTATTCATCCAACTAAAAAAACGTGACCTTGCTATGATAATTCTTGGTTCGCTTTCTAAACATCAAGGTAAACTTTTTATTTGCTCTTCAATGTCTATGATGGTTATTAGTACCTATTTAAACATTTACCCACAGTCTACATTCAAGTTATTTTTTTATGGTGACATCAAAAACATCTATGCATTATCCAAAATGTAAAGTAAGTTCGACAGTTCTAATACATACCCAATATTCCCATCAGCACAGCCGGTTCCCGCGACGGTATCTGCGGCAGGAACGGTATAATCTCGTCCAGCACCAACCATTTGTCCAAATGCTCCAACAATTTGCCCAAACACAACAAACAATTGACTCTCACTGATATGTAATTCGTACTCATACACAACTTTTTGATACGCGGGAGAAGCGCGTTCTTCATTGCAGGGTAGTCTATCAAAGATGCAAAGGTCGGCAGAACAGACAGACATAGCTCCTGAATTTGCTGCGCGTCCGATTCCAAAGCCCTATACAACATTGGCAGGATATCCGTCTTCACTTCGTCTCCTGGCGTCAATTTCAGTAGCAATTCCATTTTCTGCATGAATATCAGCAAGATTTGTATAGGATCCTGTATCAACATGACTGGTTTGAGGACTGGAAGAATGTATTTGACGTATTCCTCTTTAGTACAGTTTTCGGCAATGAGTAAGACGTTTGGGAGGACAAAAGGAACCATGGGCGGGTTGATGAATTCTTTCGTTAAGCACGGCAGAATCCGGTAGATGCAGATACGATGGGGCATTTTCTGGATAATTTGAGGTAAACCTTTGTAGAACTGAGACTTTTGGAGATTGTCCCATTGGAATAAAGAGTCTAAGTAGTTCAGGGTTTTGACGCCGACGTCCTCGAAGTATTGTATCTGTAAAGGAAAATATTCATATAAAAAAGGCTTTATTTTCACTCGATAAAGTAAAAATTCTTTTTGTTTTGGGGTCTTACCTTCAAAAACTGATGTGGGTCAGGCCTCAGCTCCGGCGTAGCATTCAACAGCAACTTCACATACTCCCTCAAGCCATCGTTGACACACGACAACCTTGAAGGCGGTAGATTTCGGATCTCATTCACAAACCTCTTGAATTTCGAGTAATCAGTCCCTATATTGCCCAAAGTCTGATGTCCTGTACTATGCAGAGCATATATCACCATCCCTAACGAATATAAATCACTGGCAGGAGAGTGAGAAGCCGAAAGAATGTACTCTGGAGCCAAATAGTCAAGCATTGGTTGAGTTAAAGCTGGCATAGCAGGACAGTACTCTTGGAACGGCCAAAATGGGGCTGATCCTGACGCACTTTGGTTGGCAATACAGAAATCGAACCCAAATATTTTCCAGGCACCTTGCTGGTTCACTATTATGGACTCTGGACATATATTATGATGGAGAAGTTTAACATCATTGTGTAGGAACGTCAGTCCTTCAGCAATCTGCATCAGACCATACTTAATTTCGAGCTCGTACAATTTATAGTTGACTAGGTGGCTTGGTGTCGGTTGCGGCATGTTTTCCGTGTTACCTAACACATTCGCTAAGCTGGCGAAGACAGGTTCTGTGGCGAAAGCGATACTCTCCCTGCTTTCTTCAAGACTGTGTTGTACCGTCAGTATCTGTGGATGTCGTAACTTCGTCAACTGTACAATGCCACGTTTTAAAGTCTCCAACATGATATCTCTGTCTGGTTTGGACCATCTCTCTAATTGTTTCTTTTCGAATAGGAATATTGATGCCTCTTGTTTTGTTGATTTCTTGTAGCCTTTGTATATCTTCCATAGGAGACCTATAAAATATTGATTGTTCCAATTAGATTAATAGAGTCAGACATGGTGATAATGTATCCGGTGTATGATGGTCCAGCACAGTACCAAAAAATTTAAATCAGTTAAAAATATTCTAGTCATCATTTTTTCCTGACCTTCCTATTGGCCCCACAGGGTAGTAGGGCCAAACAGACAGACTATTAGTCGAAATAGCAAACGCGATTATTTTTTACATTCCGTTGAAGTTTTTTGCATACCATGTACTCAGTCATTGCCAGCCAATATCTGTACTGTAGGTTATTCCCAAATCATAAGATTTTAATTTTTTTCTCATTAAATCCTTATTTAGACTTCATGCAACAAATGTAGGTACATCAGCGAACTTAATGACAGACTAACACTGAGTTGCAGAAAAGGTCATTAAGTTTTAAAGGAGACTTTAACAATAGAAGTTGTATGGTTAATGCCTCCGTTAAAATTTAATTATCTTTCTGCAACTGACCGTTTATGATATAGAGATAAAATGGCAAGTGCATTGTTGATTTAAAAAGTTTGTTTTTAGTTAAAATTTTGTTATTTTCATTATAGTGTTATTTGTTTTATTGTACCATACTGTAAAAGTTATTTCATATTAAAATTTGTGAAATAATTCCTGACACTGACAGAGATCAGCCTGTAGTTTGTGCAATTCAAAGCCTTGTTAACCTGAACAGATTTTTTAATAAAAAAAACCCTAGAGATAACTACATCATAAAAGTTTTAGAGCAGATAGGAGAAATAAAAAAAGAAAAAAAAAAAAAAAAATAAAGTTAGAATTCATTGACATTGTTTCTAATTGTTTGTTTGTTGATTTAGCTATCCATTAACTGTTGTTCCTAGTATCTTTTCTGTTGCCGGCCAAGGCCCAGTTCTTCAAGCATCATATAAAATATATTTGGCAACTGTAAATATGGTCAGAGTCGCCTACTCTGTCAAACAAAAGCAATGAAGTTATTAGTTAAATATTCATAATTATTGTACATAAACTAAATATTTCCTTGGCACACCTACCTGTTCCACCTACTGTTGACCAACAGTCTGTCAGTCTGCTTATGTTAATCTAAGAAGCGGCGATGGATTGAGTATTTTGTTGACCTTAATATAATTATGTACACAAAAAACAAATAGATACCTAATTATGAATACCAACCACTCCCAACTTATCTACATAACTGCACTAAGTAATCAAAGGGATGATTAGCACAACAAATAAGGTGCACAATAGATAGCACCCGTGTCTGAATGTAAATTAGAGATACATCATTCTTTTTTTACCTGGTCCAGCGCTCGCAATATACTGAGTCGCCTCAAACTCCCTTGTCACAGGATTACCAGGTAAAACGCCAGATAATTGCGAAACTGTGTTGCTGACCGACGAATAAAACTTGTTAAACACCTCCATGTTCAAGTTACACTTTAACTTTTTATTGTATTGTAAAAATAAAAATCATTACGGAGCCAGACAAAAATGTACGGACATGAAATGTCAGTTTGACATGCTTGTTGACATTAAAATATCTACTCTGTGGTTGACATGTTTGACGTTGGACAGTCAGATTTACGTTCGGAAGCAGAAATTATATTTAGTGGTTTAGTTTTGTTTGTCTGTCAGTATATTCTCTACTACGAAATAAAACTAAGATTTTATTATAGAAAAGATGAACGAAATTTTTCTTTGGATTAAAAATGTATATGAGAAAATTATAGTAAGTACATAATAATTTATTATTGTAAAACATTTCTAAACGAACATAATTGCGAGCATTTACATTTAGAGCTTTAATTTTTTTTAAAACAAATACCTAAAAAAAGCATTCTGCTGCAGAAAAAATATTTTATAACCAAAATCGAATAACCAAAAAATTTTAAACACAAACACAATGCACTATAATAAATTAAAGATGTGAAAATTGTAAAACAAATTGGTTTAATGTAAAAACTAAAGCTGTATTTGTGAATGAACTCACGTTCATCAAATGTCAAACACGAAATGTTCACGAATACGATCAATACGATTTGTTTTTGTAAATGAATCACAAAATCACAAGAAATTATTAGGTATTTTAAAACAAACTCAAAATGTGGCTAAGACGTTCCATAATCGTAGTATCAATCGTCTTTACAATCACACCAACAATTTTGTCAGAGAGCGAACCATATTCGAAAGAACCATATCGACCTCTTGGTCCTTATGTGAAATGCAACTTTTTACCGCTAGAATTCCTGGATTGTGACGAGCCAATCGACCATAAAGGGAACCATTCCGCCAGAGAGGCGATTGGCCATGGCTGTGTGAAATTTGGAGGCGTGAGATACGACCAAGTGGAGAAAACCAGAGTGCAATGCAAAGCCTTAGATGGCATCGAATGTTTTGGTCCCAGGAGCTTCCTAAGAGACGGGTTTCCTTGCGTTCGGTACTCAGGACACTATTTTACAACTACCTTAATCTACAGTATATTATTAGGCTTTTTAGGTATGGACAGATTTTGTCTCGGACAAACAGGGACGGCTGTGGGTAAACTGCTCACATTAGGAGGCCTAGGAATATGGTGGATAGTTGATGTGGTGTTGCTCATCACGAACAGCTTGCATCCAGAGGATGGAAGCAATTGGAACCCTTATGTTTAGACAAATCAGTGTTTAGAAGTGGAGTTGAAAAATTATAAAACAATTGTGAACAAGGAAAAAGTTGTATAGAATAAGTTTTGATTACAAAACTTTTTCTTGTTTCCTTTGAGTTTGAGACTTAACAAAAAATGTAAAAAGATTTTATATTGAGTTAATGACTGAGACATTGTAAATACCATGTTTTGAATGCTAGAATCTAGAATACTAGAGAATTATAACTGATGGTCCCTCATTAGATTGTAACACTGCCTAGTGCTTAACAGTAAGGTAATAGGTTTCAGGAAGCCCTACAGAGTAACCCTTGAAAGTAACCAACCACTACTATTCCAAACCAAGTTTCAGGAGAACCATCATTCTAATATCCTAATCATAGTTGATTATGAATCAAGAACCCAGCAACAAAGCTGAATAATGTTAAGGAAATAAAAACTTTATTATGCAGAGTTCAGTCTTTCCCAAGCTCAGACCAAGAAAATACATAATAGGTCCCCAAGCAACTTTTGCTTATTAATTAGTGACTACTTTGAGTGTAGGTACTAAAATTACACACACTGATTATACTTAATAATATATAATTTTGAGAATCTTGTAAGTTAATTTTATTGTGATACTTAATTTTGTAAATAGTCATAGATTATCATGTGTAAATATAAACTATCTTCACTAACAATTTATTATTTTCCTAGCCTGTTCCTAGAAGCCCTAAAGTCCCCAAAGAGTGTAAATATAAACTATCTTCACTAATTATTTTCCTAGCCTGTTCCTAGAAGCCCTAAATTCCCCAAAGGACATCTGGCAGAATGATCCTTCACTTTTAACTTGTTCTCTAGTAGGGTTATTATTGCACCCTACTATCGTAGTCTTTATCAGCTGTGTCCACATCGTTTTTCAACTCTCTTGTATTTCTTACAACTAAATTGCCTGACCGGAAATTAAATATAGGAATGCTCCTGAGACACTTCAATCTTAGTACAAAGTTTATTTTTAGCTGTAATGAGATTATTAGCAGAGAGCTACGTACATAATTAAGCTATTTCATTTGCATCACTTCTAGTTGCCTGCTACCCCCATTGCTGAATTTCATCTGCATAATTAGCTACCTAATTCTTCATAATTTGAATGTATATTTATCTTTCTAAATGAGAAGGTACCTACCATTTTTAGCTGCGATGTACGTCTTGCAATGTGTGAAAGCCGATCGTGTAAAATTTATGTGCTGTAGTTCCTAGCAAATAATAGTCCATTCCCTCACTGTGGCCTTTGTACAAAATGATTGAAAGGAAGAACATAACGCACATCAGCAAGAAGGGTGTCACAACACATAATAATACGAAATTGAGTTATGTATGCCATCTGAAAGGCAATTACAAACTCGATCTGCTAAAAAAATTTCATAATTATAGTGCAATTCCTCGCTGAGAGAGGGCAATTAATACAGATTTTTTTTAATGGAATTCTATGATCTAAAAAAAAGAAAATCGTGATTTCCCAAAAACATTTATTGTGTTGTGACACTCTTCTTGCCGATGTGCGATAATATCTTTGGAAGTGACGATCAGTCATAGGTCTGTCTAATAAGATTTGTTGCTTTCAACAAGCTTTGTCTACATTGCAGCTAAGTGACCCAAAGTGACTTTCCAAGGTAAGACATCTGTGAGTAAAATAAAACAAAATTGGAAACTTATTTAGTTTATTTTAACTTAAGCCACCAGGGCTGAAGCGGTGCTTGACTCATACTTCCAGTTGGGTGGGAGCACGCTCTTTGTCTTGTAGTAGCGGGCTAGCCTGTGAATTCTGGACTCGACGAGAATCAGCCTGAATTTGCTGTCTTTGTCCTTCCTGTTGCGTTCCAAGTGCTTCCTCATGGCAACGGCTTTCTTGATCAGGTAGTACAGGTCCTCCGGTAGGTCAGGAGCGAGACCCATGGCTTTCATGATACGCAGGATCTTTTTGCCAGTAACGAATCTGACTTGTGCAACTCCATGGGAATCCCTAAGCATGACACCTGGAAATGGCAGAAATTATCTTATTAATTTTTTACCCAATATTGATCTAGGTACATGTTGTATCTAGGAAGATTTCAAAAATGCATATTAGTTGGAGAACATTTCAGTTTAGTCTTGAAACAAAAGATGGATGACTACCCCTTGAAAAGATTAACAGGAGAGCCAGCTATAGTGTAAAAGAACTTATAAATAGCCTGTTTATTCAACAACCAAGCAGCTTATGGTAGCTTGACTGGGCTGAAGTTTGTGCAAATTGCATCGTAGTATTTTAAACCTTATTGTAACAACTACATGTGCAAAATTGTGGAGAGCCTGCTATCAGCCTGATCATAATAAAATATGCACATTATAAGTTCTCCATCCATCCCAGATATTTATAACTGCCCAGCTATTTAGAACTGGTTGGTTTTGTTTGTATTAGTAACTTTTGTAGCCAAGTCATCCATCATAAATTCATAATACAAGTAGAAGATACAGTCAAAATCTGTTATAACAACATCGAAGGGACCACTCATATTTGGTTATAAAAACCGATTGTCATAACAACCATTGGTGTTTTTCAGGGAACAGTCAGTGAGGACCTATGATTTTGGTTATTATAACCAGTATGTTGTTCTAAATTATGTCATCGTAAACGGTTTTAACTGTAGTATTCTTCATCTAGTTCCACTCAACCACTGAAGTTGGCCATCAGCTCTATCCTTTGCCAGACAGGAGACTATACAATAATCACTGTCAATCTACTAAATCCATCAAGATAAGGACCCAAGTCCTTGAAGTATGATGTTATCAGTGTTAGATAGATCCTGCCTTTCACCCACACAAACAATCTGTCCTGTTGCTGTTCACTTTAGTACCACATTCCTGCGATTAAATTCAGGACACAATTGGTATCACATGTTTCTTATAATCGTCAGCTTGGTCAGATAACTGAAAATTGGTTGTGGCTGACATCACAATCCTTGATTTGTAATTTTAAACTTAGAAGTTTCAATTGATCAAAGATACATGGTGGTATGCTGTACAGCAAATGTTGGCTGTCACCTTACATGCACTATTTTATAATTTGGTTAGATTGGATCTACCTTTAATTTCAACTGGAGCAGCACAAAATCTATAGTTGTCACCTGAATGATCAAAAACTGGAGCTATACACTCAATTTTTATAACATTCTAATGCTTTCATCAAGAACTACCATTTGATGGCCAGTGCTGCATGATGTGCTAATGTAACTGCAGAAGGGCATATAGAACTCTAGATATTGAGTCGCCAGGAACAAGTCCAGTCACACTTACAAAAAATATGATAATAACTTGGTTCTTACCAATTTGGGAGGGAGTGAGGCCTTTCTTGCCAAGTTTGAAAATCTGTTCCTTTACATCGTCAGCAGTCAGTTTTAACCAGGTCGGCACACTGCGCCGGTATGGCAGCGCTGATTGGGAAATACCCTTACTGAAAACATAAAATTCACACTTCGCTGTAAAGCCATGTGGTGACCACTCAATCGGTAGGTTATGTTAACGTCACAAAAACTTTTAACAATGAAAAATCTATGCTGAATCATGAGTATGATGTTGTACACTATAAATTACACATAAATTACCCAGGTGCGTGCATACGACCCATGGCTGCGGCTTTAAATAAAACTCGCCGATCTGACAACGACAACAAGAGAAAACGAAAAGATGGTTGCCGGAAGGAGGCTAATCATTCAATTCTCGTTTTTGACGTTTGTGTTACGTTATGGTCGTTCTTCATTCACTAGTGTTGTAGCCGCAGAAAAACCGGTAAAGCAACAAAATTGTCTGTGGTTATGTCAATTTGATTTCCGATAGCTAGGTAGGTACCTACGTTTTGTTTTGCAACTATTTAATTGAAAACATTGAAATGTCATTAATGTCAAACTCAAATGACAGATTTCCACCTTTCCTAACCAAATCCCAAACTGTCCCAAAGTCTATCAAACACTGTAATTCGTACTGTTTGGTCGCAAAAATGACGAACCCGTTCGGTGTATCTGAAGCGCAGTACAACCTCATCAAAGAGCAAGCCACAAGGCGCGCTGGGCTCAGGAAGGAGTTCTTAAAACAAAGAACTAACCCGTTTAAACATGCCTCAGAAGCTGGATATGTCGTGAGTGTTTAATTACGTAATATTATTATTGAGAGTTCAAGTATAAACAGTTTTTAACTGTATAGGATTAAGACAACTCTCTGACCCTATCTCGGTCTAAAGATACTCAGGTTAATTATTTCATTTTCAGTTTGATCCAGCTCTACAGAAGTTCCTGTCCATGAAAGTGACTCAGCTGCAGCACTTCACAGCCAACACACGTACAAGCTTGTTTGGAGTCTTTGCTATTGTAGTTCCCATGTTTGCTTACGGATACGCTCTCTGGACACATAGGACAAACCGTGAAGCCCAAATCAGAAGCGGGGAACTTCGTTACAAAGACAGAATGTTCAAATTGCAGTAATTGTGTATTTATCCAGTGTAAAATAATATGGAATAATGTAGGTGTTAATAAAATCAAGTAACTGTTATTTGTTTTTATTTATTGTTTAGTGTAGAACTAAGCTTTTGTTTTTATTTGTAACATTCATGTAAGTAGGTATATTTATTGAATTTCGTCAATAATTGCTTTTCTTCTTGATTGTACAGTTGTAAAATGATGCTGGCAGTTAAACAAGTCGAGTTTCTAATGGCTATATGAAAAAGAAAATGAAGTTGTCACCATGTTGTCAGTTCACTGTCAGTATTATGTTCCTTGGTCATTTGAATTAATGTGGTGGATCCCGAAGTTTGATCAACTTTTTTTAATTATCAAAATAATATTTAGGTATACAATAATGGCAGACAGATATGGATTTTCTGATCTTGAATGCAAAATAATTTTAGATCAAATTGAAAGACGTGCCAAATATAGAAAAGAATTTTTAAAACAAAGGACTGACCCTTGTAAACATTCTAAGGAATCTGGCTATGTTGTAAGTTAGAATTTTCCACAATTTCTTTTGAAGGGATGATTATAATATAATAAATAAGTTATCATATCAAATATACCTCAAAAAGTGCCTGCGAAAAAATGCGATGCAATTTACCAAACTGCATCGCATTTTTATGCAGGCGCTTTTTGAAATTAAATTTCAGGTGACCTTACCTAGCTACCAGGCCTTACATGATTAATACGTCGTAATATTTTGATACGCTATGATCCATAAACTTATTTCATATTTCAGTTCGACAAAGCGATCCAACACTTCCTATCGATGAAGGAGACTCAATTGAACCATTTCCAGTTTAACCTGGGGACGATCCGTTTCGCATTATTGACCATCGTACTGCCAATGACTTCGCTCGGATATCTATTTTGGGTAACTCGATCTAAGACAGAGCGCGAGATACGTTGCGGTAGGCTCAAATATAGGGACCGATGTTTTAAATTAAAATAGCTTTTCTTATTGAATGCATGTCATGGGAAAAGCCTATCTATCTATTTTAGTTACAATTGGTCGAAAATATTGCTGCATGCTGCATCTAGTCAGATTATAACGTTTTGTGGGCAAAAACGAGGAGATATTTGGATCTCCTCTCATATTGCTTGTATAGAGACAGAACCAACTGTTCTGTCACCGTAAATGGCCAATGGAAGTTATTATTGATGATTAGTCTTGCATTGCACTAGCCTCGGTCGCCGCTGGTACAGTCTACGCTTCCACGACTATCGAGGGGTGCTTCTTGTGGTCGCCAACGTACGCATTTCTGAATGACGGGAGTCACGAAGTTTTGTTAATAAATAAAATATTATTTTAGTTTTTGTTATTATTGAGCCACTGCGCTAGTCATATGAAAAATAAATGTAAATAAAACATTATTACATTATAAAGACCTATTATTTCTTTATAATATTCTATTATGACTAGCATAAAATTGTATGAATTTTTATGCAATATTCTGAATTTTCTTTCTAGTTTTTAAGGTCTACTACAAAGTGTATGTGCGGAGCTGGGAAATTCTTACAATATGCAGCCAGCCTAAAGTGACCATGATGGATATAATAAAAAAATAATAACATAATACAACATAGCATAGCCTATTTAATAATATTAGCGTGGGTTACAATACTAGTGTAGGTACATGAACGTGGTACAGTTAGCGGTCATCCAGGGACTTGTCGCGAGCTATGACCGTGTCGTCAAACTTCACCATGTAGGTCGTCCCTTTGTGCCAGTGGGCTGTCACTTTAGCGGGCTGAAACAGAAATGGGTAGGCTAAATGGCTTGGTCACATCACTACGGCATGGCGCTGTAGGTACCGTGAAAATAAAATAAACGGCGCGGCGCGGCACCGTGTCGTGTTAAATTGCAGTGTGATGACTTGTGATGGTAGTTTCTTTCTAAATATAGTCCGACTAGCTTCCGCCCGCGGCTTTGCTCGCGTTTTCCGGGATAAAAAGTAGCCTATGTGTTATTCCAGGTCCCAGACTACCTCTTTGCCAAATTTCATCCAAATCCGTCCAGCCGTTTCAGCGTGAAGAAGTAACAAATATACACACACACACACACGCACAAACTTTCGCATTTATAATATTAGTGGGATATGATATATGTAGAAGGCGTATGAAGAGCGTCCATATTTAGAAGAGAAACTGCCATTTATGGCCAAGCCAAAAGTCGCATATTCATAGGGGCAAATGTGTTACAAGTCATTTGTCTCCTAGTGAATTCACTGCTTCATAATTTGGCTTTAGGATATCTGAGGAATGAATATATTTTTTTTATTGTGAATCTGTAAACTATTTGAAAAAAGATAATTAACACCAAAAAACTCATGAAACATCTACAAAATTGGCAAAGTTATAAGCGTTTTAAAATGATTTGCTAGACACGGACGGCATGCATGATAAGTGACGTAACACCACCTATGTCCGCTTCGCGCGACAAAGACGGAGCGATACTCCCTCCAAAAACTTTAAAAGCGTCTTATGTTTTCCATTTTGTGTTTTTTTTTTTTTTTTTTAACTTTTCTGTTATTCCTATTCCTTCTTTGGAATAAAATAATTTATTTGTACTTTTTTAATAGTAGTCCACTACCGTATTGGTACACTAATTACTACAAAAGCTCTTCTTCCTGTCTACAACACTGCACGCCACAATATAGGTACTTGGGCCTCCGGTACTCTCACTGACTCGGCGAAACACGACGCAAGCGTGGTTTCACGCCGGCTTTCTGTGAGGCCGTGGTATTACTCCGGTCGAGCCGGCCCATTCGTGCCGAAGCATGGCTCTCCCACGGTGATTGCGGTTTTTGCGTGAAAGCAACAAACTTCCATAATACATCCTCACAAACTTTCACATTTATAATATTAGTAGGATAGTAGGATACTTACAAATCCACTCTTAGTAAGAACAGCCTCTATGATCCCAGCATTGAATGTGGCACAGTTTAGAGAACCCTTGTCCTTTGGCACACTTATGAATTTGTTGATCTGTAATCGTCATTAAAAAACAGAACAATAAAAAAATAAAGGGGCAGAGGACGCTCGCCAACGAGGTGGACCGATACAACTCAAGAAGACACCGGGACCACCCTGCAGACAGCCATCCAGTTGGTGGAAGATCGAGTGGCCTGGAGAATGATGGTGGCGAGGCACCATAGTCACGTCCCTCAGTCATGAGGGTACGAGCAAGAAGAAAAAAATAAAGAACTGCTATTACTTCATGTCTATAAGAGTTAAGGACTCAAGAAAAACTTAGGTAACTTACAAGTGCATCCTTTTCAATGATGTAGTATGTTCTCTCATCATCATTGGCATGCTCCAACTTATCAGCTTCCTTGCCAAACAGGACCTGGAAAGTAGAAATTTTAACTGTTTTTGACTAGACTCATCAACATTGCACATTGAAACACCCCTCGTGAATAGGGACTAGTTTTCTGTATTAAATCAGTCAATTTGTGAAGTGAACTTAACACCAGTATCTAGCAGAGTAGCAGCATTTTGAAGACTGTAAACGTAAAAGACTTGTTCAGCTGGAGGGGCAGTCTTCTAATAATGGGATGTCTATGGTTTTAAGTACCTAAGTCTTTAACAAAAAACAATGAAGATTAACATACCTTCCATAAAGTAGATTTCACAAATAGAAGCATATTGAGTAGCTTGATTTCTCGCTTACTATTCCTTTCTCTAACAAAGTATAAATCCAAGAGTCTGGTTCCTACATCATGACCAATGTCTGATAGTCTGAAAAATTTTAAATGCAAATATTTAGTAGTCATAGAATTTGAATTTGTTATTTTGCATTTTCACCAAAAATGAATTGAGACTTACTTGGTTTGAAGTTCGTGAATAGAATGTGACCGATTCTGGCAATATTGAACTATTTCTGAGAACAAAAGTGCGTAAAATGCTAATG
Organism: Thalpophila matura; assembly: GCA_948465475.1. Lineage (NCBI taxonomy): Eukaryota > Metazoa > Arthropoda > Insecta > Lepidoptera > Noctuidae > Thalpophila > Thalpophila matura. The sequence continues at coordinate 1,569,080 of OX419187.1, read as the reverse complement.
AAATCTCCCCTTTGCCTTTGCTAAGTGGTTTGTCGAGAATCGACGATTTGGAGCGACTGGACGACATGATTTTACTAAGAACACTACACCCGCTTTTTCATAGATAATTGCTTCAATAAGATTATAATGAACCCAATACCTATTTCCACATAGAAATAAAACACCACCCAAAGAAAAACGATTTGTTTTACTAGGTACTGGGGGGTGATTCTCGCGGGTTCGATATTGATATCGAATTCGATATATATCGCAACAAATGTCAAAATGGTAGGGATTTTGACAGTTGTTGCAATATATATCGAATTCGATATCAATATCGAACCCGCGAGAATCACCCCCCTGAACTGAATCTGATTATTATTAGGTTTAGGTCACAAAATAACAAGAATTGGAGCTTCTCTATCTATTGCTGTACCAGTTACACTCGTGCTAAAATGTATATCTGTTTCATTCTTTAATGTAATACATTGTTCGTTTGATATTTGATGGGTTCGGAACGCAGCTCATCTCGTCAGCGGAACGACAACTGTCACTGTCATTCAAAGTGTCTCTGATTAGAAAAAAAAAGCGCGGGAAATTCGTATCGATTGGGCGCCTTTTTTAAAACAAATTTTCAAATAATTAGTTTATTCCTTCACAAGTTCATTTGCTTGCTTTTCTCATGATGGGGAAGAAAGGGCATCCAAAGAAAAGAAAAAAAGAAGATGTTTCGTCTTCTGCTCCACCATTGCTGTCCTCTGAAGACGACGGTGGAGCCTCAAGCTCTTCAGAGGAATCAGTACCAATTGAAAAGGATAAGTATCGGGAATTCAGGATTCCTGACTACATTAGGTCATACCCTGAAAGCGGAGGCAATTTTGAATATGTCGTATTTTTTGAAAGTATTGACTTAGTCCCGATCGGTGATAGAGACATGATGTCCCTTTCAACCAGCATAAAAAAATACAACAAGGGAGTAAAACAATTATTGCGCATGAATCGTTATAAAATTGGTGTTATTTTTGAACGTCCTGGTTTAGCCAATGCAGCGTTATTGAATCGTAAGTTTTTGGATAGTTATAAATTGAAAGCCAGTATTCCTGCAACTGCTACGGAAAATACAGGTGTTATTATGCATGTTCCAATTGACCTGAGCAACGAACACATTTATAATGCTATAACTAGCACAAAGAATATTATTTCTGTCAGAAGATTTATGCGTCGTACTATTTCAGAAGGAGGGGGGGTGTCTTTTCAGCCTACGAAGACGGTGTCCATCACATTCTCGTGTGCAACAATACCCGATAGTGTAGACCTGAACAGCTGGCGATTCGAAGTACGGCCGTACATTCCGCCGGTGAAACAATGCCTGAAGTGTCTAAGGTATGGTCATATAGCCAAATTCTGTAAGAACTCCCAAAGATGTTCCATATGTACAAAGGACCATAATTATAAAGAATGTCAAATACCATCAACTGAGGCTACATGTTGTCACTGTCAAGGTAATCATGTAGCTATTTCGGCACAGTGTCCAGTCAAACAGCAAAAAGTGGAAGAAAACAAACACAAAATTAATAAGAAATCTTATGCAGATTTATTCAATGAAAAGTCATTTCCATCCCTTTCAAAGTCCAGTCCTGCTAAACAATTACAATCACTAATTGAAACAGAACCAATTTTAAATATTTTAATACAGACAATAGTAACATTAATTTCTCAAAATAAAAATAATGAAAAGAGTATTTGTACTCAAAGCATAAAAGATGTTCTATTATCAAAAATCCAGAATAATATAAATAAACCTTAATTTTATGGATCAGCTGAATATTGTACAGTGGAATGCTCAGAGCATCAATAGTAATAAACTTGCTTTTTCGTATTTTTTACATGAGTATAACATACATGTAGCTTTATTGTGTGAGACTTGGCTCAAGCCTCACATGAGATTTAGTATTAAAGGTTATAATATAGTAAGATTAGACTCAGGTAATTCACACAATGGTGTAGCTATTTTAATACATAACAGTTTACAATTTAGTAAAATAGATACTTTATATGATGATTCCATACAAAATATAGCGATTCGTTTAAAATATGGCAATAAAAAAGAAATTTCATTAGTTAGTTTTTATAGTCCTGGAAATGCTTCATTTACTAAGTATAAGTTTGATAATTTAATTCGCAATATTCCTGGTCCTCTTTTGGTGGGTGGAGATTTCAATGCACATCATTCGGCTTGGGGATGTAACAGTGTGAACATCCGTGGCCGAGAGGTGCTTGAAATCATTAATGACTGTAATTTGGTTTTATTGAACGATGGAGAAATGACAACTGTAGGCTCTGATAGGTGGCAAAGAAATGCACTTGATTTAACTGTAGTATCAACTTCAATTTCATTATCTTGTAACTGGTCTGTTCATGATGATCCTTTAGGTAGTTACCATTTGCCTGTAATTACAAAGTTACTTATTAATGACAATTATAATAACCCACATGATATGGAAGCTTCAAATTTGCCAAAACATTTTAATTTTAACCTGGTTGATTGGGAAATATACAAGAAGACTGTTGATAGTTTGTTAATGAATTTTAAAATTAATAAAGATAACCCATTAAATTCATATAATGACATGATAAAGTTATTAAATTTAGCTGTTATTAAGTCATTACCATCAACTATAAGATCTGATTCTTCTTTTGATACAGCATCAGTAAATAATAATCGTAAAAAACGCATTCCATTACCATGGTGGAATTTGAATTGCACTAAAGCAGTAGAAGACTCTAAGAATGCCTATATAGTATTCAAGCACCATCTCACATTGGAAAAATATATTGAGTTTAAAAAATTACAAGCTCTTAAAAAATTAGTGTTAAAAAGAGAAAGATATTTAAGTTGGATTTCTCTGTGTGAGTCATTTAATAGAACTACTCCATTATCTAGGGTTTGGCAAATGTCAAAAAGATTTAATAAAACATTTTCACCTTCAAGTAATAATATTGCTCCTTGGGTATTTGATTTTCTTAAAAAATATACTCCAGATACAGTTGAGGGGCCATTTCAATCAATTCCTCATGAAGTAAAAGCTTCAGGACATTATGAATATCTAATTTATCCATTTTCTCTTCAGGAATTAAAATCTGCAATATCATCTAGACGAGATTCAGCTTTTGGCCTTGATGGAATACCTTACAAAATGTTGAAAAATGTATCAATTATGGCACTTTCTGACATATTAAGTGTTTTAAATTTACTCTGGCAGGAAATGGTTATCCCTAATGAATGGAAAACAGATTGTCTTATCCCAGTACTTAAACCTAACAAAGTAAGACACAAAGCAGAATCTTATAGGCCAGTAGCATTAACATCATGCATGGGAAAAACCTTTGAACAACGAATTAAACAAAGAGTAGAATTTTATATAGAAAGTAATAGTCTATTACCATCCAATCAATTTGGCTTTCGACGTGGGTTCTCTACTCGAGATAGCATTTCTCATTTGCAATTAGATATATACAATTCTATTAAAATGGACAATCATTTTGTAGGTGTCTTCTTTGATGTAGTGGGTGCATTCAACAACATTAATCTGCACATTTTGTGTGGTGAACTTCGTGCCCTTGGTATTCCTGAAAAAATTATAATATGGATCTTTAACTTTTTACATGGTAGAGAAGTATATGTCAAGGTGAATAAACGTTTAATAGGGCCACGTTTTTCATATAAAGGTGTATGTCAAGGTGGCATCCTCAGTCCATTGATTTATCTTCTTTATTTACATAGACTAAACATTGTACTTGGTCTTGAAGTGGCAAATTTGCAGTTTGCAGATGATTTGGTTATCTATGCTTCAGGTTCAGATATAAGTTCTGTTGAAAGTATTTTAAACACAGCTTTAACTCGGCTAAAGAACTATTTTCATTATCTTAACTTAGATATTAGTCCAGAAAAATCTAAAGTTATAGTGTTTGGAGAGTGTGAAACAGACCTACATATCTATTACAATAATAGTGTTCTTCCAATAGTGAATGAAGTGAAGTTTCTGGGTATCATTTTTACAAGCAACCTTTCATGGACTAAGTATGTCGATTATCTGTTAGGTAGAGCTAATAAAGCATTTAATTTTATAAAGTCACTGTCGATTGCAGCTGATCCAAAAATTTTGCTTATGTTATATAAATCTCTAGTCCGCAGTCATTTCGAATATGGATTTTTGTGCTTTGGGTCTGATCAGAGATTGGTTCACAAATTGGAGATTCTTCAAAACCACAATCTTAGATGTGTAACTGGTGCAATGAAGACAACTCCAATTAATTCACTTCAAATTGAGTGTAACACTCCTCCTATGAATATAAGATTTCAGTTTTTAAAGTCCAAATACATTCTCAAGCTTTTATCTTTCGAAAATCATCCTTTATTAAAGAAAATATTATTTTATTATAGAGTATACAATCCCTCTAATTTCGTAAATGTCCCTTATATATTTCATGACTTTTCTAATCTAATCAGTATTGATGATCAATATCAAATTGAGAAATGTAAAGGCAGATGGCCATGTTACTCCGGTAATTACATCAGCAAATTCTGGCCCATGAACATTTACATTAATCGCGATCTTCGGAGTAAAGAAGATGTCTATCAGTTAATTGCAGAGTTCCCTGGGTACAGGCATATATTTACTGATGGATCCAAAAACAATAGAAATGTTTCGTTAGCCATATATTTACCTCATCTTACTGTTGGACATGGAGTTCGGTTACCTGGAGCCATGTCTATATTTACAGCAGAAACTCTAGCCATTTTATCAGCTCTGCAGTACATACATGTAAAGAATCTTGGGCACACAACTTGGCTTATAGCGACCGACTGCATGAGTGTTCTCATGGCCTTACAAAACCCGAAACTGGACGCCAATACCGGAAATATTTTATATGAGATTCGGACTTTATACGCTGATCTTTGTTCTAGAGGATTTACAATAAGCATAATATGGACACCCTCCCACATAGGAGTAGCAGGAAACGAAAACGCAGATTATCTTGCAAGAGTTATTGTTGACGTTGACATCCCAGAGACAAGAAACGTTGCCATACCAAGTTCGGACCTGCTTACTAAATTACGTGAACAAAACACCTGTAATTGGCATGAGAACTGGCAAGAAACACTAAGAACTAAAGGAAAATGGTATGCGAAAATAAATCAAATCACTGGTTCTGCGCCCTGGTTCACCAGATCTGTTCTTCCTAAGAGCAGAAAATTTTACACAACTTTAAACCGTCTTAGATTTGGACATGGAAGATTCAATGCACATTTAGCCAGAATGAAAATTATTACATCGCCTGTTTGTATAAATTGTAACTTAGGAATTGATCAGACCCTAGATCATATAATTTTTGAATGCCCTGCATATGATCTACAAAGAATTCCTTTATTTGATAAATTACTGGAAATATATAAAACGCCAGCAAGCATCCCGCGCGACACTCAAAGTTTGCTGGAAAATTACAGTACATACACAGCACTGTATACATTTATTGACAGCACTGGTTGGGCAATCTGACCGATCGGGGCGACATAATAATATTAGAAGGATATGACCCGGATATGACCTTACTTTACAACATGATTATGACGAATACACGGATATGACACCTTAATATTATGATTTTGACTAATAATGAATACTGAAGACGTGGCTCTGGCCTAAAATAAATAAACATAATCAAGATATAAACTACTAAGGACGAGGCTGTGGCCTTATTTACTTTTGGACAAGAAGTATGAAACTGAAGACGAGGCTTCGGCCTTACTTACCTTTGAACAAGAAGGATAAAACTGAAGACGAGGCTTTGGCCTTACTTTTAATCAAGAAGGACAATAATTACTGAAGACGAGGCGGTATGGTCCAAGACCTTAGCCTGCCCAAGAAGGGCGAAGAAAAAAAAAAAAAAAAAAAAAAAAAAAATGTCTCTGATTATATTTTTTTTTATGCAAATGTGGATACTAGGATACTAGGATTTTGATCAATGCATTTGTTATTTTGTACAAGCTATTACACACTGTATAAAAGTGTAGATACAAGCTTGCACAAAATTATCATACAGACGCTCAAGCAAGCTTGCACAATAAAATGGATTGTCTATCCAGGCTTCTCATGCTTGCAGTGACGTATGTAGCCACCTTTAAGTTTGTGGGTTTTGGTTTGGTTTGGAAGGTTATCGCCATGTCTGTCACCAGGGTCATGCTAATTAATATTTGAACTAATCCATATAATATTTGCTTTGATCGAGGAGAAGAATAATAGTAATAGGTAATAATTTATTGAACCATTGGTACCTACATCATAAAGTTCTTTACGGTGGTCCCCAAACTAGGCGAAGAATAATATTGATTAATTAGTAAATACTAGTAAATGCTCTAAATTACTAAGTCACTAACACTAAACTGCACTGGTTCTGTGATTAGATGCAGTGCGTACTGCGTAGGGCTACGTAATTTGAACGTTACACATCCATACAACTTTGTAAAGTGATCACGTAGGTAGGTACCTACTTAGTTTAAGAAATCTTCAACCTTGGTTTTTATGTTAAAACCCAAAAACGTGTCTACCTATAGCTATACCTACCTACCTAATCTTTGGAATTTACGAATAACTAGGTACCTACTTACCTATAAGAACAGTGGTGGCCTAGTTAGTAGTAGCGGCACCGACCGACCTATAAATAGTAGGTCGTGGGTTCGAAACCTGGCAGTTTGTGCAATTTATTTTATCACCACAGCACAGCACTGAAAATGGTGATGGAAAACATCGTGAGGAAACCGGCATGTCCTAGAACCTTGGCTTGTTGTTGATTATGACATCATTATTGCGGATATAAGTAGTACCTACCTACTTTAATTTTTCGTCGTAGTCATACATTAATGTTTCATTTTCTATAATATATTATGTTTTGCAACTTATCATACAAAACTTCACGCCTTTTTCATATGGGGTAGGGTGAAACCACAGAACATGAAAATAATATGCACACACCTTTTGTTTTAAAATCGAGCATGCGCGCCGATTGCGCATTCTCATTAATTGTTATGTATGTTGAACAATGTAAGCTACTGTGAAAATCCTACTTTTAAATCGTGCAATATGATATCATACTACGTAACTGTTCGTCATGCTGAGTTAGCAGGGAGAGCGGACAAGAGCATTGGACTACGGAAGGCCGCATTTTTAACCAATTCTAATTAATACCTATGATGTTTCTATCATTCTTTCGGGTTAAATATGCCAACACTGAAATATGAATAAAAAAAACAGCTATTCCATAGGTACATTTTGATCGTGTTGTAGTGCATTTTTGTAGGGAACAGCTGATTTTTTTTTTCAAATTTCAGTGTCGGTCCCATAATAAAAGTTGATCATATTCATGAGTACTTTCACCTCATAATTTAAAAATCCGCACTGGTTTTAATTTTACCCTGTATAATTAATAAAATATATAGTAGGTACCTACTTATCTTCTAGTAAGTACCTACTTACCTAAATAGGTGCACCTATTAGCAAAACGATGTATATAATACGATAAGCTCGTGCATGCAGTTATGAAAGGACAACTTTAAGTAATTAATTATCTTATTATGAATGATATCCATAATTTCCATCTTTAATTATTGATGTCCTAATTAAGTTCACTTGATAGAAATTGGGTCACTTCCTTGACCCACTGCCTAGGTAGTGTGACCCCAATGGACTAACGCGCAGTACCTATCTTCACTTTATTTAGGTAAGTAAGTAAATAAAACGATAAGTAATTAACAAAAAAACTTTACTTCATATAAAGCATTATTATAACAGCATATTATAAGCTACTTCAATAAAACAAACGGTTAAACATAAGATTAAAAAATAACATTTTAAATCATTAGTCCAAAAGTACATTTTCGTTACGACAATCTTAAATATTGTCAACCAACTACATTATTTTTTATTTCTTGTTATCTTTTAGTCTTATGCGGTGACCTTACAATTATTATTCAAATACATCACTCGTGTGAATTCAAAAATCAAACGGTATTATTACAATAATGCAGGTACTTATACCTCTAACCAGTACCAAATTCAAATGTCAAAAAACCAACCGAATGCATAACCTTCTCCTTTTTGGAAATCGGTTAAAAAAATATAATGTCAACCTTTTTTTAAGTTTGGTAAAAGTTCCTGACTTGAGCAAAAGCGCTGGGAATTATTTGTGCCGCGCAAAACGGTCAGGTTTTTGTAATTTTTATTTATGTAAGTATGTCCTTTTAACCCATTCCATCACTCATATAAATCTAAGCGTATAAAGATTATCATTAACATTAGTCATAATTTATAATTCAGAACATTATTACCTACCATCACTTTTAATTGCAAAGATTTAAGACAAATGACTACGTAACGTAACACAAGTGTAATTTACGGGTTGAAAATAAGGGCACGTACACATTTGTGAAAAAACTTAGGGTACGTAGGTACACCGTACACATGAGTGAAAATGCGCCCTATGCACGCTTTTCTTTGAAACACAGGGTACCTATGTAATGTACACATTCATGAAAATGCGCCCTACTTGCACTTAAGACAAAACATACACGTTTATTTACAAAACGTGGTTTGACGATAGTCTTAAGTTTTAGGTTTAAGTCTACAATAAACTTAAACCTAAACCGTTTAACCACGTTTTGTAATAAAGATTGTGTTCTGTAGGTCGAGAGTACATCGTGCATATTTTAATGTATTAGGTACGCATCCTAAATAGAATTTAAGTTTATTATTTAAGGCTGTCCGTGCTAATGGACGGCTCATTAAGTTTAAAAATTGTATTTCGAGAATTAACAACTTTATTTAAACGAACGTATTAGTACAATTTGCGTGACAAGAATTTGGAACCTAATAAAGTAGGTAGTAAATTGCTATTGTGATTTCTATTACGTAGAAAAAATCTATCTATGGGCTAATTATATGGTTCCATTCAGAAACGCAAAGGGCAATCCTTTCAAAGGTTTTCCATTTCAACTTTATATAATTATATTTTATAGGGAACTCAATGTAGAGAACATTGGATACCTTACCAAGTTCACTGACAAGTTAACAGTCCGATAAATTGAAAACGGCCGTTTAACATGACTTTGGCCTTTAGAAAAGTCTTGTTAAACGGCCGTTTCCAATTTAACAGACTGTTTTCTTGTCGGTAAACTTGGCCGTTAGTTAACCATCCTGATGACGGTTTAATCTTATATAATTACAAGTTTACCTAACGACTATATGGTGTTGCAGGTACAATATTGTTAACTTATAGTTAGTAAAGGTTAATGAAACAAGAATATTATCTATACAGTTTGAATGAAACAAAATCGTAGGGATAATTCTCGAATTCTTTGGTTCAAATTACACGTGTAATGTATAAAGCGGTCCAAATGCCACAGTGGCGGCTACTCAATCTGTGCGAGCCATTTTACAAAACATTCTGCTTGAAGAACGGACTGCACTAGTATTTGGTGTGTTCCGTCTTTTAGGCTACCTAGTTAATTTTTGTTCGAGTAGTTAGATATCAATAAAATTCTGAAGGCTCTCCAATAACAGCACTTGATTTTTTGTAGGTAGTCGGCTAAAAACTGTGGCATTTGGATCTTAAATAAACTTTATGGGCATTTATTCTTTACAATATTTACATCGCCTCGTAAACGAGTCATTTAAAGCGAGAGCTAGTTTCTTTGTTTGTAAATAAAAAGGATTTATAAAAATATAGATAAGTATTTAAGATTTTTTTTTTCACAATATATTATTTGCATTGCAATATTTCCAATTTATATTAGAAAGTAAAGAGATTGAAATATATGAGTCACAAATAGTTTTCGTGTTACAAAAAGTGACCATATTTAACTTTTCAGCAACTGGGTCAAGATCACTTTCAGTCTAGTCACACTTGGTCTAGTTGTAAAGTCTAAATTGTTATTTTCACTTTTGCACTCACACACAACCACAGTATTTTTATGTGTTTACAAATAAGCAAGAACTCAATAGCATTCCTGTATTACCATAAACGAAACCTGTTCTTACTACGAGTGTATATTTGCAATGCAAATGATACATTTTTCTGATTAATACATTCAGAGCTCGTTATTTTTTCCATTGAACAAATTAGGTACCTATGATAAAATTGTATTTTTTTCATGAATGGTATTGTACGAAAATATAATATGACTACTAGAAGAGTAGTAGTATAAGACGTTTGCTTATAAACATTATCATTTAATATTGTGTACTTATTTGCTAAATTATTTTTAGTAAAAAAAATATTTTGGTATTTTATTGCCGAAAAAATACTATAGGAAGTCTATGGAAATCTGTCTAGAGGCCTGACCATAGGTTATGGTCAGCTATTACTGTGTTTTTATGTTTCTACATAGACAGATTCTACATACCTAGCAATAAATAATAAGTAGAAAAATTGTAGATATAACCCGCGCCAATAAAGAACCGAATCTAAAATGGCGGCACTAATCATTCCCCTCACTCGCACGTTACTTCTGTCTTTACTCACACACGTCGGGTGTGAGTAAAGACAGTAATAATGTGCGAGTGAGAGGGAATGATTTGTGCTGCCGGAGACATTAGTAGCTTATAGGCCGCAGTAGTCTTAACACGAGGCGACGCCACCCCACACGCTTAAAGCTTCTCGCGATAAAATCGCCAATGAGCACGTCACATTGACGTCACGTGTTACGGGTCTGTTCTCACCTTTAACCACGACCCAAAAAATTTGAATTTTAGATTAATGTTCGGATTTCTACGTATTATTTTAGTTAGAAGTCTAAACATACCTATCATATTTTTTTATATGGTTAGTACCTGTTGCTAAGAGATGCCAAATAATTATGTTAGTAATATTATTTAGTATTTAACTACACCACACTTTAAGTAGTAGTTACTCCAGTGGCCATACTATGAAATGTCAAACCCACTATTGTTCTGTTGAGAAAAGAGTCCAGTATATCCCCATCTCTCTCTTACACTGGAACAGGAAAGGGGCAAACACACTAGTCGCGGCTGACAGCCGCGTCCCTTTCATATCATCGGTCACGTCTGAGGACGTCCAAGGACGTGATCTTGGGCCGTCCTTGAGCGTTCGGACGTCCGATAGAAATCTGACGGGCGAGTGTCCGAAAAACCGTGCACACTCATTGGTGGCGATTTACGCACGCATCCCATAGTGTGTTTGTCTCATAGTAGTAATAATAAAACGTCATTGAATGGCCCCCAGTTTAAAAATAGAATGATGCTCAAAATTATGTCACCATAATAACAAAAGTTTAATAAACAGGAGGTACCGCTATAATGTGAGAATTCAACTTTTTCAATCTAATTCAACTTATGACCACCAAAATGAATGTTTATAAGTAAAAGTTTAACTATAAACCAAATCAAATAGCATATACAGCAGTCGCCACACCATATCTACACAATATATATAAAATTATGCTTACTCATTGTATATTACTAAACTATTGTGAGTCAAATATATACACTTGTTTTATACTTTCCTAGCAACATGTGGACTGTACTGTCTCAGCTTCAAGGAGGTTAAAGTCCATGCCGTTTGGACGGTTGAAGCCAGTCTTGATTCCGTCCCATCCGTCTTCCACTTTGTATTCACCGGTCTGGATGCGATTGTATACTTCTTGAGCGACTAGCACAAACGCCTCTTCTACGTTGAGACCAGTTTTAGCTGATGTTTCTACATGATGTAAACCTAAAAATAATAAGGAAAGTTACATAATAGCTTAACTGTGAATGTTTTCACCAACCTTTCAGGCGTCTGTTACAATATTTCGGAATTAGACCTGTTTTGAAACAATTTATTGTAGGAACCTGTATTTAAAATTCCTGTGGCCAATGAAAGGGTTAATGTGATTTTATGTTATTATACATTGATATAGATAGTACAAAGTTAAGCTCAATATTGTTACTGCTAAAGTTAAATATATATCTCAATCATCACAGTCATTGTAGTTTCCATTCCCATCTTGACACTGGATATGAACATGAATGGACATTTCCTGTTTGCCTGTTGACCTTTCATTGTCAATAAAAAAATAACAAAGATAGTCTCAACAAGAATAATGTTTTATTCATGAGACCAGTTTTTTTATTCTTATCAAGCCATTTAAGCATTATGGTGATAATAGGCATTTTATTTATAAATAATTTAACCCTTTCGCTGTGCAATTAGCCACATATGACTCATGGTGATTGTTTAACTATTGTCTGTTTTGTGGACAGTGAAAGTGTTAATAACATCTGTGCAATTTATAAAATGCCTAGTTTAAATCATAACCCTTCCTTTTGGCTTTGCCAAAGTTGGGTAAAAATATTTTGTAGTTCTTGACAATAAAATGTGTTCCAATATTAATACCTAAGTAATCAAGAACACTTGTATTAACATACATATAATAAAAAAACCTAAGAATTAAAAGTACAATCAATTTTTTTAAACATTATTAAAAAAACAATAGCATTACGAAATGCACTAATTTCAAATTGAGAATTTACATAACATTATATCTATCAAGGCAAATTAGCATTACTTACTATTGACCTACATTTTACCAGTGCTAACATGTTAGCATAGAACAGAAACTATTTTTATAGTAATGAAATATTTGAGCAACTCACCATTTTCTTCAGCAAACATTCGAGCCTCCTCACATGTAACTTCCCTTCTGGCTCCGTTTTTGTTATCTGTGCCCACCAGGTCCACTTTGCAACCCACCAAAGCAAACACTGGCCGGTGAGGCTCTATGTGCCTCTTTGCTTCCATCATCCACAGGGGTATATGCTCAAAACTAGATCTATTACACACATCGTATACTAGTAACGCACCAACTGAGTTTCTATAGTATGATTTCGTTATAGATCTAAACCTCTCCTGCCCCGCCGTGTCCCATAACTGCAGTTTAATTCTGGTGCCATCTTGCACTTCTATAATCCTTGCGAAGAAATCCACACCCACTGTAGGGTCCGACAGCTAAAATTTAACGCGCAATTTACACCACAAATAGTAAAAATAACATCAAAACAAAGGCGATTGTATGTACTCACCTCAGCGAATTTCCCATCTGTAAAATATTTCAACAGAGAACTCTTGCCCACAGTACTATCACCAATTAGGATAAGCCTAAATTGGTAATCGAATATTGGATCAACCATTTTTTAGATGCACTTTCAATAACATCAATTGATAGCAACAAAGGTCTCGTCAAAAATTACGTATTTTAGAAAAGTGACACAAGACAAACAAGAAACATCAGACATCAGTAGTATTGCCAGGTCTATTTTTCACTTTACCCTAAGCTCCGTTAATTTTTACCCTAGATTTGCAGTGTCATTGGAAAAAATACCCTAAATACTATTGTGTTTTTTTTAAATGAAATAAAGACATTTGTATTGCACGGTTTGATGCTCACCATTCGGCAAACGGCTTGGTCATATTGTTACTCAATTAAATAATAAATAGATCCATCAGTTATTGTACCTACTCAGTCTTCTACCTCTTCAAAAACGGCTGAACCTATTAATATTAAAGTCCGTGCCACCAATTAAGTCCTACGGAAAAAAACTGGTAGGTGCTAAGCTTGTAAGTTTCGCTTTTGCCATTTATTTGTTAGTTTTCTTTCAGCGATATCAGTGCCGTGTATAATAGACATCCAGTGGTGGCGCGGACTCTAAAATGTATTTTTTTTTTTATAGCATAACATTTTCCTACGTAGTGTTATGACAAAATACCCCAAAAAAAGAAAAAAAAAAATACCCTAAATAATTTCATACCCTAAAAATTTCCCTACGAACGACTTCAGTTTTACCCTAAAGCCGGGTCTCCTGCGACGTGTTTTCGTGTTCAATTGAACGACGGACATGTTTTCCGTCACGTGGTTGAGTGATTTTGCTAAGCAAAACGCGTTGGCCACGCCCCTTTTTGTTCACTAAACATGTTCGATGTTCAATGAACACGCGCAGGAGACGCGGCACTCGACCACGTGACGTAAAACACGCAAGAGACGCAGCTTTATGGTGGCATCACTGACATCAGTCACTCAAGCCATAACCAATTTATCACACTTCACTCATTGTACATTGTTTTTCTAGTTTGTTTATGGTATTGATTATTGCATTTTGCACTAATTGTAAAATATTTTACAGTTTTTTTTTTTTTTTTTTTGGTATGGCACTAGTTATACTTTGTGCCATTTTCAGGTAAAAATTTGGGAAACAGGGAATTAAAAAACGGAACGGAAAGGATTACAATGATAGGAAATATGGATCAGGCAAGTCATTAATATAATATATTATAAACAATATAATAAATAAACTAAAGTTTAATATCATTTATATACAGAAAGGAGGCAATTATATCATAATAAATTATTGGGTTATGTAATAAACAAATCATACGAGTGGGGAAAGGGGTTTTTAAACTAATAAGGGAATTATGGAAAAAGATTTTTTACAGTTTCAATTATTAAAAAAAACCGTAAACTATGAAACTATTTTGTAACTAGGACAAACGGACATCCCTATTGATTTCCGTAATATAAAGTCGTTCACAATGAATGAATTTTTGATTTATGAAATAATTCATTCATTGTTTATGTCATTCAATCATTCAATGCCACAATTTTTTCAATGGTAGAGTATTTAAAATTTCTACAAATTACGCGCTAAGTGTGGATTTAAACTAAGATTTTGTTGTTTAAAATACTAATTGTTGTAATTTCAATCGACTATCGGTTGTATCGACAAAATGTTAACATAATGTAAATAAATAATGAACGTTTAACCTATTTTCTTATGATTTGCGCTGCCGGCCATTCCAGCCCCCTGAGTAGGGCAAAGTAATAAAGTAAGTTTGGATTTGTGTACAGTGGCGTGTTACTAGTTGGTTCTTATAAATGGTAATTGCGTACCTTTTAAACAACATTGCCAATGATTTGGTCAGTTTTTCCAAGGAAATGAAGTTTAATAACAAAATTTGACATTTTTTCAGCTAGAGATCCTAGTAAGATGAATACAAGCCAGAGTTATAAAATGAAGGAGAATGCAACGGAACACGGCGATAGTAAAGCGAAATCCACACCTATTGGTAGGTTTTGTTTAAATATTAATTTATTTTAAAAGTACAAAGATGGTGTCAGAATTGTTTACTCATACATAATAATTGCCTTCTGTGCTACATAATTGTGTTCTCAACCTTTTATGAGAATTCAAGCTTAAGTTTATGTCAAGCTCAGCAAGCAAGTTTTTGACAAGCATACATCCTGCTGGATAAAGTATATTACGGATGCATGGATGTTTGTTACTCTTTCACACAAAAACTACTAGACGGATTTGGATGAAATTTTAAAGGGAGATAGCTTATACCCTGTATTGACATTGACACATAGGGCCCTTGTGCACCACATCCAGTTCCAGTTCGTATCCAGTTTTTAACATCATTCGGAAATTTTCATCCGTTTCGATGAAAATTTCCGAATGACGCCTTCTGCACTACATTCGGTTTTTACTGTTTGTAGGCCAGGAATCGCGAACCTTTTTTTACAATTGCGTGCTGCAATCTTACTTCTTATTAATATTATAAAATAATGTGAAAGTTTGTGAGGATGGATGTACCTATGTATGTATGGATGTATGGAATTCTACCCCAAGGTTCTTTTTTAATCTGTATAAAATCCTCATAGTTCATAAAATATATCTTTGTCTCTGTGACAGATGATAAATACGTAGGTACATTTTTAGTTCATTACATTATTTGTTTGTATTTGACATCTGTCACAGAGATTAAGCTATATTTTACGAACTATAATTATAGGTCAGTGTTTCTCTACTCTACCTATTATGCATGTACTATACATATAAACCTTCCTCTTGAATCACTCTATCTATTTAAAAAAAACCGCATAAAATCCGTTGCGTAGTTTTAAAGATCGAAGCATACATAGGTACAGATAGACAGACAGGAAGCGACTTTGTTTTATACTATGTAGTGCTAGTGATAAGTAGGAATCTTTGTTCTACCTATCCTAAACTTATTACTTACTGGCATTACTACAAGCCTATCACATAGTAAGTACCTACCTACTTTTACAATTCTATATTAGTTTTTTAATGCCAACCATAGAATTCGATCTCTGCCTTCCTTCCCCACTCCTCCCCGCACGTATTAAACGTGTGACGTCACACGATTCTTAAAACCTCGAAAACTCTTTCTCTTTCTTTTTTTCTTCTCTTTCTTTTCAAACGTTCGTTTTTACGGACTGGAACTGGACAGGTGCACAAGGGCCCATAGGCTACCTTTTATACTGAAAAATGTGGGCCAAGACGCAGGAAAAAGTTAGTTGATGATAATGTAATAAACATTAACTCTCAGTTGCTAAATGCTAGATCAACATTTTGCACCAATAAAACTTCTGCCAAATCATAAATCTAATTATTGGTTGGCCAAAATATCAACCAACCATAGTCTCACCAACAATTGTAGATCCAAGAAGACATGAGACAACAAGAAAAGCATGTCAAATTCTAAAATTATGAATGGAATCACACCAAAACCAGCAAGGTGGACTTGGTTTGATTGTTGTATCATATATTTTCTATTTGATTTACAAACTTAAATCTCAACTAACAAATTATGTTTCTTGGTGTGGATTTATTATATTTTTTGAATTTCATGCGCTTTTACAGGGTCTAATTTTGTTGAACAGATTTCAGTTATTATAATAGAGACTGGACAGTGAATTTATTGAATTGAGAAACTAGGGGTTAATTCTAGAATTTTTCAACAGCTATGGTGGCACCGGAACTGAAGCAGAGTGCTGATGTTGATACGGAGATAACTAAAACATGTGCAGTATTGGGGTGCGAAGACTTTAAGAATTTAGATGCCGAATCCTTTTTTAGGTAAGCAGTTTCTTAGAGGAGTATCTAAATAGCATATTTTTATGGGATGGTTGAAATGGGAAAGAAGGCATACGTATTCCTTCAACTATCGACTAATGAGACACTATTTGGGAGCATGCTTGGCGCAGTGGCTGAGAGATCGGCTGCTGCGCAATGTGTCGCGGGCCCGATTTCCGCACGGGACAAATTATTTGTATCGGGTCTGGCTTTTTGTACATGTGAAATTTTGTAAACACTTCCAGGATACAGGTGAAATTCTTATTGTGGGGAATGGTTTAAAAAAAATAGATCTTTGTTGCTGACCTTTGGAAGGCTTTGGAAATTGTAAAATACAAGTTATAAATAATGATAATTTACATTTGATACACACTACATTCAAATGTTTGTTATTTAATTTTGTAGGCTGGCAGGGAAAGGTCTGCAGGTCTGCTAATGGTCTTCTGAGGTTTTCGAAATTTACTACAGGCCAAAAAATAAATGGCTACAAAAATAGTAATAAAGCAAGGATGATTTAATTTAACAATAGGACCCTAGAGGGGCGCAGAAATGACCAGTCTAGGACCAAGTTTTGGGTCATACAATACCTATTATTTATCGCGTAATACGAGTGTAGGTAGACGTGCCAAACGTATCAGATGAAAACATTTTTATTCAAGGGTGTAGCTGTAGAAGCTCGCAGTGGGCGCATATAAGGCTACTTACGGCACTGTTCCTTTCTGCAACTAATATTTCATGTTGGTCTCTGTCTAGGTTTCCGGAAGACCCCAGCCTACGACAGATATGGACCGACCTGACGGGCCGCAACAACTGGACGCCGACCGACTTCTCCTACATCTGCATGCAACACTTCTCCGTTGACTGCTTCAAATGTGACGAGGATGACCAAATGGTCCTAGTGGACAAAGCTGTACCTTCCCTTAAGTTACCTAGACATGTTTTAGAGGTGGGTAGTCTTATTTTCCTGTTTTGTTCAGCTAGATCTTATGTTTTATTTATCTGGAATGTTTTTCCTTTTTCACGTTAAATGTTGAAAACCTTTCTGTTTTCTTTTATTTTCCTCAAAAAATGCACAAACTAGTTTAGAGGAATGACGAAATTAAGGTCAGTTACATTTTCTGTTTATTTTTATTAATTTGATACATGTTGTAAATTCTTGCATACATTTAACATAAATAGTTTTATCATTTTTACATTATGATATTGTAGTTTATATCCTTTTAACCTGTAAATAACGCACCTCACTTTTGCATCAGGTCGAATACATAGATGAGGAAACCCTGGAGAATGAAGAAGACGAAGACTACATGACCACCGATGAAGACGAGGGAAAAGCTAACAATACATCTTTAGACCTTAACATACCTCAACAAGAACTAGATAACATTGAACTGCTCAAACTGTTCACGGAAGTCCAAAGACT
The DNA here is from genome assembly GCA_948465475.1 of Thalpophila matura. NCBI lineage: Eukaryota > Metazoa > Arthropoda > Insecta > Lepidoptera > Noctuidae > Thalpophila > Thalpophila matura. Next base: position 1,550,693 of record OX419187.1, on the reverse strand, counting down.
ACAGAGACAAGCCGTCGGATTAAAAGACAAACTTAAATACAACATGAAAGTACACAACAGACAAAATAGATTTCTAAAGAGAATAAAAGAAATCATAGAGATGAAGAAAAAGGTTTTGAATCAAAAACGAAAGAAAAAATGCAGGATCCTTCTATCATTGCAGGATAAAATAAAAGAGGATGCAACAGGACTGGTTTTGGCCATGCCAATGCGACAAACGGAGGATTTGAAAAATTTCGCGCTTAGCATTTACAAGTATTCACCGCAAGCGTACATTTATATTAGGAACACGTTAAGAACGATGTTGCCAAGTACTGAAATATTGGACTCGTGGATCACGGCCGGCTACCAGCCCAGGAATGTGTTAGCCAATAGCAACCTGATAAAAGTGGTAGCCGAACAAACAGAGACGCAACTATCGTGTAAAGTTATGATAGGATAATAAGTGTAAATCACGGAAATATTATTTTTTAAATAAACTAGGATTATTTCCAGTTGCTGGTTGTTTTTATTGAAAAGTTATTTTTTGAATTGCTTACGAAAGGGGTTAGCACACTTCCCTGCGGCATCCCATTTTGCAACCCCCTTTTTCTTACGATATTTTACAAGGGACCCAGCACATTCACCTGTGGTATCCTATCTTTCTTTAACCGGTTTTGAACTTTGCTGGGGCGTAACATTTTCTTTGGATAATATATTTTTTTAAAGGGCGCTAGCACGCTTCCCTGCGGCACTCCTTTTTTCTCAGAACGCTATCTAATAACTTGTGCTGTATTTGTGTAAGACTCGATGTTGTTGTCAAAACCTTGGTAATGGAGAAAATTACTTTAGTCATTAACTATTATATATTGTACAGGTCTGAAACGGAGTCCTAAATATAAAATATTTTGGTTCTTTTCTTCTAGGTCGCTAGGTTGTTGTGGGTATTGAGTGCCTGTCCCTGTTGTGTCGCACGCATTAGTATCGTCACTCGAATAGGCTTAGGATAAACAGTGCCGTATCTAGCCTTTTGTGCGCCCGGTGCCCAGCTTCTAAAACTGCGCCCTTCTTGGTCCTAGTCTGGTCATTTCTCTATCCCTGCAGGGTCTGTGCCCTGGGGCACCGCCCTAGTTACGGCACAGCGGCAAATAAATGGATCGTATTTCAACATTCATGAACAATTAATAATTCTATAATGGAAACGTATAGTTTTCTGAGTTCTTGAAGCCCAAATATGCGCGCGATGCTATATTTAATCAGGTGCCTGAACTTAGGTATCGATTAGAACATTTGAAATGCTAATGAAGGTTACCACTTCGGTATTAACAGTCCCCTGCTTAAGTTGAGGCTCTTTTTATGTCGAGAGAGGCAATCTATTTGATTTATGTTATATGTTTATGGTTGTGTATAAAGACCTACTGCTAGCTAGAGTTAGGTACATTTCTCTTGGTGTCTCTTCGTTTCATTGGTTTTAATTTCAATTTAGTTTTCATTTGTGGTGAAAAGGTGCCAATTTTCTTATTGCATGACATCTGTACGAAAATGTTTACTCCAACTAGAACCACACGTAGCTAGTCGGTGCTTGCCAGTATTACGGTAACACCTGGTTCAGCCGCTATCCGGTAGGTGGAGCTGCAGTTAATTCTTATTAGAAAGGGAGGGCGAAGTCTCAACCAAACAAACGCGGTGTTCCGACTCAGTGCCGAGATTCCCTCCGCGCGGATGGTATGCGGCGTGGCATAGCTCCGCACGATCTTACGTCGCGCGTCAAACCAAAATAAATATCCCATCTGTTCAAATATTGTGCAAGTTTTTTTTATTGTTTCCCCAAAAACGTACGCAAAAGGATGTGTGTGTTTTACGTTCCGACATAAATGTTACCACGTAAGAGGCCCTAAGTTTCGTATTATTTTTGTGTTCGCAAAGTGCTCGAGTGGTTTTTGTTTCGTATTGTGAATGGATTTATAAACCCGATTATGAGGAAGGACGCCTCATAAGGTACGTTTGTTTTTCTTTAAAAATCTTCGTTCTATTTTCTATATTTACATCGTCTACGATTGGTTGTTAGAATCCCTGTATGTTTTGGCTAAAACAAGGTGAATTGGACGTCTAAATTGGCTAGAATTCGAGTGTAGCGAGTCGCCAGTAACTGGACTTTCGCAATATTTATTCCATTAGCGTGTTTCCATGCCATAAACGTAAGGCCCCGCCATAAGAGCAGCGGTCGTACGCGTTTGACATACATGTAATAATTTTAATGTTCACCATTATGCTGCTATAAGCAATTATAAATATAATAAAATGTTAATGTCACATTCAAATCATGTGTCTAATAAATTTCTCCTTGCTTGTTATGGTCAGGAAGTAATTTTCTACTTGTTACGCCAATTGAAAGTATCCGTTGCAGATTTCCTTTGCGCACAATTAATTACTGTATTGTTGTTTGAAGTTTTGTTTTTTAGGTGCAGTAACTAATGATATTTTGCGCTCAACTGGTTTTAAGTGAGAACATATCTTCACGCTAAGTCATGTCCGGTTAGACAGCACGAATGGCAGTAATCTCTGCACTTGCTTCCTTCACTTCCATATTTAGAACAGTGCGTAATAGATTTCAACAAAAGAAGTTTTGTTGGGAACAAAAGAAAGCTACATGCACCAAAGTTAATCCTCTCAAAATTGCCTTGAATTCAGATAAGCCGTCTGAAACGTTTCAGTACTCACTGAAATATTAAATTACAGCTTTCGATTCGTTACATCTTTAAGTTCTTCGAATCCCTCTCCCTTTCTTGTTAATCTTACATGGGAAGTTAGTCTCTCTTATTTTTCCTCTCGCTTCGGCGTATCTTCGCCATCCGTATCGGAAACATTGCATGTCGCCATATCCCTTTGCACTACATCTATTCTGGATGAAAGCATTCCGAAAGATGGTTATTCCGGAATTCTGTAGTTTCGGAAGCAGCTGGTTTCATTAGTCAAACACATAAATAATTAATTTCTGTGAAAGTTGTGAAATGATGTGGGTATCAACGTATTTTTAATTTGTCGGAAATCATCCCATGAGGGTGACAAATTGACGATCCAAATGTAGGTACATGTTTTCTGATTAATGTTACCTCCATATAGATATTTTTTGGTTCAGTAACTCATACATAATGCAAATATTTAAATACATAGACTGCTAAAATCATAACTTTTCCTTTTGGCTTTGCCGTATTCGGGTAAAAAGAAATAAGGTAGGTATGTACTACTGAAATCAAGGTTCGAAATTATCAAGATTTTTCTTTGATAGATAATGATCATCAGATAGTCATGCAAATCTTGTTTTCCTCTCTATCAAGACGAACCCTGACTGAAATCATGTATGGTCTCTACAAAGAAAAAGTCTCTTTCCAGACTCTCCATGCATAACAGATGGCGACTAAGGGATAGAGTCATAAGGCTAGCATAATTCTGTGGGCTAATAACACCATGCTGCTAAGTCACCGTTACATTGGTAGAGGGCGATATTGATGGCCATCAATTTCAAACGTCCATTGTATTTCTCGATTAGGAGACTCATGTTGACCAGTGCACATACGGCTGACATGAACGAGTGAATCGAATTTACTCAATATGGCGACTATGCCGAATATGGTCACAAGCAAACCTTTGGCACTCACTTCGAAGCTTGACTTAAATTGATAATTTACTCCGAAACGTATCGTGTGCAGAAATAACGTTGGACTAGGTAATGTTACACACACAATCCATCGCCCACTTCTAGTCATTCGTTATCCTTAGATGAGTCATGCAAACTTGCTATAATAATATGGTAATTCTATTTGCTACGTTTTTTTTAATTTATAAGCTGATTTACATTTAAACGTGCGGAATTAATTAGTGTTAGATGCAACTCATTTATTTATTATTATTTTAATACATGTGGCTGTATTTATAATAGAATCTCAGGAGACTATTCACTCTATTAAACTCAAAAGACTTTGAATCCACAGAGTTTATACCTAATTTACATTTCCGTGATCGGACTTGCGTCATTGATATAAGTTTCCTCAAAGACCCAGAAATGCCGGAGATCCTTTGAGTTCCTTTACTTATTTGTTTGTACAAACAAACGAACATAATATCTTCAGTAGACAGAGCGGCATTTAAATTAGTCAGTAATGAAACACCAACAGAAAAGCAGCTTGGTACAAGTGCTGTCGCAGAATTTTATTCTGAGGACATTACTATTATCGTCTCCATTTTCATGAAAATTTGTTGATTAAAATGAAAGGAATAAAAGTAGGTATCGTGTACATGAAGAAGAGGTTACAGTGCCAGAAACTCTATTACTCAAGAAGAAATCAGTCGAATTTTTCGGAGACTAAATGATTAAACTTAAACTCCACCGTACCTAATGCCTAGACCGGAAAAAATATGAGTAGATCGAAGAACTATTGGAAATATTAAAAAAAAACAACCCGACTGCGCAGTATTTAAACATCCTCCCCCTTACATCCTAATATGTAAACGCCTCTTAACTTTAAACACTAACTATCCTTGTCATTTGTATTACAATCAATAGAGCTGACAATTGACATAAGAGCTGTTTAATTGAATGATCGTCTATAAGTAAGGGGGCCTATGTCAACCCCACAACGAAGGCGAATCTAGCGACACCTCAATGTTGAAATCCATCAAGCTGTTTATGCTACAGCAGAGCTTGCCACAAAAATAGACATAAGAAAAACATTACCCTTCTAATTCGGGTAATAATACACTAATTAGCACTAAATAACAATCTATTTAAATCAATCAACAAAAACGTGAGTGGCTTGAGCACGTCTCCGGCCAATGTTAGAAATCGCCGCAAGTCTGCGCAACTTCCACACGATGCCATTAACCGGTTTAACTGGCCACTTGTTACGCGCAATCGTAATTTGAGGGACTATTTCGGTTTGGACAAATCTGGAAACAATTGGGTATTTTGTTTTAGACTTATTATAAATGGCACAGCAATCATCCTAGCCTAGCCTAGCCTAGCCTTTTCCCAAACGAGAGGGGTCGGCTTCCAATATTTTACGTGGAGCGACTGCCATCTGACCACCACAACCCAATTATTGGGGTAATGGCACAGCAATATGAGACGAAAATACTACAGAGCGTTTTACTTATGAGACTATGTTGGATCCCCTGTCTGTTACTCTTGTTTAGATCTTAAAGTTTTACGTTTTTTGTAAAATGTGTTAAAGTAATGCCTAGGATACTAACAAGTGGTGAACGAGAATTGAAACTGACAGAAAACTTTCCACACCGTTAAAAACGTTGTAACTTATTGACATTCGGGGCAGCCAACAGCGTTGAAGCGATAACTTATGTGAAACGTACTATAGCAAGGAACTCGTAACTGGTACCTATGGATTTGAAAAAGAGGCAGATTGCAGATTGGTAGTTGGTGGTGAAAAACTAGTGAGACCTGAGTCTGGTGATGAAGGGGGATTGGATTGAGAAATACATTCTGATTACACTGGAATAATAATCTCCGTGGTTACCATCTAGCATTTAGAAGCTGATACAAACAGTGGAATGCGCTGCCGGAGTGGGTGTTCCCCGATAGTTACAATCTAGGTGTCTTCAAGTCGCGAGTGAATCTGCAGCCTAATTGCGTAACTTAATTTCTTTCGCCATGGCTTTCATTTTGACAGTTCAACAACATCCATTGCGGCTTACAGGAGCACGGATTAACAATCATACGGCGTAATGAATGTCAAAAACAATGCCATGGTGATAGCAATTGAGTTACGCAAATCGGGTGCTGTTTCTTTTAGGCAAGCGTGCTCCATCGTAGACCGTTTAGGCGCGATGGCGATCAAACTCAAGCCTATTATTAAATAAAACTGGAGAGCCTAACAGGAGCATTAGTAATGTTATGCAATATTTTATTGCATAAACTTATTTCCGTGTGGGTAGTTGCATTAACAAATAGTGTGGGTATCACCTGGGGAAGAGATTGTTTGTAGCCTAATTAGCATACAACTCGATGAGGATATGCAAAGTAACTCCCCTGCTCTTCCCGAAGGAATAGACAAGCTTTACTACCGCAAAGATAATACCCTCACCTTTGCATACTATTATATACCTACCTGTGTAATATTAGGTGGTTCCTTGCTACAAATAAGCTCCTTTTAGTTGCCTTTTAGCGTTGACTTGAATATTAGTACGATTATAAGATTCTTGATTGGTAGTCTTAAATCAACAAAATGATGCGCAAACGGACCTCTGTCAAGATTTGGGACTACCTATGTCACTCCACAGATTATGTCACGCGCCGTTCGCAATTGAGGTTAGGTAGGAACTTAAGAATGCAGATTTTTGCTTCTATAAAGGCCCCAATTGACACATTACCCCTATCATGAGTTTTTTTGACGTAGGTATAGTATCGTTAACGTGAGCATAAGTATTTTAAATTGAAAATATAAGTTTGCTACACAACATTTATATAAATTAAATACTTAATTAACTGCTCTGTATTTTTTAAAATGTGCAAATTGTATCAAAATGTTCTAGGGCTGTTGTATTTTAAATTCGAAATATACTCACGTTAACGATACTATACGTCAAAAAAACTCATGATAGGGGTACAGACGAGCAAATGCTCATTCTATCCCCACGCTATCAAATTCTTTTAGTGTAATCAAACAAAGCATTATTTCGTTATTCTATTGTGCAAGAAGTTTTATTCTAGTTCTTGTTTCTCATTTTTGCTCGTTGATATTTTGGTGTAAACGCTCAGACAAGCTTTCGTGTACACTAAAAGATCGAGAAAGAATGTTCTTGTTATACTCTAGCTCTTTGTTCGTTTGCACGTTTGGTTTATATCTCAGATCATAGAAACAAGGAGATGTGCCAAGGCGCTATCGAGCTTGATGCCTGATCTTGAGCAAATTGCTCATATTAAAAACGTACGCGCTGGCAACGAACCGAACACGATCGATGGTATAAATACAGTGTTTTAGTTTAGTGCTAGTGTTGAGTGACGATTAACAGTGTTAGATTGAGGGTGTGCGGAATGTTCAATGCGTGGGAGATCTTTTTATTCTCAAGGAGCGCTTATTTATGTGCGTAATTGTGTCGAAAAATGTACTAAAAGTGGCATCATTTGTTCCCGTACTAATTTGCTATGATGGCATACTCCTTGTTTCTATGATCTGAGGTTTAAATCGACCTCAATATGAACTTATTTTTAATAGAAAATAGACCTTTTAAAGGACATCAACAAAATCGTTCGTCAATATCCTTCTAGAAGGCTTAATGACAAAATATATTTAATATACTACAGGCATAGTAAAAAAATACGTAAAATATAAAAAAATAAAATCGCAACGTTCATAACCCAGTTATAAATAGTACTGCGTTAACGTCGCAATAAGAACGCCATTCACCTACTTGCACAGTTTAACGTACACACAACACCTGAATATCTATGTAGGTACCTACTACTGATCGCGCATAGCATGCATGCATAGCATAATCGGCCTATAATGTTCCCACTGCTGGGACACAGGCCTCCTCTCCGTGAGAGGGAGTGGGCCGTAGTCCACCACGCGGGCCCAGTGCGGGTTGGTGGACGTCACATGTCTTCGAACTTTTTGGTTCTAGGACATGCCGGTTTCCTCACGATGTTTTCCTTCACCTGATCGCGCCCATTTGTTTAAATGAAAGAATCGGGTCCCAGAGTAAAAACATATAATCTTCTTTCACACACAGCAGCGTACATTTAGTGGCAATGGTAATCACAATTAATATTATAATTAAGTAATTACTTGCTAAGCTACGAATAATTCTAAACTTGTTACACCAGCTCAAGAAAATTAACGACTGTTCGAATCACGGTTTTTTCTGACATAACATAGACAAACTTCTATATCTGCAGTGTTGTCAACATATAAAATAAAATAGTGGCGACCATAAACAAATAATGATCGCCACACTGTCTTACTAGGTCAGGACACCATGTGGAGACTATAATTTGAAAGCCAAGCAATATGAAACGTAAACTAAATAATTAGCAGTAAGGAAGCTAAGTGCCTCACCCACAAGATATTTAACGTATATGCTTGCTTTGACATTAGACCTTCTGTATAAAGATCATTGTAGCTATAGCTTCACTAGTCTTTTTTTTATCGATTCTAGATTCGTGTCAGAGTTATATTGCTAATTGCTAGGTACAGAAACAAGATGTTGCTTTTACTGAGCAACATTTGATTGGTCAAATAAAAATTTTAGCCATTTGATTCTCCATACGAATTGACCCGATCGTCTGATGCTGAAAAGATGACCGGAGTGAGAAACTTATATCTAGCATTCATATTTTTGAGCAGTTTCTACAAAAAATACTTCTTACCTACCTACATTATTTAACACATAATTACCTACCTAGGCAAAGCCTAGAAAACAACCTAAATAATTACCAATACACATAAATTACTACCTTACTAAATCGCCCATTCGTAAGCATAGTTAATGTAAGTATGTTACGAAATTAAAATTACGTTCACAGTATAGTAACATAGGCTAACATAGTACACGTAGATCAATCTAAATAGTCCGATAACTACGGGCTAGCCTAGGGCTGCCATACGTCCCGGTACACCGGGACATGTCCCGGTTTGAAGCCTCGCGTCCGGGTGTCCCGGTTGTTAAGCCAGGTGTCCCGGTTTGGTAGTTAAACAAGCATATACTTACGAAAGAAAAGCAAATCTAAAAATATGCCAATCTCTTTTTGCAATCCCAGCCTACAATTATATGGAACGGGTGTTTTCGTTGATCTCATAGCAGTGGACTAGAAACGAAATGGGTGAAGAGGGTATTTAACTGAAAAAAGTCAGAACTTCCAAACAATATGAATGGGAAAAGAAAAGTTGCACACAAAGCCTAAGAAAATTAGGATGTAATTTTTTCGATAGATCATCGTCGATTTTTCGCATTTTATTAAGTTTTAATAAATATCAACTCAAAATTAAACTTAAAAGTTCCTAACCTGGGTCTAAAAGAGTCTGATTCCACCATTTTTTTTTTCAATTCCAAATGTCCCGGTCGGCGTCTCAGCATTTATGGCAACCCTAGGTTAGCCGCATGTTATACTTAATTACATTACGCTGTGGTGCGTGCCAGGAAATTAAGTAGTTTTGCCTAGAGGATTAACAATTTAGGTTTGTCAAATTAAAGTAGGGACTGGACCGTGTTTAATTCGAAGGCAATTAGCGGTGGACTTGTGAGAACTAGGGCACTATTAGTCGTATTTACTCATCATCATCTGCCTAGCCTTTTCCCAAATTATATTGGGGTCGGCTTCCAGTCTAACTAGTTTCGGCTGAATATCAATATTTTACGTGGAGCGACTGCCATCTGACCTCCACAACCCGATTAATGGGTAATACCGGTATTCGAATGTTGTTGCTGTCAGACTTTTAGGGCTTCTGACTACCCGTAACGATTGTCAAAGATATTCCTATGACAACCGGGACCGACTGCTTAACGTGCTCTCCGAGGCACGGAGGGGTCTCGATGTGTAAAGAACGGTCACCCATCCAAGGACTGACCGCGGCAAGCGCAGATTAACCTCGCAGATCGATCGATCAGCGCGGCTGTCAGTTAGCCACGAGCCCCTCTATTAGTCGTATTTACTATGAATTTTTAATTTGAGTCTTAGCATAGGTGACTAGGTGACCTTTTGAGCGTCAAGCCCTACAAAAGCAATGGCTCGCTAGACGCCAAGCTGAAATTGTATCAAAATAAAAAGTGGTAAAAATAGAGATCAACAAAAGGTTCAGTCGATATAATTATTTACGGGACTTTCATTAGGACCGGCAGTGCTACGGTCAATAGATAAAAGGTACACGAAGTTTTTAAAAAAAATTAATGATACAAATTCTTGTCTTCTACTAAAGAGGTGAAGGGCACGAAAATGTTTGTCTTCTATAAAGTCCGTGGCGTCGAAAAGGTTAATATAATATTATAGCTCTTTTCATAAAAGCATTATTATTGTATCTTTGCCTTTGCATTTCATTTAAAAATAAGTCTTTTATAAATCTTGTTCAACGGTCGAATCACCATCATCTGTAAAATCCAGGGACCGAAAAGGTCATCCGTATAGGGGTTAATCCGGGTTATTTTTTTTGGGTTAGGTGAAAAACCTTGCATAAAGGTTAACCCGTATTCTGGGTTAACAATAACCGGTTCACGCATAGAGTTCATTTTTGTTCCTTTTTTTTTCAATTTTGTTCTATTTCATTCGGGTTAATCAGCAATATTAACCGGTAACGGTATCCGTATTAAAGGGTTAACCGGTTACCCTGCATTAAGATTAACCAAAAATATGGGTTAGAGATTTAACCGGTAACCTTTTAACCCGATTAATCGGTCCCTGGTAAAATCTTGAATCAAGTAGGTAACTAACGCAGCATTAAATATCGAGGTATAGAGGCTAGGTGTATTTATCAAACGCTAACAGCAAATCGATACATCGTTACGGGTCTATTTACAAGCTAAATAAACGTTCCTAAGGGGTTTTTTTCTCGCCTCGTTCGAGTAAAATTAAGATTTTATGCTGTCCCAAAGGAATCGCTTTTCCTGAGCAAGCGATGGTCGAATGAAGCGAAGCTGTGGTTAAGGAAGCGGAACTGCAGCCTAATTGCGTAACTCAATTTCTATCAATGGTTTTCATTTTGACAGTTCAACAATATTCATTGCGGCGTTGAGCTAGTTACTGGAGCACGGATAAGAAACGTACAGCGTAATGAACGTCAAAATCAATGCCATGGTGATGGCAATTGAATTACGCAATTAGGGTTCTGTTTTGTGAATATACAGATTGGTGCTAAAAAGGAGGAATTGAACGTTTATTAGCGCGGTTATTGCAGCTTAATCTATGTTTAATAGGATTTAACGCAGATTAAGCTACAGTTACTACTGTTTAAGAGAATGGTTTAGCGATAAGACTTGATATTTGGAACACTTCAATAGGCAAGAAAATTAATATCTCCGTTTGAGTCTACATTTGAGTATTTATCACGAAACAGCGGAACTTGAGAGCTTAAGTAGGTAAATATCAATAAGTAGGTACCTACAAGACGAAGACAAACAAACCCTTGAACTTAAGCATCTGTTTAACCCAAAAAAACTCATTTGAAACGACCTAATTAGACCATCTGTCTACTAGGAAGCTAAGTAGTTACGGTACCTAGGTCGAGATGTCTTCAGCCCAAGACATTGGCAAGTTCACGGATGATCGTCACACTACAATAATTGTACCTGTTGTGGAACCGACTGCGAGCCAGAATTACCATAAACACGGGCACGGCTCACTGGTTACTTAGAAACAAACAGTAGATACCTACCTATATCGTGTGCCAAGCGTACTACAAATGTAGAGGATGTGTTAATACTTATTGCCTGGGTCGGATTTAAAGGTGTGAAGGCACTAGGGCAACCAATGTTTGAATCAGACGAAAAAAAAACAATTTTCCCAGTTTTGTAATAATTTATTTCAATTCAAAAAAATGCTCTCAACGAACAGAATGAAATGAGTGGTTCATGTAATTATGTATTCCTTTAATTTTCACAGGAATATGCTTTGAAATGCTTTTTTTTTCTTTATTTCAGTTAGGGACTTTATAAAATGTACATGCCAGTCCCATCGTACCTTATAACAAATTCTTAAGACTTAAAACGTAATTTGGTAAAGTTACATACTAATAGCGGCTTCAGAATTAGGCGCTGACAATATATGATGGAACCTGGTGGAACATACCGACATCATACGAATTTAAACTTAGCTCATTAAATAAGTCTTCTCTGGCAGACCGAAGTCTGACACACTCCGCTAATAAGTGTACCACATTCTCTAACGTTCCGCATTCATCGCAGTTTTTCTCATTAAAAATCCAAACTTATTGAGTGGCATGTGTCCAGACCTCAGTCTATGAGCAATCACAATAAGTTTCCTGCTAAGTCTAGTATTCTGAAACCACGGTATATGAGGAAGCTCCGATACTATGGTCTTGTACCATATACCTTTATCCTTCGAATTTTCATAAAAATACTCTTTCCACAATTTGTAACATTTAGGTAGGTACCTCAGATCATAGAAACAAGGAGATGTGCCAAGGCGCTATCGAGCTTGATGCCTGATCTTGAGCAAATTGCTCATATTAAAAACGTACGCTCTGGCGACGAACCGAACACAATCGATGGTATAAATATAGTGTTTTAGTGCTAGTGTTGAGTGACGATTAACAGTGTTAGATTGAGGGTGTGCGGAATGTTCAATGCGTGGGAGATCTTTTTATTCACAAGGAGCGCTTAATTACGCGCGTAATTGTGTCAAAAAATGTACTAAAAATGGCATCAGTTGTTCCCGTACTAATTTGCTATAATGGCATATCTCCTTGTTTCTATGATCTGAGGTAGGTACTTTTATATTTGGGTAATAATTCCGTGTCGATTAGTTCCAAATGTTCCAATATCTATTTCTTTTCCATTAATTTCCATTAATGAAATGTTTTTAAAAAAGTACCTTGTGAATGTGAACTTTTTCTCTTTGACAGATATTTTTTTTTTTAGGAAAAAACAACCCAAGTTGTGGAGGCCTCGGGGCTAGAAGCCCCTATTGCTATGCCCCTTAATCTGGCCCTGCCTATTGCTTGTTAACATAAAGAGAAACAAAAGAGATTTTTTTGTGTAATTGGATAGCTTTGATAGCCAGTTTCTTTATACGCATATAAAACACCAAAGCTTTCCGAAAACCAAACATAATACATGCAAGTTAATCATGCAAGAAATGAAGCCTGATTCAAAATGATATTAATGATCCTAATACAATATATCAACGATCAAAATTAACATGAAGATAACATGCAAATATGGGTGTCGTCAATTATTTCCACTGCTGGATAAGTTTTGAGCATAATGTCACAATCCTTTTGAAAATAGTTTAAAACTCCCACATTAAATGTCCAGCGCTAGTAGAAACAGACATACCGACGTACTAGTTTAAACGAACATCCATTCTAAGTGCACATTGCGAAATAGGTGAAACGTATTCAAAAAGAGCACCTTTAAAAGATTTTGAGCGTCGAAATGTTCCGGCAGAGGAAGAAAATTTTGCAAACACGACTTAATGCTTGAATTTGTGACCTAGTCTGTCTTGTTTTTTTCTTACACCGTGAAAGTGGGCACTCTGAAACAACTGGGTGTGAGAGAATATTTGAGGAGTCTTGTTTTAGATTCGTGATGGAATAAAAAATGAATCCCTAAGAAATTCATACGTGTTCGGGCTTATACGATTTATACAGGGTGGCAGGTTAGACAGTGGAAATATTTTAAGGGGTCATTGTACTCATCATTATGAACAACTTTTACTATGGGACCAAAATTGAAACCGCGAAAAAAAAATCAGCTGTTCCATACATTTATGTTCACATAACTCAACAAAATGTATGGAACATCTGATTTGTTTTTCCCGATTTCAGGGTTGGTCCCATAGTAAAAGTTTTTCATAATGATGAGTAAAATGACTCCTTAAAATATTTCCACTGTTTAACCTGCCACCCTGTATAATTATGAAGTGTTAGATAATAATTTAGGATACTCATTCGTATGATATGATAGCCACAAATGACTGGCGTTTCCCTAAATTATGTTATTTTGTTTTATGATGTACCTAATACTTACTTACTTTTATGCTTAGCGTAACCGACATTTTATTTTGTTTGTCTTTTCTCTTTGCTTAGCACTAATTCGCGACATCGATACCTTTCCTGACCAATTTTCCCGCTTGGAGTTATAACGTTACATCTAATTTGTCTTGGAAGATAAGATGATACTTTTCCTTGTTTACTTACCATAACCACAATAATGCTTCCCACCCTAATCGCTGTAATGGCGGCGGTGCACCAGTTCGATCCAGTTTAAACTGACACCTACCTGTACCTACCACTAGTGCTGACCAGTAACAGGCTGTAATTAATTTAGAAATCGGTGCATAGCCCCGAGGCTAGGCTACCTTTGATCGTAGATGGGCTATCAATTAAGATAATAACCAGTGACCTCAAACACTTGACTGCTGTGTTTGTCTGTGCTATTAGGCTAACAGTGTGCTTAGCTCCACGTTTCACTACAATACGCAAGATTGCAAAAAGTTTGCAAATTATGGAGGGTAAACTTATGAATATTAAATAATAGTTGGTAATTTTTATGCTGATACGGGAATATTGGAAAAAGCGGCGTAGGTGCTCGATTCTCACGTTTATTAGAATAGTTACTTAATAGTTTGGTTATACTTGGGGGAAGGCTTACCTATGGGTAGGTAGTGCAGGCATAGGTACAATTTTTTTTACAGATTTATACTCGTACTTAGGTAATTAGGTATAATTGTGCGCGGGCCGCAACATAAATTACAGCTTATTGTTATTGAGGTGTTAATTAAAACATCGACTACAATTTGTTTATTAACCGACTTCAAAAAAGGAGGTTCTGTATTCGTCCCGTATGTATGTATGTATATATGTTTATATGTGCGCGATTTTCTCAAAAACTACTGATTCGATTTGAATGGGGTTTTCACTAACGTAACCTACATACTTTCAGGAAGGTTTTAGTATATAATACATTATGTAATCATTCCTATGCACAAAGTTATATGCATAAATGTACACACTGCGTAGAAGATTTACTGTTGAACGAATTCGTGAAAGTAATCTAACACGGGATAAAGAACTAAAAAGGGAAAAATAAAAAACTTTTTTAACAATGAAGTCGGTTAAAAAATAACCGACTTCAAAAATCCACTACAAAGAAAATAATAATTTTGGTTTCGGAAGTCGGTGGCAAAAAAAAGCAAACAAAAATACCAAAGCCACCGACTTCCGAAACCAAAATTATTATTTTCTTTGTAGTGGATTTTTGAAGTCGGTTATTTTTTGTTAAAAAAGTTTTTAAAACTATTATCGCCTGTGATCGAAATTCGATCAATTGTGTTTGTTACTATAGCGTTTTGTATACTTAGATAAAGTCTCTAAATCTATTTAAGAGAAAACTCACACGTAGATTATCCCATATTGTGTTTAGGTAAGTACCTACCTACTTAATTAATTTTATGCTTACAAAGATTGCATAATGTGAGTGTGACTAAGCTGTCTTGGTATTGTCTTGCTAGTAGGTACACTTAGTTATTTTTATTCTAGCTTCCTATAATCTCTTATCACGCTACTTAATCATCCACTCAACAATCACCAGCTAGTTAACTTAATGATAAATTGCAATGATAATGAGCCTCTAACCATATCGCGGGTCTCAAACCATAGGGGCGTATACGCCAAAATGCGATTTTTCGTTTTTAATGCCATTGGATTCTACAGCAAGGATAGGCTAGGCTCAATTTTTCTTATAATTTAATATTAATTACTTTTTGAATAAATTGCAAAATTATTATTTGTCGTAAGCTAGAGAGTCTGAAATTATTGTCAGGCCATATAGACTTTATCTAATAACGTCCAGATTTATAAATAAATCTTGTTATTTATATGCTTGTTTTTTGGTTTTATTTTTCTTTCACATATAGAAATCATTGCGTAATTGCTACCATTTGTTTTTGTGTTTAGAATTTTGTAAAACAAAATACTCTATACTTCTACCCTGAATTTAAACACCATAATATCAAATGAATGGTGTCTCATTCCTAAATTGCAATATTTTAAATCACCAACTAGGTTCAAATTAATATTGGTACAATTATTAATTATTTAAAGAAACATTTTTTACGTCCACAAATTCCAAACATTTTTGGGGAAATTTTGACGGAGTTTTACCGTATTTCCGTCATGCCAAATAGACGTAAGGACCAAAAAGTTGTGTTATAGAAGAAATACCACGAAATCAAGCATCCCATATTATCTGAAGTATAAATATATGGCCACATGCAAAAACACAACAAGTTGGCTCAATCACAAGAAAAGATCTCTCCTGAAAAGTAGCGGTTTTGTGGATACGCCCCTATGGTTTGAGACCCGCAATATGTTGAACAATGATGAGAATATAAACAGAATCATTTCTGAAGTAGACATGAAATATTATCGCGTTGTTTGCAAAATAAATGGTCGAAAGTAGATGACAGAAAGTTGTTATGGAATAAGTGGATATTCGCATGAATAGAGTGTTAAATTATGTAACAGTCGCATTGTGATTGTTAGTGTGTTGTTGTATATTATAGTGCTCGTCTATCTGTCTGCACTCTTACCGGTCTGGTTTCACTTTTCGTTTCTTTCTACAATACCAATAAAGGTCAAACATTCGGCAAAAAAAGCAAACAAAAACCAAAGCCAATGACTTCCGAAACTAGAATTACAAGTTTTATTTACTTTGCAGTAGTTTTTTCGAAGTCGGTTGATTTTTGTTTTTATTTTTGATAGTTTTTTTTTTCTTTACGTTCGATTTCTTTCACGAATTCGTTCATCACTAAGGGCGGGTTGCTTCAAACCATCTGTATTCGTAAGTCAGTACGTAATCGTTAAGTCAGTATGAAATTGTCGTACAAGCCGCCATATTTGACGGTTACAGATACGTAACTGTAAGTTGAAACAACATGGCCTAAATCTTCTACGTATTCACATTTATTCATACAACTTCGTAATTCGTACATAGGAATGATTACCTAATGTATACCTAAACTTTCCTGAAAGAATGTAGATGTGATATCACCGCGATTTATTCGCAATTTATTTGCGAACGTTCGAGGGACAATATCACGGTGAGATTCTCACTCAAACGTTCGCAAATAAATTGGCAGTTCTTATGGTGATATCACGCGTGTCGGTACTACAGTGCGATTCTGTAACCATCTCACCGTGAAAACTTAGGTGAAGTGAGCGTGGAGTGAGCTGTCGATAGTATCAATTGACAGCTCACTAGTGCAGTGATAGCCTAGTGGATTAACCATGTGCCTCCCACGGCGAATGGTTCGAGTTCGATCCCGAGGCACGCACCGCTGACTTTTCGAAGTCACGGCGTACCTATTAGAAATTAATTATCACTTGCTTTAACGGTGAAGGAAAACATCGTGAGGAAACCGAACCTAGTCCTAGAACCAAAAAATTTGAAGACGTGACGTCCACCAACCCGCGCTGAGCCCGTGTGGTGGACTACGGCCCACTCCCTCTCACAGAGAGGAGGCCTGTGTCCCAGCAGTGGGAACATTATAGACCGATTATGCTATATGTTATGACAGCTCACTACAGTCAAAACAAACTGACTTCACCTAAGTTTTCACGGTGAGATTTTTACAGAATCCACCGGCAGAATAGGCTGATGAGAGGTTAGGTTTAGTCACATAACTGTAGGTAGGTATCTGGTATGTAAGTATATCCCCTTACTGTGCCCCTTACTGACGTAACGGCTTTGTTAAATATATATAGAAAACTTTCTCTGCCGACAAAGATTATGGCAACATATCGTCATACGGGTTAACGAGATGAAACGAGGAAAATTCTCGGGAAAATGTTCGATTCTCAGAAGTGACATGTGACTGTGACAGAGTTGGGGGTAAGGGGTGGGGGTGGGGACAAACGTGACTTGACCTTAAGCTTGTGTCTTGTGTCCACTCCTCAGATCATAGAAACAAGGAGATGTGCCAAGGCGCTATCGAGCTTGATGCCTGATCTTGAGCAAATTGCTCATAATAAAAACGTACGCGCTGGCGACGAACCGAACACGATCGATGGTATAAATACAGTGTTTTAGTTTAGTGCTAGTGTTGAGTGACAATTAACAGTGTTAGATTGAGGGTGTGCGGAATGTTCAATGCGTGGGAGATCTTTTTATTCACAAGGAGCGCTTAATTATGCACGTAATTGTGTCGAAAAATGTACTAAAACTGGCATCAGTTGTTCCCGTACTAAATTGCTATGATGGCATATCTCCTTGTTTCTCGGATGCGTGGCTATTATAATATATTTTATTAGTTAAGTGTAGTAATTTTAACTAGCCACGTCGTAACAAAGCGAACCAATCCACGACAGTCGCCGATTGTCAACCGCGAGCGAGCAACAACAACATAATGTAGTTTTCGCAAATTACATCTCGCAAGACGTTACACTTCCCGTCAATAAATCTACCCACCCCAGCGCATTGAATTAATGGGTGACTTACTTACACTGGAGGGCAATAAAATGTTAACACAGTTACGCGGCGCGGCGCTTGTCTTTTCTGTTATAAATATTACAATAAAAGTGACATAATCTTGTTATTATGTTAAGTTGGGTGTTAGAAATATTATAAAGAGGCCCAATTTTCGTGAACCTAATTGTATTCGGTATTTGTGAGATTTTTCTTTCTCTTGGTAGCGTTTGGTATATTGTGGTTATTTGGTATTTCTTTGACACACTGAGGTAGAAAATAATACTATTCTTTTATTCGTTAGACCTGGTAATTACTTAGGTAGGTACCTACCTACGGTGTTTTTGTGAGAATATATCTGTATTTCTATGTAGCTAATTAGATATACATTATACCTATACCTACCGATTAGAAGATATAACTGTTTATAATAATGTTTTGTAAATTTAATAATTGTTAATTTATAATAATGTTCAATCGGCCATGTTTATTTAAACATGGCCGATTGAATATTATTATAAACAGTTATATCTAGTTAATCCATTATTCTAATTGGTATAGGTATAATGTATATCTAATTAGCTACATACAAATACAGATATATTCTATGTATACACGGATACCAGCATTTACCAAACTAATATCACAGTTAAATGCGCGTTTCCCGCGATAACACTTTCATAGAATTACAGATGATTTGGGCTACAATAATAAATTTTATACAATCTTCTACTAACTGAACTCAATTTATATTTACAGCGAATAAAGCTCCCGTAGATTACTTTTATGGTCTCGTTTCAAATTTTACGGATGCATGTGTTTTCTTTGATCACAATTTTAGATTCTGGCTTAGTTACCTATAGGAGTCTCATTCTCACTAATGAAGCTCTAAGGCGGGTTTTCTTCTCACGCTGACCGTCGGCGCTGATAAGTGAATTAGGTATGTATTAGGTACTACGAAGCGTTTCTGACTTAGGCTGGTTTTAGAGTCACGCTGACCATCAGCGCCGACCGTCGGCGCGTAGCTAGTCGGCGCTGACTTGTCAGCGTGAGATTAAAACGCTCAATGGCTGAAGAGGCGCGTCGGCACCGCGGACGGCCGCGCACAGCTCAGCGCTGATGCTCATCAGCGCCGACCGGTCAGCATAACTCTAAAACGCTTCATAGTAATACATACATAATGATCTGTCAGGGCCGACGGTCAGCGTGACTCTAAAACCAGCCACGCTGACCGATCAGCGCTGACCGAATCAGTTGTATTAGTTGAGTTAGTTGACCGACTAGCTACGCGCTGACGGTCGGCACCGACGACGGTCAGCGTGAGAAGAAAACCCGCCTAAATCATCAAATTAGGTTCCTATATATTTAAAATGAGAATTAGATCAGTTTTCAGTCTTGACTGGAATCCGACTACAAGTAGTGAGCATAATAATATTCTTAATTTAAATCGTACAACACGACTAAACTGAAGTTAGTTTGACAGCTGACAGCAAAATGTCACAAAATGGCGACTGCTCAAATGAATTCCTAATTTAATTGTGTAGTAACCTCAGCGGTTGTAAAGTGAATATTTATTACAATAACAAGTACAAATAAAATGATAACAACGAGGAAATTAATAATATTTCAGTGAAAACTTTCCCTTTCCGTCGTTTATTTCACAGTTAAATGTCTGAAACAGTTGAAACTTGTCCAACTTCAGTAATTGGCTCCGCGGCTACCGTTACAACCATCCACCATTTATTTCAGGGGTGGTGAATGTTATAAAAATAATGATAGTGACAGAAAACATGATACCAACCTATGTTTTATAATGAACCCTGAAATATGGTAGTCTAAGAAATTATTAGGTACGATATAATAATAATTTCAGAGGAAAAAACTGAAAATTAAAATTATCCATAGGTACTACCTACTACCTATTTATTATTTCGAAATCGGCTTTAGGGGTTTTACACGAAAAGCAATCAATTTTAGTAACATGAAATATCATACCTACTGTAAAAATATTATTTTTCTATCTATTATGTATAAGTTGGTCATCCCTGATTCTGTAGGACGGTGCTCTCATTTATAATCTGTGCGCGGAAATAAAAAATGGAAGTCCTACCGTCCAAGTGCGTAATTTTGTGCTGGAGACTTTAATATCTTGCTCGTTACTTCTAAGAGGTCTGAGAGACTGCTTTATCTGCTGCAATGAGCGGCAGTATCCATGATGTGCAGTCTCTGGATTCAACTCCAAGCAGCCAAGTACCTAGATATTTGGAGACATGCAGACTTCATTGGGTAGCTATATATTAGATACTATACCTTTCACTTTTTATTGTTTTCTTGTTTTTAAGGTTCTGTACCTCAAAAGGAAAAACGGAACCCTTATAGGATCACTTTGTCGACCGTCCATCTGTGGCAAGTCCGAGGCATCTGCTCATAGATGGCGTCACTAAAGAAGTATGTAGGTAATAGCGGCATCTTGCTCATAGATGACGCTACTGTTATACTATTTCTAGTGGAATATTATTATGTTATTTAAATTTAGTCATTATGAATAAAGGTTCCAAGTTCCAAAAAGCAATATTATTTTATATTTTACCATGAAAAAAACATGTTTTCAAAAATCCTTAAATGCTGTTCTAAAATGCTTGAAACACATGCTTCATGGTTGTCTAACATCAAATTAATATTCCTATCTCTAAAGTAGGTTGGCATAGTTGCCATAGTGATTCTTGTTCAAAAACTCACCCATGACAATAATCGTTTATTTACCTACTTCAAGTCTCGTGTTTCACCCAGTAAGTACCCGTTTGTTATTATTTTAAGCTTCTAGTAAGTATGGTGGTTATTTTAGGAATAGTGATGCTGAATATAGGCAGGGATCAGCCACCTGTGTGCTAGGATCACTATAATTAGGACGCAGTGGAGAGCAAGGACTAAAACAAATCCCTTTTACTTTATTGCTGTCGTTTTGTTGCACGATGACGTCATGATCTTTGGTTTTTCCTGATTTCTGTATCAAAAAAACCGGCCAAGGGCGAGTCGTACTCGCGCACCGAGGGTTCCGTATCAGTTTTGAACGTATAAAGTGAAAAAAACCGGACCGCATAACTAAGTTTGTTTGTCAAGGAATTTTGATGATTTTGAAAAAACTGTAATAGTTAGGAACATCGTTTTATTTTTGGTGCAATATTTGGGTCAATTCCTATCAACTCTAATTATTTCAGATTTTTCGCTCCGCAAACTTCGGAGATAAGGGGGAGGGAATGGTATTTTTTCAGACATTTTTCATCATATGTCGAAAACTGAGAGACATAAAATAAAATGAAAATATATTTTGAAATGTGCAAATCAAGCCCTTTCATATGATATGTCACTTGACTTAGTAACCCCCCTTTAAAACTTTGGACCCCCACTCCGGCCCCTTTTGCAATGAAAATAAAAACATGTTTTGACTTTTTTCATTTCAATAAAGTTGGACAAGCATTTTTTATAACTGTTCCAAATTTCAAGTCGATAGCTTTAGTAGTTGCTTAAATAAGCAGGTGTGACAGACAGATAGACAGAGGAAGTCGCACCATAAGGGTTCCTTTTTTACCATTTTGGTACGGAACCCTAAAAATGAATTGTCCTTCTCCTAGTTTTCAATAATGTCAAGTCTCAAACTAATTCTTTAAATGGATGCTAAATATTAGGGACTGTTGTAGTGCGATGCTCTAAGGACAGTGCTTCAATAATTGTGAGTATTTCCTCTTTGCCTGAGTCCTTACTTTAAATCAACTTTATCTTTATAAGTGAGACGGTAACAATAACAGTTGGTTATACTTAGTCCACGAAATCGAGTATTCCGTTTCCGATTAAATCTACCAGCCGGCCTAGCATGACCACGATAGAAACGGGTTTTGTCTACATAGAAATAGACAAAGTGACAGATTTCATTCATAAAACGTAGAAATGTTTCTACAATCTGTCACTTTGTCTATTTCTATGTAGACAAAACCCGTTTCTATCGTGGTCATGCTAGGCCGGCAGCTTGAACACAGTTCACTCTTGGCCCTTTTAAATTGAGGCACAATTTTCAATTCCCTGGCCTTCAAATCCACTTCACTACAGATGCCTTATTCAGATCCCCGGCCGATTAAAGTTTAATTAAAAAAGCTAACTTTTTCATTGTTGCCAGCATGAAATCATTTTTACCAGCCAGTATATTTTGCTTCGGTATTTAATTTTCAACCTCTATATAGTATATAGAACTAAATCATGATTATCTGGGATCGTTTCATGTGTCCGCGAGCATACGTGGACGCGAGTGATTGATGAAACGAATGACACATTGCCTGACCACCCGACATGACGGTCAGACTGACTTCTATTGAAGCAATTTTTTTGCACTACATAGGTACTTATACTTACTAAGTTTGATTTCCGGGTTGGTAAAGTGTAGAAATTTTTGATAAGTAAGGAAAATTTTCGTGACTTGGTTTTAAGAAGTTTTGAAAATTATATTTGTATCTAAAAAAAAAACTTTGTGTAATGACTGGCCAGACAACACACAGACACCTAGCTCCCTATGTAGTGACCCCCCCTCAGATCATAGAAACAAGGAGATATGCCATCATAGCAAATTAGTACGGGAACAACTGATGCCACTTTTAGTACATTTTTCGACACAATTTCGCGCATAATTAAGTGCTCCTTGTGAATAAAAAGATCTCGAAGGCTAGATCCGCCCTGCACACGAGTATCTACTGACTCAAATCAGGGCCCCAAGTCTGCTATTGCACAATTGTATAAGAATGGTGTCATAATGACATCATAACTGTCAAAATATAAGTCAAAATCTTCGGTCATTGGCTTAGAGTAAGACTATCTATTGGTGCTGTTTCTGTTGAACGTCGCACTAAACTAATTTAAATCACACTAAGTACACCTCTTTCTTACAAATAACATTGAAAAAAGCCAGAAAATATTTAGAACTGTCAAATTAGTCTACGCCCTTGTCATTTAGGTAGGTACGGGAAAATAGTCATGACATGACCTTTTACGATTACGACTAAATTAACAAAAAAACTATTCAAGTGGACTAAGTTGACAGGATTAAATATCTTCTATCCTTTTCTCATGTTTTTCATTAGAAATAGTGTTGCCCAAATGCAAGACCAAGAGGAGACTAACCCTGTCTTTGATCTTCATCTTGTGTCAGTACACCTGGTTGTGATCTTGGTCTTGGTATTGCACACTCAATCTTGGTCATAATCTTGATCTTGCTGCAATTAGGTGATCTTGGTCTTGTGAAAATGATAGATGCAAGACCGGTTTTGGGCAACACTAATTAGAAAGAGATAATAAGACTAAATTAGTTTAGTTGGTAAACAACAGAATCGGCACCATTCTCTCTCTATCTCGAGACCATTCTGACACGATTATGGCAATAGGTAGCAGACTTGGGGCGCAGTTGAGACGAAGCAGTACCTGGAAGAGAGCTGCTAACTCATAATTTGACTTGAAAAACTCACACGGGATATAAACAACGGATATCTACTTCCTGCGTTCTCGTTTATCTGTCAAGGTTATGACTTACACCGTGTCTGTCCGTATGTTTAGTATGATACATGAGAGTGTTAGTATCGTGTAACTCGATAGTTTGAAAAGTTTGTTCTTATTGTTTTATTTAATTCTTGGAAGAAAGAAGAAGCGACCAAAAAATTCCAACGTGATTAGACACCACATCTATGTATTTGTATGCTGGAAGTACCTACCTACCGCAAAATTTAAAAATAATAATTATAATTATTATTATAAGCCTGTAATGTCCCACTGCAGGTTAAATCCTCCCTATTTTCTTTCCACTTCTCTCTATCCATAGTTATTAAGGACCAGTCTTTTGGACAGTCTTATTACAAAAAGCGGTTTAACTAAAAACCCAGGTTTAAATCTCTTCAACTACGGTCTAGCTCATCCCGCCATCTCCGTCTAGTTCTGCCGCGATGTCGCCTGCTATGTAGAGGGAGCTAATGGGTCGTGAGTTTTGCCCATTGGTCGTCTGACATGTGGCAGATGTGTCCAGCCCAGTTTCATTTTAGCATGTCAGCTTTCTGAGTGATATTGGTGCCGATTCTGTTGTTTACCAACTAAACTAATTTGGTCTCATTACGTCTCTTTCTAATAAAATACATGAGAAAAGGATAGAAGATATTTAATCCTGTTAAATTAGTCCACTTGAATAGTTTTGTTGTCAATTTAGTCGTAATCGCAAAAGGTCACGATTATTTTCCCGTAAATAACAAGGGCGTAGACTAATTTGACAGTTCTAAATATTTTCTGTCCTTTTTCAATGTTATTTGTAAGAAAGAGATGTAGTGTGATTAAAATTAGTTTAGTGCGACGTTAAACAGAATCAGCACCAGTGTGTGTTGCACTGTTGGACGATCGCGTGGAGCTGGCATGACGGGGTCAACCAGAGATAAATAAGCCTAAAATTTATCTAAACGTGCACACATAGCTACCACCTAACGCCTAAGCTGATCACTAGACGAGTTAACCAGAGCACTCATTATTTATATTGCTCATGTTTATATGTATTTATATTGCTTATTGTTGCTCATGTTACTCTACAAGTTAGTCTCCGGATCAATTTCTACAAATGTTATGAGCTTGTTATTACTTGCTGTACATATTAGAGGCTCTGATTTTGATGGGTCGTAAACTAAATGCTATGGGGGAGATTGAGATCAATATGTCAACCAACGTCAACCTTCCCTCCGTACTGATGTATATTATGTCGCGTTACCCTCTGTATAATATGTGCCAAATATGTAGGTATAATAACACACCTTGTGTTGATAACTTCCATATAATAGGTATTAAGTTGGTACTGAGTTCGATTCCAGAGCGCCTAACATGCGCACCGCGACAAAATTTTGTCGACGCTTTTATCGTGCATATGTCTCGTATTCGCACGAGTAAGAGCGAGACAAAACAGTCGACAAATTTTGTCGCGGCGTGCATGTTAGCCCTGCAGAGCGCCTAACATGCGCGCCGTGACATAATTTTGTCGACGCTTTTATCGTGCATTTGTCTCATATTCGCACGAGTAAGAGCGAGACAAAACAGTCGACAAATTTTGTCGCGGCGTGCATGTTAGCCCTGCAGGATTGGATTGACATGAGACTCAATTATAGCTGGTAAAATGTGGGTGTACTACAATACAGCTATACCTCTACTTAAGGGCCAGAGGCCCTAGACAAGTTGCTTTTCTGTTAGCGTTCACGCCAAACGCTACGTCCAAAATATATCGCAATGACATTACCTGCGGAAAAGTCACGTGACTCACAAATGTCAATTTCATACATTTTGTCCGTAGCATTTGGCGTGAACGTTAACAGAAAAGCAACTTGTCTAGGGCCTCAGGTGTGATAATATTAGATTATAAAATACTTTTCTAAATAGAATTTAGTTAGAGGGGTCAGTGTTAATTGGATTTATCCGGATTTCCACAGCTAAAAAGATTAAGTTTTGAGGTTCCGTAAATCGACATCCAATTATTATAGGTAGGAATAAAATTCCATGATAGCGTCTCCGGTGTATTGTTGATTCTGCCAATCCATTTTCCAAGCTTGGTTGTGGCATTCTACCTATTTTTTCTGTCTACTGGCTATATACCTACCTACTTACATAAGTTTACAAAAATGCACCATGTTTTTTAATTAAATAAAAGCATTAGATGCAAATCTGCGCGTTTAAGAATAATATGAGGTGCTAACAACAATGTTCTGCACGTAGTGAGGGGTCGGCCATATATTATGTCACGTGCCGTACCAAGGGGGGGTGGAGAACAATTGCGACTAAATGTGACGTGAATTTGAATGAACGACGCATTCATAATCATAAAGGTTACATGTTTTAGTATTCGGGGTAATGTGCCAGACGGCGTGGATTATGACGATCACGTGCTGTAATCAAAGATTAAAGATTACCCTTGTCTGAAGGGAAAATGTGTACATTTAAGGAACATCCTGTTATAATAACAGAAGTTGGCTTTACGGTTCCATCCGGTTTTTATGATTTATTAACAAAAAAAACTTAAGTGTCAGGGACTAACATGTGAAATTGTGAATAGAAAAACAGAAAAACGTTATAAATGAAACAGTGGGTAGATCAGATAATAATGGCGCATATTTTCACCTTTGACCTACCTGTAATTTGTACAAAGCCACGCAGTGCGATGACACCGCTCGAGGCCAAACTAACGACACATTAGGCTTATACAATCAATTGTTACAACACGGCGCTTCATTAATTTAATTAATCAATTCGACACGTACACGTACGCACAGCTACATCGCCGTATACTTGCGTGCGGGTGTATCGCCGAGTACATCAATCACTCGATCGTCTGATTGATGTCCCGCCGTCCGCTGACGTCCCGAGTCTCGACACGCTATCGGTACGAACCGACCACGTGACTGTACCTCCGCTTATTTAATGGCCCTGCCTTCAATATTGTAATCAATAATTTACAGCTTTCCGTTTCAAGTCGTGTGTAGTAATAGGTCGGAAACCCTATTTATAGGAAGCTATATTATATTTATACGTGGATACGACGGTTAATGTTCATAATAAGTATACGTGCCTACC
Organism: Thalpophila matura; assembly: GCA_948465475.1. Taxonomy (NCBI): domain Eukaryota; kingdom Metazoa; phylum Arthropoda; class Insecta; order Lepidoptera; family Noctuidae; genus Thalpophila; species Thalpophila matura. Next base: position 1,523,936 of record OX419187.1, on the reverse strand, counting down.
AGTAGCAAAGGGTGAGGGTGAACCGTACAATAAAATAGTAACAAAATTATAAATAACACTAATTCCTATTATATTATTATAATAATTATGTCAGGCTTCGTTTATTCACTGTATTTACATCATTATTTTGAATAGGCGAGGTACGGAATTACTTATTTATAATTTTGTTATTATTTTAATGTACCAACATACCTACGTATCATTATGAAATATGATAGGTATTACAAGCCTAATATAATAATTTTCAGGGGAAGTTGTAAGACATTTTCTAAACCATACGTCCGTCCAACCGTCATTACGATTGAGTTGTGAGGTTTTAGTCAACGATGATAGCTCAAGAGAGCTTCAATCACCAATCTTTGATAACATCATCATTAAAGGAATTTCTCACCTTTCCGGGATACTTTTTTTCCGTGAGGAAATCCCCCTTCGCCAGGGGATCGCAAGGGGTTATGCTTATGCCTGACTTTTGCAGGCTAAATAAAACCATCACGTTAGCCATCGATGTGGCTCCGGAATTTCTAATGGTACGCACTGGTGCCTTTCGGGATACCTATGTTTGTCACAAGGTTGACTAGAGATAGGTAAGGTAGGTACTATAAGTAGCAGTAAAGCAACTTACATCAAACTATCATAGTAACGCGATCCCTGAATCCCTCGGCTCGATGATACCAATTTTATATTCTCACCAGATTGAAAAAGGGAAAAAAACATGACATTTCTTCAAAGGGCCGCGTGGTCGACGTATGTTTAGAATTGTACTCGCAAAGGGTACAGAATGATACGTAATGGGTTCGTTATTGCACGTTTTTGCTGGCAGCTCAGTTTTCAGCGGTATCTAGTATACATTTTGATCATTCGCCTAACTAGCGTTCAGTTTTAGTTTAAACGATCTCTGTATAAGTAGGTAATACCTAGACTGCACAACTTAATTTTTTAAATACAATTGTAGATATACGTAGCTTGATCAGGGCCCCAATTCTGCTATTGCAATTGTGTAAAAATGGTGTCATAATGACACCATAACGGTCATATCCTAAGCGGTGATTGGCTTAGAGTAAAGACTATATCTTTCGTCATTGGTCAAAACGATGTCATTGAGAGACCATTCTGACATTATTATTACAATTGCATTAGCAGACTTGGGGCCCAGGGCTCTAAGGGCGGGTTGCTTCAAACCATCTGTATTCGTAAGTCAGTACGTAATCGTTAAGTCAGTATGAAATTGTCATACAAGCCGCCATATTTGACGGTTACAGATACGTAACTGTAAGATGAAACAACATGGCCTAAGTCTGCTATTGCAATTATTTTTTAATTGTGTCAGAATGGTCCTTTATCATAACTGTTTGACAGTCGTCCTGCGACCACGAACGCTGCAAAGTGTTCGAAACGTCAGGAAAAATCGTAATATACGCTTAAACTTGTTTGATAATGTGTAGTAAGTAGGTAATCGCGAAAACCTAAGACATTATTATGTTTGACAGTTTGCAGACTAACAATAACGATGTCGATATGAGATGATTCTGACAACAATGTATTAAGGCCGATTTATATTTACTCATTTTATCTCCACTCTATCAAATTAAACAGACGTAGAGCATTCTTTCGTTGTTCAGTCTGTGTTCACAAAGATTCTATGGAATATTCTTAAAATGCTCGCTCGCTTGATATAACGGCACTAGAGCGTGCGAACTGTTGCTTAGAGCGTTCTTGCTTCTGTCTGCGTTCACCAAGATTCTAGGGAATATTCTAAAGATGCTCGCTCGCTTGATATAACGGCACTAGAGCGTGCGAACAGTTGCTTAGAGCGTTCTTGCGTGTTCGGACCAAGCGTTCTTGTGTTCTAGCGATTCGTTCGGCTGATCTAAACAGTATTCAATTTTAGTAGTTTTTTAGTAGTACTAAAATTCATAACAAGAATTCTAGTTCTTGGTTCTCATTTTTGCTTGATGATATTTTGGTGTAAACGCTAAAAACGAGCTATCGTTAACATTAAAAGATCGAGAGTGCTCTTGTTCTAACTCTAGCTCTTGGTTTGGTTTAAACGCACCTTTACACAATGCAATAGCAGAATTGGAGCCCTGAAGCTTTGTTAGCGGGCGGAGCCGTTCGCTCAGCTAGCACGCTTATAGCCAATAGTTGTTAATAGCGTTGATGACGAGATTCTGGCTAAATATAGACCCCCTATCCCTTTTCCGTGGGTGTCGTAATAGCTATACCTATAAGCTACCTACGTCACGCGCTGTTTACTTAAAAAACTTTCTGCGTAGGTTTGTGATCAAGCAAGACGTAAACATCCTCTGTTGAATATAAGACATTGCATGATATCTAGGTTTTATTGAAACCATTTCAAAAATCGAACATCATCACATCATATCGGCCGAAATAATATTATGTCCAATGTATATACCTACTGGAAATAGACCTAGCAAAAAAAAAAATTGTTCGGTGATAGAAACTTGACACTCTCGGCTCGGCAAGGGTAACTCCTATCCACCCCGGTGGTCCCGTCCCGCTAACGGGACAGTTGGAATAAACTGTTGCATCGACCCCGGTAGTGCTGACCTCGTCGTTTAAGGCGAGATTTTTCCACTTTTAGCAATTAGGTACATATTGATGATCTTTGAACGTCTGTATCTGCAGTCGAAACCCATCAGTGTTAGTGACTGCCATATTACGAACTGTAAATATTTATGACAAAAATAGTCCCGTTGATGGTATACGACATAAAATGTGGAGTATATCAGCAGCTACTTGGTATTCCACGCGAGTTGGGTGACTCAACTGATTGACTAAGCACACTAGCTTTGTGACCGCAGAAATGTATACGTAGAGGCAGGTGGCTTGTTCGTAAACAGTTGGGAATTCATGGGCAACCTGTAATAGGAACATTAGCTTAATTTGAATTTTAAGCTCTTACCTAGTTACCTACCCATTTACTGAACGCCTCTGAATTGAACCAGTGATTAAATATACAACTACCCTTGTCACTTCTATCACTATGCCAATGAATAGAGCAATTGACTTAAGGGCTATTTAATTTAATCATCGTCTATAAGTAAGGGGGTTAGTTAGGTACTCAAAATTTTGCTGACAGAAAAATATTCACCCCACATATTTTTTTAGTGACACGATAAACAAACCATGTTATTGTTTTAGTTCAAAGTTCCACTCCGGGACCAAGGCCAGTTTTTAATTAAACAGGTAATTCTGTAGCTTCACAATCATAAATGGGTAGCTATCAAGTTATTTATACCCACAGCTATACCGAACTCATTAAAAGTCTTAAACTAAGCGTTCAAGCTTATATTTTGGCCTACATGTTACTGTAAAAGCCCGAATAGTGGTAAATCCTAGGTTTTACCGGTAAATCTTAGGATTTACCAACATGAGTTGAAGGATTTTATAAAAAGGGAGATATTTTTTCGGGCTTTTACCATTAGAGTTTGGTACATCCTAGGTTTTACCAATGAGGGTTGGTAAATGTTGGTTTTGGGACTGCGGAAACTAATATTTTGCAAGTTCCATCCTCGTTTTCGGTGCCACTTGCATTTTACACGTCTCCGGCGCTGCGGGAAGTCCAGCCCCTCTGCCCTTGCGTAAAAAATCGCAGGCACCCGGGCTTCGCCTTCGCTACTTCGGCTTTGGCGACCAGCCTCAGCCGCTCCGGCACACACGGGTGCCTACGCTTCGTCACTGTGGGCGGTGGATCCCTCCGCGCCTCCGGGTTTATAAAAACTCTAGGCGTAGGGCAGACAAGATCACGTGACCGTGAGTCGGGGTTGACCAATTCGGTTCTGTCTAAACTTATTCACTCTTTTCAACATTTACCGTGTCTCTGAGGTAAAACCTAAGATTTACCGAGTGTATGGTGGTAAAAGTCCGAAATGAACGATGATCACAGAACAGTTCGGACTTTTACCAATAAGGGTCGGTAAATCTTAGGTTTTACTGGTAAATCTTAAGATTTACCTAAGTTCGGGCTTTACAGTAACATACATACCTAATTAGCGAAACTAACTTTGTATTTTTAAGCGTTACCAACTTAGAAGTTTACTTAGGAAAGTTTTCGGTACTTACAAAAGAAAATGAAAAGTAATTATTTTCCTGCCATAAAAGTGTTTCAAAGATAACGTAGGTAGCTATTAAAGAAAAAACTTGCGTAATTATGGGAATAAAAACAATGAAACAAGTTATCGTCAATATTTTTTGTGTTGTTTTTGTTCTGTTTCAAAATGACCTATTCTTATTGTTTCAACACCCATAAAATATGTTTATTTATAAACTTAGTGCTCAACGCTAAGTGTAAAAGCGCAAAGTTTCATTTAATCGCTCTACTTGACTTAACTTTTTGACACAGTTCAACTAAAATTGTTGGTCTTTCAACAATTTTAGTTCTTAAACATGCACTTATAAAAGACCTCAAATCATAGAAACAAGGAATTAAGTTATTATCATAGCAAGAGTTAGTACGAGAACCGCTGTCGCCTCTTTTAAAGCAATGTGCGTCAGAACTACAAACGCTCCTTTGTAAATATAGAGATCTTCCACCATTGACATAATAACCATAATAACTGTAAATTGTGTTTTTTGTAATCATAAGGTTTTATAATTGTGAGTAGGTAATTAATAAAGTATTATTATATTAGCCTTCCACACATTAAAAATCCCGCACACCCTCATTCTAATACTGTTATCCATCATTCGTCACTCACAGTAAACTAAAACACTGTCTATATGAATCATCGATTGCGTTCGGTCCATTAGCAACATGGTCACATTGATCATGTCAGCCCTTGCGCCTTGACAAAGATTCTACGGCAAAGGTTCTATGATCTGAGTGAAAGAATTTAGTTGCGCAATTTCAAAAAGTTGGTCGTTGTTGCTCGTTCGAAAAAAACCTCAAAACAATACTTTTTAAAGTATAGGTATAAGGCCTTGTTCCTAATGAATGACCATTGGTAATCCTAGTAAGTAGTACTTATCAGACGGATAAAGAGCTTTAGTATTAAGTGCCGTGTAATTGAAAGAAAGGATAGGCACCTACTTAGGAGAATCTTAAAGAACTATATGTACCTATGTACCAACCTTGCCAGATTTTTTTTCGGCCAAAGCTGATTCTTTTTGAGTAAAAAAAGTGGGATTCTTTTGTCGAAAGCGGGACATAATAAAAAAAAACCGGCCAAGTGCGAGTCGTACTCGCGCACCGAGGGTTCCGTATCATTTTTGGACGTATAAAGTGAAAAAAACCGGACCGCATAACTAAGTTTGTTTGTGAAGGAATTTTGATGATTTTGAAAAAACTGTACTAGTTAGGAACATCGTTTTATTTTTGGTGCAATATTTCGGTCAATTCCTATCAACTCTAATTATTTCAGATTTTTCAAATGGGCTAAAAAATCGGGACGTCCCGCCAAAATCGGGACGTCTGGCAACACTGCTAGGTACCTAAGTGCAGGATCGTAACCTTTAACACTTAGTACTGTTTTCTTTGTAGAATGTTCTTCGATTGAAGCTTAAACTGCTTAGGTATATACTTAATCGTCTTTTGTTGAATCCCTTAGGTAGGTACAGGTACTACTTTTTAGTTGTTTGGCTTAGGTACATACAATTATGTTTTGACAAAAAGTATTTTATTAGGTTAATTAAATGAGACCTCTGTAAGTAGGTAATTCAATTGGAATTTATCTTAGCACACAGTCTAATTGTATCTTTTTTTATAACAAAGGGCAAAGGCGTGATTTGTTTATCTTTTTAGGGAAAAAATCTCAAATATTCAAGCCTAAACAAACAAGCCTTTATTTTTTTTTTTTCATTTACTCAAAATTCGGCGTATATTTTCTAAACTCACAATATGGCAAAAAAAAACCGACATTTTTGAACATTCGGTAATCAATCGGGCGGTTCACACGGATGGACCCGAAGCGCGCCGATCAATCAGTCGCTATCTACACGCCACGACACGATGCCGACACGACAGCGCTCCGGCACGCACGACTGCTTCCAATATTCCAGCCTTCATTTCCCCCGCTTTTTCCCTTTGAATCGTTTGACTGAACTGAACGCAGGCAAAGGAAAAAATGCTCAAAGATTTAAAGTCCGTTTTTCCTTCCAAATATGTCAAACGAGGTTATATGGAAATATTATTCATTCATGTTAGTGAAACTTTTGTTGGTGATGAATTAAGGGTGTTTTATTAATTATATTAGTATTTTACCCGTGACTTCGTCAGCGTGACCCGCAGGAACTGTGCATTTTTTCAGGATAAAAAGTAGTCTGTGTTACTCAGTGATACTGATAATGTAGCTTTCCACTGGTGAAAGAATTTTTAAAATCGGTTCGGGGGTTTTTGAGTTTATTCATTCCGACAAAAAAACATATCTTTTCTCTTTCTAGGTAGTGTAGAATACCTAGTTCCTAGTCGATAATTTATTTTCTCATACCTTTTTCTTATTTAGTCCCTCCTAACATTCCGGGCCGTGTCCAAGAGTACCACTTTCTGCATCAAGCTCTTGATATAACTACCTAACAAGAGCCTTTTCAGGTGATTGTCGAAGCTCTAGGAGTCTAGACTTTGCTATAATGAAATATAAATGTTTATTTACACCTCCGATATATAGAAATAAATAAATAAATAATACATAGAAATAAGGAGATGTGCCAAGGCGCTATCGAGCTTGATGCCTGATCTTGAGCAAATTGCTCATATTAAAATCGTACGCGCTGGCGACGAACCGAACACGATCGATGGTATAAATACAGTGTTTTAGTTTAGTGCTAGTGTTGAGTGACGATTAACAGTGTTAGATTGAGGGTGTGCGGAATGTTTAATGCGTGGGAGATCTTTTTATTCACAAGGAGCGCTTAATTATGCGCGTAATTGTGTCGAAAAATGTACTAAAAGTGGCGTCAGTTGCTCCCGTACTAATTTGCTATGATGGCGTATCTCCTTGTTTCTATGATCTGAGAATTACACCTATAAAAATTATGCTCAATCGAGATTCGTTCTTATCTAACACATAAAAAGCCAAAGAAAGCAAGTCATCGAAAGTACAAAGCAATATTTGCAGCTATAAAAGAAAGTGTGGCCGCTTTGGCATAATGTTATGGCGTCATCGTCATTACGAAACATAAACAATGCCGGAAAAAATAAAACGATGGAACGCAACCGTCACGGGTCAGTTGATGTAAATTGAGTGGGAACAATCTCTGTAATAAATTCTTTCTCGCCATAATAAAGTATGGCTCAAAAACTGTCATGGACCAATTATTTCGCAATAAATGTATTGTTTGAGATTCGCTTATTTCTGAACACGTGTGATTTAAAACCATTTTATTGTGTGTGGTTTTTGAATTACATAATTTGGCGCGGAAATATTTTTGAGTTCTAAATTCGAAATCGTAAACGGGACATTCGTTTATTTGTTGCGCAAATCTCTAACGTTTAGGAACGATTCAATTTTATTGTAGTCGTAGTAATAGTATATTTCATTATCGGTCGGTTGCTGAAAGATAATTAAATTTTAATGGCGTATGGTAGGGGAGACCGGGGATACACACTGGAGGAGTGCCCAGCTTGGGCAGTGCAGCGCCGTGACCTCGTCGCGGCGGTCGGAGCTGCGGGTGGCCTCTCGCTCCCGGCCGTGGTTGAGGCCATGGTCGGCAGCGAGAGCGCTTGGAACGCCGTCGCCTCCTTCTGCGAGGAGGTGATGGACGCCAAGGAGGCGGCGGAAAGGGAGAGGGAGGCGGTGTCCTCTCTCCCCATCCGCAGCAGACGCACCGGGCGCCGTAGGGCGGCCAACGATCTCCGGCCACCATAGGGTGCGGCCTGCGGGCGGCGGACTTGGGGCGTCCGTCGCCCGAACGGAAACAGGCCCGAGACGGTGGCGCGACGTGTTCCGCGCGCGCCTCTCTAGAGGAATTGCGGCCGTGCATGACGGCCGCATAGGGTGACGGGGCCCGCCTTTCATTTGGCGGGCCAATACCTGCCGGGGGTGCGGACGAATGCGCAAGCGACTCCCGCGCCCCCGGCGTAAGGTAATTGGAGGAACACCGGGGTGGTTTTAGTCAGTAAGAGTCTGACAGACCCCTCCGCCCTCCCCAGGGCGGGGGACATCCATGAGGATTTCCACCTCGAAAAAAAAAAAAAAAAAAAAAAAACTACCCTCAAAAAGATAAATTCCGTCGCCGTTGTGGTCTTACTACTCTTAAACTAACTATCATAAAAGTCTAGAAAAAATATATAATAAACATTGATATGTTACCTTTATTTCGAACTAATAAAAATATTTTTTTTTCCGCACGAGTTCGGAAAAGGTAAAGAAAAAGCTCGAGTATGTAATAGCCCACATCCCGAACGCTATTTATGTCCCTGCAATACGCCACTTTTTGAGCAACTATTTCCCACCGCATTTTTCCTAATCGCCTGCAACAATAATTCAATATGATACCCAGTTATCGTCGTTGAAAGGATACGGGTGGCTCAAAGGAAAAAAAAATACTGGAGAAAATTCCGTATAAACCTATTCAAAGTACTTACAGCCAGAAAACGTCATTACATTATGTATTCTAAAAATTTTACGCGTCGTTTGCGACGGGAATACCAATATTTTCACGTTGCCTCGTATCCCTTACGTGTTTTTTCGGATACATAATAATAATAATAATAAACCCACAGGGCAGCTTGTGGCGAGCTGTTGGGCAGTAGCGACCCCACGGACCTGACCCTCCCGGGAGAACTCTTGTTCCTCATCTCTGGCTTGCCTTAATTGGCCGGTCAGAGTGAGCACTGACGAGGAACAAGGCTCCCACCTCTCTCTTGCCTTTATTGGCTGGTTTGAGTGGAGATTCGCAAGAGCAAACGTGCTCGGGGGAAGGAAGTATTCCAGTAAGATGCTGGTAGGGATCTTGACCGTACTTCCGGGATTGTCCTGATAGCCGTGGAATACCGCTCCACTCCTCAAGCACCTCAAGATATGTTGCCCCCTTGTCGCTACGTCACTATGTGCTAGCGGCCGTTTTCGGGGGCCCATTTACTGAGTGTGCAAGTCACCCCCTGCCTATTTTATCCGTGTTTACAACCATTGGACAGGCAGGGGCCATAGGTTCCCATAGTTCCCCAAAACCAATCCACTACCATCCCATCACAATAGCCCAAGTAGTTTTTCTCCACATGTTTGCAATAGTTCTGCACAGCTGGGGTTTCTCCTTGTGTGCATTTATATAGTGCATACAGGGATAATCGCCAGCTGTGTCACCATTACATTTTATATATTTTAAGTTAGTTGTAAAGGGCCTCTACGTGTTGGCTTCGGCCCCACGCACGCCTTCGAAAGGTCCGGGACTTTTTTAAAGTCCCGTGCAACAAAAAGAAAATAATTATAAAATATGTAAGTATTACATAACCCAAGCATTTTTCTTTTGTATGCATCTGATCTCGTTTGAACTCACTTTAGCGTTGACTTAGTTCGTGAAAGGGAGTGGGTTGAGTCCCTTAGGGCTCCGACTGCTCCGAGTGGGTTTATCTAGTGAACTGTGGCCTTCACAAATCCCACAGCACCTACGCTTGGTAAAGTTCATTAAGCTTGGTAAACATCTCCCACTTAAGCTCGTTTCATAATTTCCTTTCAAAATCGTGGGCAACAACATTTTCTCATATTTTTTGTTTGTAGATATGTGGTAGTTAGGCTGCTCTTTGTAGCTACAAGCTTCGTCCTATGTAGGTCTTCCATACATTTAAAAAGAAAACTCCTGACTCACGGACTGATTCATCAAAAGCCTTGAACCTAGAAAGCTGACATTTTGCACAGATTCCCTTTATGATGTAGACACGCGGGCGGAGTTATTTAGGCAAAAATTTGTTAAGAATATGACATTACTAACGATAGCTGAACAAATTACATTTTTCATATCAAAACAAATGATGCTCCATTCAAGTTAACTACCACACCCTAGAACTAACTACCTATGGGAAAAAAAATATATTATTCGAAGGTGCCCAAATGTACAATAAACTACCAAATACCATTGTTAACAGCAATAGCCTTAATATTTTTAAAAAGAAACTAGAAGAATATATTAAACATAAAACATAGTAATGTATAAACTAACATTAGTCCTAAGCTACTTAGTTCACTTCGATCTGTTAACCTTTAAATATATAGTTTGTATTGTTCTCAATATAAGTGAACTGTATTTGTTCTTTTTGAGAAAATAAATGTCTTTAAACCGAAGTTCTCCCAAAAGGAAATTATAATGGAATGTGTTCCCCCATGGATAACATATTTTCCTTTCGTCCCTACCACAGGATGGAAAAGGCATCGATCATGTATTCCTCCATAGAAATAGCATTTAACATAAATATTCTGTATACGAAGTGAGTCGGGATTATTTCGTGTATTCAAAGCGGAGGGTCCACTTTGTACTCTTTGGGCCTTTGGGCCTTTGGGCCAACCCTCAGTTTTCGATAGTCGCACAATAACATCGGTTGCGTGCAGACGTGACCCAGTTGCGGAGTCGAGATTTATTTATTATTTATTTTTATTATGACGTGGTGGTTAAATAACTTACGCGTGATGTTGTTTATTGCAGTAAATGCAGTTCTGGTTCTTATAAAAAATACTAGCTGTTGCCCGCGACTTAGTCTGCATGAAAATTAATGAAAAGTAGCCTATCTCCAGGTCCCAGGCTTTGTCGAATTTTACCCAAATCCGTCCAGCCGTTTCAGGGCGGAGCCGCGGGCAGATGCTAGTTAACAAATAAAATAAAGTTTGAAATCTAGTAGGTACCTATCTACCTATCTAATAAATATTTTGACTCTAGTTCCGATCCTTTAATTCAGACAGCAACTCAGATCATAAACTATGATCTGAGTTGCTGTTGTCTGTTGCCGCAGAATCCTGAGGACTTCTAAAATTGAGAATGTCGATTAGGTACAATGCTTTCACAATTTTGTTGTAAGTTAAATTTCCTCGTGTCAAGCATCAAAGGTCGAGCAAAGAACATTGCGTTGAATTAACAGTAAGAAATAAATTCTAACAAGTAAGAGAACGTGTTACTGAAAGAGTCTGGAATTTAATTTAAAACAAAAATGTGAAGGGACATGCTCGTATTAGATAACATTTTCACTTGAAGCGCTCTCAAAAACCTGTCTAGACGTCGAATAACCAATTTAATGGAAAGTAATAAGTATTACACTTTTTAAAGCAACTTGAAATTGTTACAATTTACGAACAATATTAAAAACTTTTTTATATTTTCGTGCTTCGGCCTCAAAACTTCAAAGACTGGCTGTAATTAAGCGTTCTCAATTCAAATTACGAATTATGAGCAAAGAATGTAGAAAAATAGAATGTTTGTGTGATCCGCAGTCTAGCTCAAGCTTAGGTAGGTACCTTATGGCCGATTTACATGAGACGAGCGAATGCTCATTCTATCCCCACTCTATCAAATTGTGTTAGTGTAAATGTAAACAGACGTAGAGCATTCTTTCGTTGTTCTATTGTGCAAGAATTTTGTTCTAGTTCTTGGTTCTCATTTTTGCTCGTTGATATTTTGGTGTAAACGCTGAAAACGAGCTTTCGTTAACACTAAAAGATCGAGAAAGAATGCTCTTGTTCTACACTAGCTCTCTGTTCGTTTGGTTTTAATCGACTATAACTATACCTATTTGAGCTTGGTCTACCGTTTAGTGTAGCTTTTTTAGACTCCTTGCTTCCCACATCATGAATGAAAGAAGTGGTTGTGCGCTAACTACTGGGAAACGAGATTGACGTATGTTAAGATATCGCTAACCCAGCAACAAAATCTTGAACATTTTTCTTAGTCGAGCGTTTCAAGGAACGAAATAACGTGGTGAGACTAAAAAGCGTGATTAACGACTGCACATGACTTTACACCTTACCTGCTTCTAACATGGTTCGTTTTCGAATATCAATAAGAGGAATAGAGGGGTTACCCCATGGTTCTTAGGCAGGAAGTGTCGACGGTAATAAGGAGTTTTTATGCATGTTTCATTATTTGAATACGGACTGTTTATTTTTAAAGTCTCGTGTGAAGCGGAGATTTTGTCGTGGCCCGTGTTATGTTGGGACGTTTCCGTGGCTTTAATTGCTGTGAGTTTATGGGCTTTTTGTGTTGTGGGGTAAACTTGACGTGCAATGCTTGCATATGAATGTAGGTGTGTGAGGTGTTATTTTAAATAGATATGCCTATGAAATAACTTATGAGTCAGACGATGATTGGAATTTGGAAAGAAGGTGGAACCATTTTCTTAATTAGTTTATGCATGAAGAAGTTAATAGTTTATTATAGAACAATAATAAAATTAAAGACCCATTTTAGAGAGCAAGACTCGAGACTGTGCGGTGGTCCATAATAAATGAATGAAAATGCCCAGGGCGGCCAAATTGAAAAACTGATTGCCTTGTAAGCATGTCATAATAAGTTGCCAAGCTGTTAAAAAAATATTAAATAAACCCTTGTGTTGACTGCAAGCTCAACAGGAGCAATCCATAATCCCGTTCTGATCACCATTCACTTGATATCCACAATTTTCAACATAACTCGATTGTACGCGTCGTGCTCGACTAAAATAGCATTACAATCGATCGACTACCGCTCGCTCTATCAATTTTTCACAACACTGGTTCTGGGTTGCCGTCACAAAATTTTACGGGCGCATCTAGTCACAATGTTGCTAAATATAATTTTATAGTGGCTGTTATGTCGCCTGCGATTGTCTTTCGAGATTGATGTGCGGTTACATACGTTTTTATTAGTATTGGGTAGTAAATTCTGTCTGCTTTGTATTTTTATGCTTTTTAGGGTTCCGTACCTCAAAAGAAAAAACGGAACCCTTATAGGATCACTTTGTTGTCCGCCGTCAGTCACTGGACCATAAGTGGAGCCATCTGCTCATAGATGGCGCCATTGGAAGTATGCAGTAGCGCCATCTATGGTCATACATCGTAACCCTTAGGGCGCGAGGCATACTCGCAATTGTCTGGTTTTTTTTCGTTCTTACTATAAGCGTAGTCGTAACGAGATGCGATATTGGTATTGCTTTGGCATTTTCTGTATCTACACTGGCCTGCAAAACGAAGTAAGTACTACACTTTTCAATTTTCATTTTTTTCTAAACTATAGATGAAGATGAAGAAAGACTATAGATGATTTAAAATAAAAAACGTTTTATAGCAATTTTTATCAGCTTTCTTTGAAACTATAGTAAATTATACATTAGTAACATTTTTAAGTCTAAAAAAGATAAAATCTGAGAAGCAGGTTTGCAGATATCGCTCACCAGGTCACCTGTAGACACTTCGCCTTCCATCAGAAGTGTAAAGTGAGAATCGAGACTCATCTGTAAACAAAATTCTTGACCATTCTTCTTGATCCCACTGTAGGTATGTGTTCTCGGGCGTATCGCAGTCTCGCTACTCGATGCTCTCTCTTGGTTCGGGGCTACTCGCTGGTCTTCAGGGTTTCAGGTTTGCTTCAGTTTTTATGTACAAAATTAAACTCTTTTTCGAGTCCTTTTTGTTTCAAAAGTATATCTTGTGTACTTAAAAAGTTATTGCAATTTTAAAAGTGTGATACTTTGTTTTGCAGGCCAGTGTAGTTTACTTTGTAGTTTTGAATAAAGAAGCATAGATCTGTACTCAAGCTTCATGTGACTTGGTATTATTGTTATTTTTAATTTGAAATTTGACAGCTAGTTAATTGATCAGAGATTTCACGACTCTTTCAGTATATGGGGTATAATGGGGTTAATAAACGCCATTTTATCTCTGCATGGTCAATGTCTGCATGGTTGTACTAAGTTGAAGACGTCAGGCCAGGGTCCGTAACAATAACAATACCTAATTACCTATTAGCTTAACTCTGCTAGCAACCACTCCAGGTTTTGGTTTTTGGACTGTCCTCTAGGTCTCTAGGATGATAAAAATATTTCCCGCGCGGTCATCAAAGTGAATACTAAAAAGCACTATAATATGGCGTAGATAACATTGACGATTTTACTTTCTAAGTAATCCAATGTCTAGGATAAGCACAATCTATTTTTTTTCCGAATTTGCATTTTTTATGTGCTTAAAGAATAATCATTATGTTCAGTATGCGCATCACGTAATAATTACCCGACGAATTTTAATAGTACCTACTTTCACTATTACGATGCTAAACATGGATTTATCAGCTACTCCAAATGGATTCAACCATAAATATTTATTAGCTGAAGATAAAGATTGCCTAAGCTTTAGAATCTCTCATTTTCAGTAATCATGTTCTGAATTCAAGATTAGGTTGTTGGCAGGAATTCTTTCTTGTTCTTTAAGTCGTTGGCGGTTACATTACTTAGACTAATGGAGCAAAGAAACACCTGGCAAAAAGGAATTATAATTTTACGAATAACCTGTAGAAATCCACCCCACATCTGTTGCGAGCGCCAATACTTTGGCTGTAGACGCAATAAATCAGAACATCACAGAAAAAAAATAAAAGAAAGGCGGGAAAAAATGTCATGGCGTCTGAGCCGCGTAAACGATTTGTTATTCCCCGTTGAGTGAAAGGTTCCGTCGAAATTGTATCAGTAATTCAGCACGTTGAAATATGTTTGTGTAAAATATGTGGTAACTGTGTTACGAGCACAGTACCATAATGATAATGATTATTAAAGTTATGTAATTTACAACGTGCTCCATTTGCTTTGCAACTGCAATCTGCTAAAACATCTTATAAGGATTTATTGCAATCTGGACTTTTTGAGTGTATAGTGTAGTAGTACTATTTATAAGCCGCAGAGATTATTTATTTGTTGCATTACATAGTTAAATAAATTCCCATTTTGTTTTATTATAATTTCGTTCTTTTTCGTCTTTGATCTTTGATTTAGGTAATTTTATACTACCTACTGTATTTATAATTGTATTAGATCTACTGTAATCTTAGAATAGTTTTAGCTTTCTAAAATCGCCGGACGGCGGAATAACCACACAATTTGTCAGCCGAAACAGATATCAAAGGCAGAGGTGATTTGTGACATATTGACATTCACGACAGAAAATCCATAAAAGACCAATCAGTGGACAGGGTGATATAAGTATAAATACGCAGTTGATACACACGTATATCATTGTTATTCAAAGAGCATACACACACGGAAGCCCCCTACAGAACAACGCAAGAATAGAACAAGAATCACTAAGACAAACAGGCAACTAATTCCACTCTATACGAAAGTAACATACCCAAGATTAAAGTTACCGGTTGAAACTATAAACACGCCGAAAAAGCAATCAAACTAAGTGTTAGATAGCTAATCTTTCAACGAGGCGGTCAGATCTGAACGATTCACGAATGTAAACAGGAGTACGTCTGCTAGTACTCCGAGGTAACTGAGCGAAACGGTTTTATGTGCACCGAGAACTTTTTTAATTACAACATCAGCAAAAGAGCGCGAATTTTCTGCGTTTGTAACACTGGCTTTTGTGGTTTGTTATTGTGATTGTAATCAGAGAAAATGAGGGAGATAATGTTATGTGAAATAATGTTTGCAGCATCGTGTTATATATCTGGTAACCCTTTTTCTGTCGTGTGACCCACATATGGGTTACGGCGATTGTTTAACTTTTGTGCCTGCTTCGCACACAGTAAAAGTGTTAACATTGCCACTAGTATAAGAACTGAGCGGCCACGACTCACGGAGGGTACTAAGCTAAACTAGGGGATACTGTACAAGTAAAGTTAAACACAAATTTCACTTAGTTTTATTATATTTTATATGACAATGACAAAGAGGCAATATTCTACAAGCTACTGAACAATTCCTAAAACAAGTGTCTCGATCGACACTCCAGCAGAGAATGGGCTGCGCCCCATTTCTGGCCCGGGTGATGTCAATATCGTAAATCCTTGAGTGTTGAGTGAGATTGTTTAAACATTTAAAACCAAATCCTAACAAAGTGACTTATTTTTAACCATAGTTCTTTTTAAAAATATTAGAACATATTATTACAAATATTAATATAAATAAGAACAAAACCTAACAATCGTCCGTCCTGACATCGTGTGCGTCCCTGCACACGGCCCCAGGTGGGAACCTAACACCTAACAATCGCATTCCGGGCCAGTTGTTTGAACTTATAAAATTTTTATTAATAACATTTTTCAAACTAACAACAATCAAACGATATATCTAGTGAAGACAAAATAGCATTATTGGCCCTTATTATGCACTATTGTTTTTACAAATATCAGCTACATTAGACAAATTTTACACTATGACATCAAATGAACAATATAGTAAGAATGAAGGAAATAGGTATTAGCTTAAAAAAAATAATAATTCATTTCTTTATTTTCACTAAACAATATCCATCGGCGATCGATTAGCCGGATCGAAGCAAGGTGATCGAACCCAACGATCGATTAATTGGGTCATAAAACATCTAAGAGTAAGTTCACGACCGATCAATTAAGTCGTGAAACAAACCAAATCCCTGGTCCAACGATTCAACAGGGTGCCCTAATATCCTGACGATCAATTAATCAGGATGCCTAGCGACGCCCGCACGAGCCGATCAATTAAGCTCGTGGTGGCAGCCGATAGGACTTGTTTTGATACTCGTTCCACCAAGTTCCACGAACCAATCAATTCTCGTGTACTTGGCCTCTTGAACGATCTCTCAATCAGTATTCGTTCCACCAGGTTCCACGAACCAATCAATTCTCGTGTACCTGGCCTCTTGAACGATCTCTTAATCAGTATGCCTGGCGACGCCCGCACGAGCCGCTCAATTAATGCTCGTGATGGCAGCCGACAGGACTTGCTTCGACGCTCTTTCTATCAAGCCGCGAACCAATCGATTCTCGCGTACTTGATCTGTAACAAAGAACAATATTCTGTAAATAGTTAAATCAATTCGACACAAGTAAGGTGTTCGTATTCTAATTCAAATCACTGCCAGTATTATTGTTGTCACTATCGCAACTATCATTGACATTATTTTTATCGGGCTCTAAGTCGGTTACACGAATCTACGGTTGTTGTGCATCTGCTTTCTGTATTGACAGTCTCGGTATCAGTGCTACAATGTAATGGTCCATGCCTAGAACCTTGCTAACGCAATACGGTCCTTTGGAAAAGGGAATAAGTTTTTTTTTTTTTTTTTTTTTTTTTTTTTTTTAATTTTCACGAACTCGCCTTCGCTGTAGGTGCGCACGGGTTTTCTGTCTTCGCGGTACCTTCCTCTTTCATCTAGATCACTATTTAGAATATTCATTATCTTACACAACTCAGAGTCGCCTAATTGAAGCGTATGAAGCACAATACTCGCTACTAATCATCATTATCACCGAAACCGATCTTTGAGAGATTCGGACGGTTCGACGAAATTTCAAAACAATGCGTCAACGTGATTCATTTTAATTCTAGCCCTATATTCGACCATAGAACTAAATAAATTTGGATCCTTTTCCTAATATAGAAACTGCAAACTTATGAAGCAAGCAAACCACACCTAAAGTTTCCAACTCATAAGAGTGGAAATTCCCTTGCTTTCGTTGTACCTACTTGTAAAATTACTAATGTAGTAGTAGAATAAACCTACCGATTCCTAACCTACTCGTATCCGTGTGGAATTCTAGTATAGCAGCATTATTATGCACCTAAAACCGGCCTATTAACCAAATTCGCTTTCAGCCTCTTGAACGCCCGCTCTTGATCTTCGTTCTACTCCCAGGCTGTCTTGCTAGAGGGAACGAAATTTAGGCAAAAGGACATTGAACAAAATGGGTCCACCTGTTTAGCGTTTGTAAAAATAAAATGTATCTGCCATATTGTTGTCATTTATATTTATACAATTATTATTTTTTTAAAAATCTAAATGATTATTATTTTTATTATTTATATGTATTTTTCAAGATAGCGGAAATTACTAAAATATAATAAAAATATTATAAATTAACTTCTTTTCTGGTGGCACCTTTTTATATTATAGTTTGCTACTGTAATCCGATAGATGGCGTTGGTAGTGTTTTGAGTTAATAGTTTTAAAAATCTAATATGTATTTAAAAAAAAAAACGCTTCTATTTGCGAAAGTAGTATAAATTGATTAATGTAGTTCATAATTTTATACTTGAAATAAACCTAGGTTGTATTCAGACAGCTTAAGTTTGCCTGGGCCTAACGCCCCATACAAGCTGTTCCATGTCCTTTTCTATAAACTTACGAAAATAGTTGGCCAGGCCTAGAAATGGTTGTGCACGTTTTCGGGTCAGAGAAAATTCATCAAAGTTTGCGTTACATCTTCAGATATTCCTTCACCTACACGTACCTGACTTTCTTTCGTCAAATCCCTGTCCAACTTGTGATTCAATTAACGGTTCACTAAAAACTCGATTCACAACGTTAACTCTCTCAGCACGGCAAAAGACGACCTGTGGGCCTAGCACGAACAATTTTGACGTATCGTATCGTAAACGTAAGCGAATATCGAATCTAAAATACAACAGTCATAGAACATTTAGATAAAATTTTATACAATTTGCGCATTTTAATAAATACAGAGATTGAAATAAAGTATTTAATTGAACGGGGCACGAGCAATACGTTAATGTGTCATTGATCGAACGATGAAGTCTTCCAACGATTAAATACCTACTGACCATTAGGCTCCCCCGCTACGCTATTTTTCACAAGAATATTACCATTGAACACAGGTTGTGTTTCCATCCTAACAGATGTTGCACCATCAATCATCATACATCAATCAAAATCAAAGTGTACCTACTGGCTAGCGAAAACCTCAACATTGGTACTGTCATCAACAAGTTCAGAACGAGACATAGTATTATAGAATTATAGTTTGCTCCTATAAACCGATATGTGAGGCTGTTCCGTGAACGATTGTCCCTTAAATACAAGGACCTTTAATAGATGGTCAGCAACGACATTGCGGGCAAGTTTTGCCTCTACTTCATCGACATACATGTTAAGAATAAAGTTTCCTAGCGACTTGAATAGGCTATTGCGAAATTCTTTTATCAGTGTACTTGTGTGTTCGTTTCTCTTGGGGATACTATCATGAGATATACCCAGGTCTCTGGAAGATTAGGGCGACGTCGCTTCCGAGTTCTATAGAAGCCCTAAGTGTACAATTATTGACCTTTATTTCTTTATTAATTTTAGAACCCGGGTTATTACCGAAAATGCGCGTATTCGTTGTTTATAAAATAGATTTTCATAGCCTTCTGCACTGCACCACTAGTGTTTGGTATTTTGTCATCTAACTTATTGTAACACTTTTCCGCGGTGTGACCGATCCTATTACAACATGTGCACTTCACCAGCGGCTTAATGCAGTACAAGAAACTATATCCCTGATCCTTGCAATTGTAACATCTGCTGAAGAGACTCGGTCTGGCACTGAGCCTCGCGCTCGTTGTATCAGGAATGTGAAAATTATCAAAATCCCTATTCTTAGCATGAAATCGGAACAGACCAGGTTGATTATAGTCCCTATTAATGAGTAAATACTATAACAGCTGATAGAGGTGGGTGCAACGCAGTACTAAAGCTCCTGATTAAGTTAAGTGTCTTATTTGTAATGCCGTGCATTATGCTACGCGGGTACCTATTATATCGCATTGATTCACTAGACTTAGGCCATGTTGTTTCATCTTACAGTTACATATCTATAACCGTCAAATATGGCGGCTTGTATGACAATTTCATACTGACTTAACGATTACGTACTGACTTACGAATACAGATGGTTTGAAGCAACCCGCCCTAAATGTTTCATAGTAACTTATGGATTCGTTATCTCTTATATACTTTTTCAGTTAATCATATCTTCCAAGGTCTGGCCGTAGTTCTGTTCGCATGGAAACGTATTTAGTAACTTTCCAAGTAAATTTGATAGTATTTAAGCTTTCGTACTACGTCTTGGCCAGACCTTGCAACTTTTGCATAGCAAAATGAGTGGTGGTTCTTTCATTCCAACTGTATACCGAAACGCACTTATTCACCTTTCGTAACCACACGTCCAGTCGTTGGTTTTTGGACGAGGGATCAATGTTTGACAATATATTTTATGATCAATTTTCTGTAGTGGTTGTGGTGCGCTTTGGTTCACTATAAGTGGCAATGCTAGACCATCCCTCAAGTTCTTAATGATATCAAATAAATCTCCTTTCGAAAAAGAAGTGCTACATGACCTTTCAATCTGCTCTTCGTGGTTGTGCTGCCGTGGTGCACGCTCCACACGTTGCCCTGTGCGTGGCTCAGCGTCTCGGCGCCGCGCTGACGTGGCACGTTGCTCTGCACGTGGCTCGGCGCCCCGGCGCCGCGCCATGTGGCACGTGGAACTGCACGTAGTTCGGCGTCCCGGTGCCGCGCCGATGTAGCTCGTTGCTCTCCACCTGGCTCGGCGTCCCGGCGCCGCGCCGATGTGGCTCGTTGTTCTCCACGTGGCTCGGCGTCCCAGCGCCGCGCCGATGTGGCTCGTTGCTCGGCGTCCCGTCGCCGCGCCGATGTGGAGGTGCTGCGGTGACAGCCGTCCGCTCACAGCTCGTTGGTACGACGCGACTCGTGATGCAGCTCTTCGGCGGCGCGAACACGGTTGCGTTCTCGCCGTAATTCATCCTCCAGCATTCGAAGTAGCTCACGGCCCATCTCGATGTTCGGCTCGGGGCTATCGGCTCGACCTCGCAGCCGACTTCGGCTCAGCGTGGCTGAGTGGGGTTCTCCGCGACCCGGAATCATGAGCCTTCGTTGACCCGGCGACTCCGACATAGCCTGAAATCTCGCGGCAAGAAAAAAAAAACTTGAGAGCCGTATATTGAAGTGGTAACCTGTTAGGTAGTTAGTGATTGTGGACTGAAAAAAACTGTAAGCTTCCATTTAACCTTTCCTATACCATTGGAGAACAGAATAATTTAAGTAGATCAAAGTAATAGTATCGATTTTATAATAGAGTATAATATCTGCTTAGCAAGTTAATATTTCTTTCTCTATACACACGATTCCTTTTACAATGAATTCACTGTCGATATGTTTTTCTTTTATGTAAACCATTCAAACTTAATTCATCCTGTTCTAAAAATAAAACATAGGCACTTTTTGTTCCAAATTGTAAACATTCGAGTCCAACAGCGATAAATGTGGCGTCAAGTGCTTTGTTGTCGAGTGGCACACTGCTTGGATGCCGTCATCCCACATCGATAAGGCTAAATTCTAAAGATCTTTAACCATAAACTACAACACCACTCATTGTTGACTGTTAACTTAACAACTTAATGTTCTTTCTGTATTGCTAACTATTTTTAGATGGAGTCCCGCAATTTGAATTTATTTGTAATAATTGACCTGCTAGTATTTTAAGATTGGTTAAGTTCGAGAAAATAACTACCTAACTCGAAGCCTATAGTTGGTGTTTATGTCAGAAACCCGGGACTCTTTGTCATTACAAATCAAATAAACTGATTAGGTATATAAAAAAAAAACGGGTAATTGTATGAACTAAATTTGGTTGTGAGACTCCGTGCTAGGGTAGCCAAATAACCACCTTACTAATTCGACTGTAGATTCTCGGTTTGATTACTGACCGGAACTCGAACCCGGACCACTGCTGACCACTGATACCTACGTCAGTTATTTGTGCCGTCATGTCGTTCACAATAACAACATGGAATGGTGTGAACGGGCTAAGGTTCAAGAAAATACGCATGTGGTAAAAACTTTTTTAATTCTTTATCCCGTGTTAGATTACTCTCACGAATTCGTTCAACAGTAAATCTTCTACGGAGTGTGTACATTTATGCATATAACTTTGTACATAGGAATGATTACATAATGTATTATATATTAAAACCTTCCTCAAAGTATGTAGATTACGTTAATGAAAACCCCATCCAAATCGAATCAGTAGTTTTTGAGAAAATCGCGCACATACAAACATACATACAGGACGAATACAGAACCTCCTTTTTTGAAGTCGGTTAAAAATATACTGTTGACTCTAAAAAATTTAGGTAATAATGATAAAAATGTGATTACAAGATTTCAAAAGAATAACTTTCAATAGTACCTACTGATGATAGTAAAATCTAAAAATAAACAACAGTGTATTGGTAGGTAATTTAAGACTAGTGGGTCTTGCGTTAATTTCGAGGCAAGGTCCGTAACTACGACCACATCAAAGTAGATAATAGGTATAAATAATTTGGGCGTGTACTTACTATTTTGGTTACGCTTGTCACTTCTGAAGTATAAGAACTGAGCGGCCACGACTCACGGAGGGTACTAAGCTAAACTAGGGGATACTGTACAAGTAAAGTTAAACACAAATTTCACTTAGTTTTATTATATTTTATATGACAATGACAAAGAGGCAATATTCTACAAGCTACTGAACAATTCCTAAAACAAGTGTCTCGATCGACACTCCAGCAGAGAATGGGCTGCGCCCCATTTCTGGCCCGGGTGATGTCAATATCGTAAATCCTTGAGTGTTGAGTGAGATTGTTTAAACATTTAAAACCAAATCCTAACAAAGTGACTTATTTTTAACCATAGTTCTTTTTAAAAATATTAGAACATATTATTACAAATATTAATATAAATAAGAACAAAACCTAACACTAGCATCCAATGAATATGCATTAGCGTCAACGGTATCAAATTCAGCGCGACCTATATCTACCAAAGAGATTCGATCATTGACTTGATCGTGACTTACAGAAGACCAGTTTAAATGCGTATAATTTTGCAGCTCTTGACATTGTTAAATACAGATGTATTTTCTAATAGTTACTTTATCAATTTTTACCCGACTGCGAGACGCAAAGGAGGGTAATGTGTTTATCAGTCTATGTATGTATGTATGTATGTATGTATGTATGTATGTATGTATGTTTGTTTCTATGTGGCGTTCTAGTGACCAAATGCGTAGGCCGATTTTGATAATTCTTACGTCAATCGATTCGTCTTAACCTTGCGAGTGTCACTAAAGACATAACAGTAATCAAAATTCACCACAGCGACAACCAGACGCCATATTGTCAAAATGAAAAAAAAAAAAGTTGATGAACTATGTCAAGTGGGGTGTCGTTGAATAGGTATTTTAAAATCATCTTTAGATTCCTTTTATCATTTTTCATTTTAAATAATAGTTTTTATCTATTAAGACCTTGATTAAGACAGACAAACAGTAATGTAAATTGTAAAATAATATAAAAGTGACAACCGTAATTCTATTTGCATATATCGAATCCCTACCATAGAGCAGTGTCCTACATCACTGGGTCAACGAGTAGAGACTTGACAGTGACAGAAGAAGCAGTTTCTTTGCCGCGCTTTTAGTAGAAATGGAGGGAGACATTAGTGTGGAACTGTTAAAAATACAAGGAGGTATTAAAGTTACATACTGCCATTATTATGTATTTGATTAGTAAATAATAACTAACAAAAGGGACAAACTGTCTCAGAATAACACAGCCCTTTTTATGCCCATTCCCTAACACGTCTTCTAATCAGATACGTATTCATGTAGAAAATAATCATGATGAAAACACTTAGAAGTTAGAATAACTTAGATAACTATTAAGTAATTTACAGTAGGTAGGTATGTAATGCGAGCGAGTGTGAATAGATCAAAACATAATGCTTATTTTCCTTTGTGTCGAAATCCAACTGCATCCGTAGAATCCGTACGTCTTGTAACTTGAACGTTACCTCCTGTTGAATAACGACAATAATCTGTTTACAAACATAGGTACCTACTACATATAATTCCATGAATTATTTAAATCCTTTTACTAGGCAGTACGGTTTTAAGACCTTTGCCTGCAAATTTTTAATCGATAACTAACTGTCAAATCATAATGCGTCACAGCACAGATAATAAAAACTTTTTAGGGTGATACAATGAAACACGGAAGCATCAGATTCCTCGATTTCATCTAATGAAAATCGGGATAGTGATGTGCTTAGCTGCAGTAGAGTGGAGGGGTCCGCAGCCGTCGCTTCTAATTTTAGACTAGAATGATGGCCAGATTAAATTTTTAACGCGCTCGGTTTCAACACGGAAAACTTCATAGGTATGCACGTATAAACTTTTTGGTACCAACACGAGTGTTCTTTTTTTTAATTAAAAGTTTCACATTGTTGAGCAAAACGGAAGAGATTATTTTCATTCACTTTTGAATGAAGTTTAAAATGCAAAATTAGTTTTTTGGCGCGCATAATTCCTTTGCTCCATTTTGGAGGATATAATTTAATTATAGCGTGTTATAGCTAAATAATAACCGCTCTCATCGGTCGATCTGCGAAGTTAAGCTGCGCTTACCGCGATCGTCCATGGATGGGTGACCATTCTTTATACATTCGTTGAACAGTCTGGCCTTGTTTGTCGTACGAATATCTATGACAGTCGTTACAAGTAGTCCAAAAGTCTGAGAACTGGTCTAAACCTTATAATACCAGTATCCGCTTGAAAATATTGATATTCTGCAGTGTCTACAGACTAGAAGCCGATCCCAGCCTTGTTGAACCTTGTTGGGTAAAGGCTAGATGGATTATGACAATCGTATACCTACGTCGACTGCGTGATTTTTATTATTTTTAGTGTTGAGTGTTCCAAATCATTCCTTGCAGCTTACACACGTGGCTTTTCAACTTTAGTTGACACTGTAAGTAAGTACAAACAATTGCAACAGCAATCCCCACAGCATAAAAAAACTGAAACAAATTCAGTTTTATCCAGAACTGTAAACGATGCAGCCCGCCTATTAGATCCATTCCAGGTCCTCATAGAGAACGCAAAACCGCCAGTCAGAATTTACATTTCAAATAGAACTGAGTTCAACGTCAGTTCACGTAAGAAATTACCTTGAAATTATAATTGCAGGCTTGAGCGAGGAGGTATAAAAAGCAAGTCTAGATATATAACAAAGTGAGGTAGGTCGTCTTTGACTTGGCTCGTAATTGTGCTCGGCTCGAGCTCGAGTTTAAAGGCTGGCTCCGCAGCATGGAATATACTTTGTGAAGTTGCACATTCAATTCAAATGTAACGACGTTTTTGATGTGATTTGTATTTTACGTAATAGCTCAAAGGGTTTGAGAGTTCGGTTCGCGTTTGTTGTTGAACTGGAGTAAAATTTCTACAATACCTGCTCATAATTAGATTATCTGGAATTTCTCGATACGACCTTACAGTATGTGTTTAATTTTCCAGTAGTAGTAAAAAATATTTTGCGATTAAGTAAGGCAGTAAGGTGCCTACATAGTTCCATTGTAAGTCCGGTAGATACTTTAAATTAACATTTAAAACTATTTTATCTCTATAAATGGCAACCACAATTTCCATGAACAAACAAAGGCAGGCTTAGTGACATATACAGTGAGGTCTGACCGCTGTGATGGGTCGCGCTGACCGTCATTTAATCTCACTGATCGCGCCATCAGCACGTCCTCAAACAACGCACTATCGCCGGACTGTGTATGGATTTGTGGAGCTAACTTTTAATAACATGCAACCCTATTTGAACGTGAAATGTGTGTTACTGGCTACACATATTCTAGAGAATTCTGAGCGAATAGAGCAGTGGTTCCTAACCTTTTCAATTTTGTTACCCCTATGACCTATTAGGGAAACTCATTTTACCTCCCTTAAATGTTATCACATAAAAATAGGTACTACTAGTAGCCGTTAATAAAATCTGATAATGCAGTGTGAAGGTTGGTATTGTTTTTCATTTGCAAGCTTTTTAATGTTCGGTAAAGTTTTTTATTAATAATTATAAAATGTATAATCTTATTATAAAATTATATACAGGGTGGCAGGTAAGACAGTGGAAATATTTTAAGGGGTCATTGTACTCATCAATATAAACAACTTTTAATATGGCACCAAACCTGAAATCGCGAAAAGAAAATCAGCTGTTCCATACATTTATGTTCACATTAACTCAACAAAATGTATGGAACAGCTGATTTTTTTTTTCGCGATTTCAGGGTTGTCCCATAGTAAAAGTTGTTCATAATGATGAGTACAATGACCCCTTAAAATATTTCCACTGTCTAACCTGCCACCCTGTATACATATAATACCAGAATAACTGTTTTACCCCCGAGGGGGTAATTAGCCCCAGGTTGGGAACCCAGGGAATAGAGGCATTGAGTTGGAGTTTGTAATTAGTCTCCAATAGATGTCATCAACGCTCATAAGAGGCGTAATAAAAACGGAGTTGCGGGTAAAAGCCAGTTGATTTTATAAACTCCTTTGGCTCTTCTGTAGTTGGAAAAAATCTTGGATGTGATGAGCGCAAAGCGAGGATTAGACCAATTGAGACGAGGTGCATAGGTAGATATAACCAGCACTAGGTCGATATGTGCTGTAAGTAGATGCATCGTGTGATAAGGCTAAAGGAAGCTAATGGAACCTTTCATTGTCAAACATACCTACTATACGGTACGAACGAGTAGGTAGATACAGTTCATAGTAAACGCCGGCTCGGATACAGGATTTCATTCATGGATGACAATTTTTGTGTTATTTCTAAATTGTTATGCTATGCTGTTATGATGATTTAAAAAAATTGAAATTGGTCAGAATCAATTGTACCTACTTTGGTCGTCAGGGGGGAGAGGAGTTGACCTCATTGGCACCCCTAGATCCGCGCCTGAGTACCTACACGTGAGACGTTTGAGTATATTTTAAAACTAAGGAATTAGACACGAAACTGGGCCCCAATTCTGCTATTTGAATAGTGTAAGAATGGTGTCATAACGACACCATTACTATCAAAACCTAAGCGGTCATTGGCTTAGAGTAAGACTAACTGCGTGCACAGTCAGGTCAGGTCCACTCAAGTCTGTATGGCTCTTTCCTCTAAAGGCCATTTCAGACTAACCTGCATGGTTCTTACACAATTTATCTTAATTGTCTGGACTTTAAAAGAGACATCAACCTTTGAGTTTGTTTCGGTGTTTCTTCTCAAAGGTAGTCATATAGGAAACACCGAACTCATCTAGCTTAAAAAAATGTTTTGACGTGTAAAAGTGTTATTTTTAACCTATTTACAAAATAAATATCATTTATCATTTAAAACTCTTTCGTCATTGGTCAAAACGATGCCATTGAGACACTATTCTGACACGATTATAACAATTGCATTAGCAGACTTGGGGCCCTGGGCAGTTATAATAAAATTGTTCCTTCAGTTTATAATGGAAGCGTGTGACCCGCTTTATATCATCGTAAATTGGTAATCCGGAAAATATATGAATAATTTATTGCTTTAAATTAGGACAACTATAAATGAAGCAACGAAGCAAGCCTATACTGATGAGAATTTAACTAACATACAGGTTAAAACATTACTATCCTTTTCGGCTTCGTCGCAGTCGGGTAAATATTTTTTTTTTTTTTTTTTTTTTTTTTTAAAAGTAAAAAGTTTTTATTTTTGGAACGTAAACAATTTGGACAAATTACAGTTTAAACGATGATGGCTACAAAAGTTGATAACTGTGTCGCAGCCATCAACGCCCATTTCTAGAAGAACACAAATATTGTTCCAGACTTAACTATTTGGATAGGTACACTGTTATAATTTGGCATAGGGATAAACTTTAATAAAAAATTATATAATTAAATTCTGATTTTAGGGATCAAAAGATCCAAACTGAAAGCATGCAAGACTGTAGTGTGTGTGATGTGGTGGAGTGTATCGTGTAATTATGTCATGTAGTGTGGAGTGATGGAGTGTGGTGGATGAGGTGTGGTGATGGATGCATGTGATGTTGTGATGTGAAGAGTGTGAGGGTGCGTGCGTGCATGTGTGAGTGAAGGTGTTTGTGTTAGTTTAGGTTGCCACAATTTTTTCAGTCTCGTCATATGACAATGATTTCAACCACTCAGTCAACTTCATCTTCAGTAGTTTACGAGGTAAGTGGTAGATATTTATGTTTTTGTTTATTTTATTATAAAGCTTAGAGCTGATGAACCTGAAGTGTCTCCTCGCCACCGCTAATTTACTTGCCATTGTTTTGCAAACTCTGTCAGAGAGGCGTTTCGCGGTACTATAGTTTGGGTCGTAGTGTATCAGGTTGTGTTTTCTGAGTATGGTCTGTAGTATGAAGAGTTGCCTTACCGTGAGAACGTTGCAAAGAGTGTAAAGGTCAGATGTTGGAAAGCGGATTGGTTTCCTTGATAGGACCTTTAGTACGGCCCTCTGCGCTCTTTCTAGCCGTAACATGGTTGTTTTGTGGGCTCCACCCCACGAGGTTACACAATACCCAAGGACTGACTGAGCGAGAGCAAGGTATACATTTATCAGGCATTTGAAGTCAGTAACCCCCCTGAGTTTTTTAAATATGTATATTAGTCTTCGTACACGTGTCACTGTGGAGTCAATCTGGTTTTTCCATTTTAGGAGATTGTCAATGGTTACTCCTAGATATTTAATGTTATAAGTTCGTTCGATGGGTGTACAATTACAGATGGAAGTGTTAGTTAGTGTGCAAACATGAGCTCTAATTACAAAGGACGCATGGGGCTGACTTAAAATACCCGGAGTAAAGGGTATAAACTTAGTTTTATTGAGGTTTAGAGTCAGGAGGTTTGTATTTAACCAATTTATGACCACACTAAGGGCCATTTCAGCTTTATTAAAAGTATCAGACCAGTCTTTGCCGTGAATTATAAGAGCTGTGTCATCTGCATATGTGATGATTTTAGAGTTTGGAGGAGATAGTTGGCAGAGTTCGTTCACGTAAATGAGGAAGAGAGTAGGTCCAAGAACGCTACCCTGGGGCACACCAAAGGTAACGCTCTCCTCTGTGCTGGTAAAAGTTTCAATTTTTACTACCTGCTGGCGGTCTGTCAGGTAGCTGCGGAAGATATCGTGAGCAATACCGCGAATTCCAATACTTTCTAGCTTGAGGAGCAATTTGGGCACAGAAACGGTGTCGAAAGCTTTGGACAAATCTAGAAAGATGCCAACTGCTTTTTGTTTGTTATTAATATGGCCAACTACTGTATCTGTTAGTTCCAAAACTGCATCGTCCGTAGATTTCCCAACTCTGAAACCGAACTGATTAGAAGCTAAAATATTGTTTTTTGTAAGGAAGTTCACAAGCCTAACATTAATCACCTTTTCAAAAATTTTGGACAAAGTAGTGAGGACTGATATAGGCCTATAGTTACATACATCATCCCTATCCCCAGCCTTGAATATTGGGTGAACTATTGCAGTTTTAAAAACTTCTGGAAATACACCTAAAGATAAGCACAGGTTAAAGATGTGCACTAAAGAGGGGATGATAGTATGTCTAATAGCCTTAACAACGGAAGACGAGATACCGTCATAGCCGACAGCACACTTGTCTTTTAGATTTATGATGATGTTTTCGATTTCGTCACCGTCCACGCAATACAGAACCATGGATCCTAATGGGGATGGTTTGACAGAGCTCTGCTCTACAGGTGTTGGTAAAGTACCCGTGTAGGTTGTGTGAGGGAAAGGTTGCCGGATTTTAGAGGCTAGATTACTGCCGACACTAGCAAAGTATTGATTAACCTGATTAACTGATTTGATGGGATCGTCACAACATTTCAGCAACTCTGATGGAGGTGCTTTGTTACCCTGGTTTAGGTTTGCTACTTGTTTAATGAGTTGCCACGTCGCTTTTGGGTTATTCCTGGCCTTCTGAAACTCGGAAGTTTCATAGTCTTGTTTTAGCTTTTTGAGTAGATTATTACAATAATTTCTATAGCGGAGGAAGACAAGTTTGTGAGAGTCATTTTCAGGATTTTTTATATGAGTTCTGGATAGTTTATCCCTGTGTCGTATACATCTCAGAAGGCCAGGAGTAATCCATGGCTTTATAATACGTAATCTGCTAGGGATTACCAAAGAGTGAGTGTGCGTTTTTATGCAAGTAGACAAAGTAGAGACAAAAGATTCAGCAGCTAGGTTTGGATTATTACACTGAAGGATACGAGAAAAATCTGTGTTTTCAATGTCGTTTATGAACTCAGGCATATCTATTTTAGAGAACGTTTTTCTAGATGTGTTAACTGTCGAGTTTGAGTTGCAGCAAAGAATAAGAGGATAATGGTCTGTTATGGGGCAGTCCAGCACCAAAGTGGTAGCAGTATGGGGAGATTTCAGCAATACATGGTCTAGACAGTTTGCGAGTCTAGTGGGGAAAGTATGTGCTGGAAGCATTTCATGTGACGCCGTTATGTTAAGATAATCATCAGCATTTGAGTCGAGACTGTCCGGCGCAATGTTTATATTTATGTCTCCAATAAGAGCGATTGTTTTGTATCTAGCAAGCTGTCTCAGCAGATCGTCCAGACTACTAAGGAAAGGTGACAAGTCCTTATACGAGGGAGATCGATATAGGGCGATAAGTGCAACCGTGTCAGAGAATTTAAGGACTAGGCAATTTGCGTCATTGAAAGAGGGAATTTCCACAGAACACTTTAATTCAGTTTTAATATAAGCCACAACGCCTTCATTTTGATTTTTAAAGGAAGTAACGTGGCTTGTAAAACCAGGTAGAGAGGGAATGTTTGGGCATTTGCTCAGCCAACACTCAGACAGTAAAATCACGTCAAGTGAGAACTTAAATCTACTTAATAGTACTAACAAATTATTAAAATTACAGCTTATGCTTCGAATATTAATGTGTAATATTTTTAAAGAACAAGACGGTTTGTTTACGTAGTTGTAACTGAGTTCAGGCGTGCAGACAAAAGAGTTGGAGACAGAAACCTGCTCAATCTCAGTATTTACGGTGTTTAAATCATCCATTTCTTATTAATACTTCAAACAGGGGGATGTAATATCCTATGAAAGGGTAGCTAAATGTGAGCCACACTAGGTACGTGCAAGTAAAATCATTTCTATCGCGTAGCGTGGCGTTATAGGAGGTTTGTTTTAGATGTAGGTAATAAGACGTTTGACTTGAAAAAATTGAGGTAAATGTGTGATTAAGTAGCTCGTGTAAATTGTTTTGTTGTAAAGTAAATGTGAGATTGTGATTTTGTGTGAGTAAGAATGCTCTATTGTAATAAGTGTTGCGAGTTTTAACAATAAAAATAAGAGCAATTATTCTAACATGCAATTTTAAAAAGTACAATAGTAGGTGAGTTGTAATAATTTGCTTGGGTAGGGAAGTACGAACTAAGATAGGAATTAGTCATGTGGATTTCAGAATGCTTGCAAGGTCCTCCTCGCTCTTGACTTCATGATGCTTGCAGCCCACTTTTTCACGCACGAAGATCTTGCCATGTTTGACCCAGCAGAATTTATAGTTATTTGATTTGGCTGCATCTCGGGCTAAGAAAAAGAGCCTTTTATTCCTTGCTGATAAGTTCTCGGAAATATATATTGGTTTTGCGGGGCCACTGATTTTGAGATGCTCTGTGGTAAGCTTAAAGCTTTCCTTGATGTGTTGCCTAAATTTAGCTAGATATTCCTCTTTACGTAGAACGGTAGTGAAGTCTACTATGATCGTTTTGTTGGCTGGATTTTTCGATTTTATACGAAAGACGTCTTTTATTTCATACGGCTGTATTTCCGAGTTAATAATGCTACCAGTATTGATAACAGTGTTTAGAAGAGTAGCCTTAGTCTCAGAGTTATTTGTTGGGATATTGCGAAATTCTAGGCAAGTTGATCTGGTGCTTTGCTCGAAGTATTCGAGTTTAGTTTCCAATTTGTTGATGTACGATATGTTTTCTTTCCGTTCAGTTTCTAGAAACTCTACTCGAGCGGTCAGTTGATCGAATTTGACAGCCATGAAGTCAACGTTTTCGCGGATTTGATCTACCAAAGCATATAACTTGTCGTACTTCTGTTCTTGCTGTTCCTTGAATTCGCGAAACATTTCCTTCAAGTCGGACATAAAGGTGTATAGTTTGTTATCTTCGTCCTCTTCTAGGCGTTTACGTTTTACGTTTCGGAAGGTAATAATAGCAGGGGAGGTGTTAATAGAAGGTGAGTCCGTGTTTAAGTTTAGGCTTGGTTCAGAGGAGCTGTGTGGAGTATAAAGCACAGGCGTTGGAGAACTGACGAGTGGTGTAGGAGTCGTCGGCGCCTGAGTTTTATGAGACGGAGGCGGCGGGGAGCGTTGAAGGGGCATTTTATAATTATGTTTAATAATGATTTACGCTCAAGTACCAGGCAAGCAGCGCAGTCAGGAGGTCGGAACACACGGAGCAGTCGGTAGTATTCTTGGGGCTCAGTCTAAGGTGGACGCTATCGACGGGTTGGTTGATAACAGCTTTCCGTCCAGTCTTACTTGACCTCCGTCTGTCTGTCCCGCACTCGCAGTTTGTCACTTTCGGCGTTTGTCGATAGTGTACGCACACAGGCAAGTGGCAGCGGAGTTCATTAATGACTTGCCGTAAATGAATGCTTACGGGGCGGGGTCATAAGATGCTAGTTGTTGTAACTCACGCGCATGTTTGATGGATGTGTGTTTCTCGTTGTATCGTAGTGACTGCCCGGCGAGTTCTTGCTGGTTTATGCACTCCTATTTTATCGCACGAATATTTTTGCAATTATTTTTGATGAATTTATTTAAAAAGTAGTAAATAAGGGGTCACTTAAAAGACGTCTGAACTGCTCAGAGATCCGCGGGGAGGGAGCCTATAATAATATACTTAAACCTTATTCACAATTCACAGATTGGCATTATATCTGATAAGTTAACCGAAACTTATAAGGAAGTGGTGGATAGAACTGTAAGAATTACTTAATGAATAATATTACAGAATAAAAGAAAAATAAGAATAATCCTTATGCTTTTGTTGTGAACCTATTTGAATTTTGTCACGAATTCGACATTTGTCTTATAGGAAAAGATCAGTATGACGTGTAGAGTCACCCCCTTAAAAGTTGCAGCTGTGACTAAATCAACAGCCTGTATAATATCATATACACGGCGGCAGGTTAGACAGTGGAAATATTTTAAGGGGTCATTGTACTCATCATTATGAACAACTTTTACTATGGGACCAACCCTGAAATCGCTAAAAAAAACCAGCTGTTCCATACATTTATGTTCACATAACTCAACAAAATGTATGGAACAGCTGATTTTTTTTTCGTGATTTCATGGTTGGCCCCATAGTGAAAGTTGTTCATAATGATGAGTACAATGACCCCTTAAAATATTTCCACTGTTTGACCTGCCACCCTGTATATAACAAATCCTGCTCGGCACATGCACTGCACCGTATTTGGTGTGTTCTTGTCTTTATACTTATACAATGTAGCTATTATCTAAGCCAATGTATAACTATAGGTAATCGTTTGCGCAACACTATTTAATTGATTTTCACGCATTTTTAGCGCGCCCGGTAATCGAACCGGCGTCCATTAACGTTGCTATCGTGTTGCGAAACTTCCGATAAGTGGAAATAACTGTGGGGTTTGTTGCTTTTAACGGGGATTGGTTCTCGACCACGGTTTTGTCTGACTGGGGAAAAATTGTTTATCTTTTTTGGAATGAAGTTCCTTAACCCTTGCGGTAAGAGTTGACTGGGAGATACGGCACGTGAAAAAAGTGATACGCCATCCATAAATCTAAAACTCACGACAAACGCGCTCGTAGTCTCCGACCAGTACCTACCCGTTGAGACGTCAGAGGCCCTAGACAAGTTACTTTTCTTTTAGCGTTAACGTCAAACGCTACGGATAAAATGTATGGAAGTGACATTTGTGAGTCACGTGCGACTTTTTCGCAGGTACTTAATGTCATTGCTATACATTTTGGGCTTATCGTTTGGCGTGAACGCTAACAGAAAAGCAACTTGTCTAGGCCCTCTGAGCTGGTCGCGTCGCCGGATTCGAAAGTAATACGCGTAATTTTACCATTAAAAATAATTATGTAGGTCATTATTGGAACTTTTCCTGACGGGGGTTTCCCGACTGCACACTTTTTTTCTCTTGGGTCTGTGAAAAGAGGACTCAAGTTAGCACGTACAGTAGCGGGTCAGGGAGTGCCGCACGTACTCTCAAGTATCGTTAATCATGGAGACTCTTCAGCTTATATTTATAGGGAAATAGGTTCGTAGGTTTACTCAAATTATCACGTTCGGGAGATTGACTGGTAACAGCATGTTATAGAAAGCCGCTGCCTATCTATTGGCCACTTCCAATAATGTATCTATCCGTCGTTTGCTTACTACAGACTACAGATAGAGTTCAGCCATTGCTTCTATTATAGCTTACGTCAAAGTTCTCTCTCTAGTAGAAGAAAGAGCCGATATAAGTATTGAAAAAGAACATATTTCTTCATCGTTGTACCTACCTTTCTACGATTTCTTTTAGAAGATTTTTTTTCTTCTATTCCAAGTTAATGTACCTTTTAGCTAGTGGTTGCAACTGTTTCTAAGCAAAAGATAATAAAAGACTTTTTCTGTCAAATTCTGAGCAATTTCAAAAGGCAGCCAGCAAAACTTTATACCAGTTTGCCGATACACACAAAATTGAAGTGCAGATAAGTTTCATTCAGAAAAAAGTTTCTCGCAAAGCGTGCGCATCACAATTGGTCGTACTGTCGTATAGTTTGCGAGCTGTAAGCGAAAGTTCAGAATATATAAACAAACAGATGTTTCAATGATATTCCCATTGAAAAAAGTTACCTCGTTTAGTAGGTACCTACGCTTGATATCTTTTTATAGCAAAACTTGCCCCCTTATTCATAAACTAGTCTTAAACTAAGGCGAATTTATGGCTTATTGTGTCTTTGGTGGTGGAAGGTTATTGTGTCTTTGGTGGTGGAAGGACTTATTGTGTCTAAGGTGGATCCATACCTACTTACGTGTATTAATTTGCCATGATTTCGCTCGTCGGGGTAGCTGGCTCTTAGCGTGCTAATTGGCATTATAAATCACGCTATGCCAAAAATGACAGCTTAAGAAAAAAAAAAAACAAAAAGCTTGCGGTCTTTTTCAACACATCGTCGACTTTCAGCGCAACACGCGCTTTTTGCAAACACCTGAATTTAGTTAAACCAGTGCACCAGCCTTAAATCCAATCTTGATGTTCAAATTGCGTTTATACAGCTATAAAATCCAATCTTGATGTTTAAAATGCGTTTAAAAAGCTATAAATACATCAAATAGTAGG
Source organism: Thalpophila matura (assembly GCA_948465475.1). Lineage (NCBI taxonomy): Eukaryota > Metazoa > Arthropoda > Insecta > Lepidoptera > Noctuidae > Thalpophila > Thalpophila matura. The sequence continues at coordinate 1,488,778 of OX419187.1, read as the reverse complement.
TAGTGAGGCTATTAAATTAACGCGTTATTTTTCGTGCGTTAATTATTCCGTTCTAAGCCCAGTTCACGAACAAGGGGATAATTTGAGTGAGTCCATGTTGACCTGCCTGTCTATTTTGTACCGACTCGCGTGATATCACCGCGAGATCTGCCAATTTGTTTGCCAACGTTCGAGGGAGAATATCACGGTGAGATTCTCCCTTGAATGTTCGCAAACAAATTGGCAGTTCTACAGGAAGATTTCTACGATTCGATGTTAAAAATGAAGAGAAGAAATGTTTCTATTCTTCAGTCGACAAAAGTCTGCAACGCCAGCCGGCCTAGCATGACCACGATAGAAACGGGTTTTGTCTACATAGAAATAGACAAAGTGACAGATTGTAGAAACATTTCTACCGTTTCATTCATAAAACGTAGAAATGTTTCTACAATCTGTCACTTTGTCTATTTCTATGTAGACAAAACCCGTTTCTATCGTGGTCATGCTAAGCCGGCAGGCACGGGTCGCCGCGTGCTCGGGCCGAAGTGATAACGAATTGGATAGAAAGAACTTTGTCTATTCTTGGTAGAGATGGAATTGGTCATGCTTGTTGCTTGATAATTTGATGAATACATGATGTCATGCTTCATTCCCCAGTTTTCGTCAAAGTTATAATTAGAACAACGCTTTTATATTGCCTTGATGAGCCGTCAGTTTTATTTCTATACTTGGCTAGCGGCTAAATTATGAGTCTTGTCTCAAAATAGAACTTAGATTAGGACAAATTGATGAGGACATATTAATTCCTTTTTATTATCTTGACGTAGCATAGGAATAGTAGACAACATTGCATCATATTTTTAATTAAATACTACAAAATGTTTACTTCATAATTATCTTCACAATTTGTAATTTTATGTTCCATGTAAAACCCAAAAAAAAATGATGTCCATGTCGCTATGATATTAATTAAATTACTTACCTGTTAATTTAAAATTATATATTCAGTTAATTTTCAGATGAGTCTGAAATAATGATAATGATATGATAAACTTCGAACTGGTTTCAAGACTTTCAAGTATGAATATTTCATGAAATATTCATAATTATGATCAGGATTTGGAAAACTGGGGGCATGAGTCTTTTATGCTGAAAATAACAGAAAACATTAGAAATAACATAAAAAAATATATTTCTAGGCAAGGTTACCTTGTCCCAATTACAAACAAACATCTTGTTCAAATTCAAACAAACATCTTGTTCAATTACAAACAAACATCTTGTTCAATTATAAGCAAACATCTTGTTCAATTATAAACATCTTCAGTCTTTGGGGCTCTTACAGTAAGATTGAAAACTAACTTAAATATAACATTACATCAAAATTACTTGTTACTAACTTAACAGTTAATTAGGTAGGTATATATATCAGTGTTACCAACATGTTTACTTGAAGAAATCCAATTACATAAGAATCAATCTTCACACGCTACGCGCCACTAATTCAATTAAATACGGATTTCATGTTATAAACGCAGTGTTTATTTTACTTTGTTACAGTTTATTCCATGACTATCTATCTATCCACTCCGGCTTCGAATGAGTGCAATTTATAAATAGCAATGTTGCGAATGCATTATATTAGATGACAAGATATAGGAGGGAAATATTGATTCGATTAACCTAGAAATCACGAAAACAAAATCAACTGTTCCATACAAAAAAATATATCACTCGTCAAATATAAGCTCAAGGGCCAATTTCACCAAGCTTTGCTAGTTTCTAAATGTCCCGTTAAGCATTTTGAAGTACTGTTTCTTTATGCAAAACAGTCAAAATGGCAACCGTCAATATGCTTATCGGGACATTTAGCAACTAACAGAGCTTGGTGAAATTGGCACTAAGTGCAGTTCATGAGAACAGCCCTATTTTGGTATTTTTCGTCAGTTATAATCCTGGAGGTTAAGAATTGTGTGAATAAATTCCGTGATGAGCACATTTGGAGCAAAGTTGCAACGATGGTTAGCGTATAAAATAAAATAACGTCACAACATTCCGTCACAAATAAAACAAATGCCTGAAATGACACAACGTTAAACAACATTGGTCTTCCGTTCCAGTCACTCATATTGTACCATTACGGCAACATTGATCGATAGTTTTACAGAAACAGTAACGTTAACCGTTGCTTGAATACTTCGCGTTTTACTGCTGCTTAGAATTTAAACACGCTACATGAGAACAATTAAGTATTATTTGAAATTGTAATGTGGAGTTAGTTCCGTGAATTCGAGTTGCAATTGTTTTTTTTAAGTGCACGTTTGAAGGCTGATCCTATATAGTTACATAGTTGGGTATGAATGTAGATTTGGCTAATATTAAGTTACGGTTATACAACGTGTAGGTAAGGATAAACGAGGGACGTATGGAAGGGCATGAAATAGATATTTCTGTATGGAACAGTTGTCGAACTGACACGTTGTGGTCGAATAAGGGCCAAGTTCACCGAGAAGTTAACAGTCCGATAAATTGAAAACGGTCGTTTAACATGACTTTGGCCTTCAGAAAAATCTTGTTAAACGGCCGTTTTCAATTTAACGGACTGTTATCTTGTCGGTGAACTTGGCCCTAAGTCAATGGGTTTGATGAATTTAAGAAGGTATCGTGGTGCCGAGCATACCAAGGTGTTTTCACAAGTTAATGTTAGACAAGTGTCCAATACCACGAAGAGCAATTGTTTTAAATAAACGGTATCTGTAGACACAATTTTGCCTTTTACCGGTTTGAATTACTTCGCTGACAAGGCGAATTTTTATCTCGAGATCTTTCGTGAATTTTATTAGAATTTCTTTGGACCTAACGCTCCCCTTACAACTGTAAAACATAGCATTAACTGTAGAACAACGAAAGGAAACGAGTTTGTAACTCATTCGTACCTATTAAAACTTCCTCCCTCCTTCTTGTACCTAATTGATTATTTTCACTCCCAGTGTTTTCAAATTTCAACCCCGTAAAAACGAATCGTGTTACAAAAAGAATACAGCTTGAAAATAATACTCTATTTAACTAATAACACTATAACAGAAATGTTATCTGCCGGTCGATTCTGTAAAAATCTCACCGTGAAAACTTAGGTGAAGTGAGTTTGTTTTTGCTAGGAATTGACACTATTGACAGCTCACTCCACGCTCACTTCACCTAAGTTTTTACGGTGAGATGGTTACAGAATCGCACTGCTGATGCCGGGTCTGAAAGGGATTTCGTGATTTTAAATAAGAACTCATTACCTTTCAGGAATCGTGTCAAAGGGTCCTCGCAGTACAGCCCTCCAATTTCAAGGGATTTGTTTTAACGAACACTACAATTGAGTAGAAACAATTCAATTGAACTGGAAATAATAAAGTCGACCCGTTTAAGTCGTTCTATTACGGAGGGGTGTGAAGGAATGGCGTCCTCACTGCGAACAATAAACTGTTCATAGAGCAAATTGCGAGATGGTAGGAAAATTAAAGCGAACAATTTTTAAACTTAAGTAATTTAAAATAGGGTCGAGAGTCAAACCGACCACTGCGAAGCACCTGTGACGTTTAAGGCACTCCATAGACAACTGACAGCTTCCGTCAGTAATCAGGTCACGTTCCTTTTTTGAAATGCGCGCGGTTGTCGCGTTCGGTTCAGAGTAGAGAAATTCTATCGTGTGTGAGCCGCTTTGTGAGCTGTGTATGGGCTTGCCCAAAATAGATTTTATTGTGCCCTAATACGATTTGCGCCTTACTTTCATGGAACGTAGGTCCAGCACTTAACGCTGCGAAATAACCGAGTCAGTCGATTTAATTTAGTGTAATAGTGAGGAGAAAGGGAGTGAAGGCCTTCGTTCTTTTATTCTGATTTTATAAAATGTTCGTCTTACTCGGTTCGCCATTTTCCGCGCCAGTGCCTCCATCCGCGGTGACACAAAAGCTGTGAACGATTATGGACGTGGAACGGAATTTCGCGGAGTGTAATGGACTCCCTGACGTACTTGAGACTGCGGAGGTTCAGTAATTGTCTAATTTTCGTCTTTTCCACTCAAATGAGCACTGGGAACAGCTGTTAGAGACATAATTTTGAATAGTTTCAGAAATGTTCTTAATATTTTAAGTAGGTAATAAGAATAAGTGTTTGGGAAGGATTATGTTTCTTGTAGCAATTCTGAACAAAATTAAATGTACCTAAATGAGAGCTCAATTTGTATTTTAAATTTGAATTTTTGGCGGAATATAAGCCGCGTTTAGGAAAAAGAGCCTGAAATGCAAATGGTGCTATTTTACTTGATTTCTTTGTTTTCTTGAATTGTGCTTGTTGTTAGATTTTGCAAATACAAACAGAAGCGTTTAGCCATTCTCTACCTCAATTTGGAATTTTAAAATAATTAAATGATCTTATAGTAGCTTGTAAATAGTACATAGTTCCTCTGAATTCTAATTAATTCTTGATTTAAGTACCTATAGGTATTTAAATTCAATCGAAAGCCTCAAGAAACTTACTTTCTTAATTAAAAATAACTAATTCATTAATTTCTTCACACAGCGGTTACTTTCTCAAACTAATTGTTTTCACTATGTACCTACGTAAATGTAATTATTATGTGTTCGGAATATAAACAAACCTTGGTGCATTGACATACATACGACTTGTGCGTGCATTCCTTTGCGTCCAAGAAAGTACAATTGACGTTTGACGTTTATTTTTTAAACCAGGCCGTCTGTCTATTGAAAATAATTGTCACATGTCAAAAGACAGATCTTTTTGGTGGTCAAGCTAATTTGTTTATATTATTTTATTCAGTTACACATTTTGAATTAAATGTAACAAACATACAAATACTTAAATATAATATTTACTGGATATTTGACGTTTATCGTTTAACCGTTTGGCTGCCGGAATTACACACAGTAAAAAATCTATTATGTCACGTGTAGATCTACCTTTATACGACGTGTCGTATAATTTCTACGATTGAAGCTTAACCACGGAAGAGAGTTTAAACTTCCGTCTTCAATTGTTTTCTAATACAAAAACCCAAAGAAACAATCGAAGACGGGAGATTAAACTCTCCTCTGTGGTTTAAACTACGATTGGTCTTATGGCCCTTAGTCGTATTTAATTATAATTTCTTTTTTCTTGTCATTAGTGACTAGCTAACCTGGCGTCAGAGTTTTAGGCTGCTTGTAGGCATAGAATAAAAAGATTTCGCAGGCCTCTGACTTGGCTTATATGTATATTGGTTATGTCTGTCTGACTCAGTTAAAATTAGGCTTTTATTTAGTCCAATTGGTAAAATTTCCGAATATTTTAATAATGTTTTACCTTCAAAGTCATTAGATAAAATACATGGATTATGGCATTAAATATTAGTAATATGAAAACTTAAATAAGTCGTTATAAAGTCAAAGTCAAAGTCAAAAGTCAAAAACATTTATTTCAATTAGACCATTTACAGGCACTTTTGAAATGTCAAACAATATTACAATAGTTGTCAGTCGGTTTGTCCGTTAGTTGAAGCTAGTTGTATAACCCAAGAATCATTAACGCAGGAATATGCTGTTCACTTCACGTCCAACTTAAGACGTTGAAGCCGTGATATTATTACGACGAGCCTTTACGAGGTAGGCAAACTACCAAGTAGAGACATATTTAGTAATAACTTTGTAAGCTTAAGACTCAAGAATTTCAATAACTAGCGTTAAAATAGGGGCTGTTAAAGATCATAGAAACAAGGAGATATGCCATCATAGCAAATTAGTACGGGAACAACTATTTCCACACGATTTCGACACGATTACAAGCACTCCTTGTGAAGAAAAAGATCTCCCACACACAAAAAATTCCGCACAACCTCAATCTAACACTTAATCGTCACTCAACGCTAGCACTAAACTAAAACACTGTATTTATATCATCGATCGTGTTCGGTTCGTCGCCAGTGTGTACGTTTTTATTACGACCAATGTGGTCAAACTAAATTCTCAAGCTCAATAGCGCCTTGGTATATCTCCCTTGTTTCTATGAGGCTGTTAAACTGTCGCGAAGCACCGAAGATCCTCCCTTGGTTGACTTTACAACTTGGCTGCAATCGGGAGGACGGTAGCTTAAAACTTTACGCCATTTTGAACTTGGTGAATATTTTGAAAGTTAGTTGTTCTACGGAATAATTTCCAGGTGGTAATGTTGCGTTGATTTCTTTTGTTTCTGTTTTCTACGCTGATGTAAGAGTAAAAAAAAATACTAAGGCGTAATGTCACCGACAAGATAACAGTCCAATAAGTTGAAAACGACCGTTTGACATGACTATTTGTATAGAAAAAGATATTATAAAGCCGTTTTCAATTTAATGGACTGTTATCTTGTCGGTGAACTCGGCCCTAAAAAGTTTAGCGAAGCGAAGATTCACGAAGAATGTCTGCAAAACATTCCTTTTTCAAAACATAGAATATTAAAAAACCGCGTTTATTTTTGAAATAATGATATCGATCTTACATTTGTTTTGATTGCAGTATCCAGAGCTATGATTAACGAAATGATAGTTACCCAAAAACCCACACCATGCACGTGACAGAGTATGGGGTTGCTACTGCCTGTATACGTAACTATGCCATGGTGCGTGAGCCTATACATATTCATAGAACCCCGGAGGGGATCAGCAAAGTACTAACTACCAATTAGCGCCGATTGTGCATTACGCATTTTATAGGGCTGCCCGCCTACGTCCGACAATCGGTCACCGATTTTTTGTCGGCAAAAAATGAAACATACATATTGCACTCTTAAAACTTTTCTGTAGGTACTCCTGACCAGGGATGTTACGGAGGTGGTTTATCGGAACCGAAGTCGGAGTCGGAGTTTTTAAATTTGGTTTGTCGGAGTCGGAACCGGAGTCGGAGTCGGAATCGAAGTCGGAGGCGGAGTCGGAGGTGGTGGCAGAAGAGAGATGTGTTAAGGGCAGGCCTAATAAAATAAGTAGTACTTGAACATTATTCAGTTAGCCTCTTTAATTTCAATTAAAAATATTTGAAATTAATGCCGCCGCGCGCCGCCACCGCTATCCGCTATGCTTCGACCTCCGATTAAAACCTCCGACTTAAAAGTGTCGGAGCCCAAGTCGGAACCGGAGGTGTAATATCAATCGGAAGTTCCGACTTATCGGAGTCGGAGTCGAAGCTCCGTAACATCCCTGCTCCGGACAACGTGTTATGCAAGATTTCATGATGATCGGTTTAGTGCTTTAGGCGTGAAAAGGTAACAATCAAACATACTTTCGCATGATTTATTACAATTTTATTATAAGCAGGTAGTTAATCTCAGACTAAATAAAAAGTACCTATAAGTATCATTCTCCAAACGGATATTACCCAAACGGAGTGTTTTAAATCGTGCGTCAAACATCCACGGAGATAATTACCCTCTGTTTACGAAGGAAATAAGTAGGTATATAAGCTGCGAAGATATGGGAATTTTCCCATCAGCTTTATAGCTGTTGCTTATTTTTAGCAGATTGAATACTTTACTCCATTTTCTTTGAGAAAATCGTACTTTAAAAGCTAATAGACTTTTGGAACTTAAGAGAGTTGACTTGTTCATTAAGAAATCAAAAAATCTACCTTGCCCTAGATGCTTCGATCAAAAGAGTATCTTATCGAAGCCTAGATGTGATGTGACAGACTTTTTCGCTGCCAATAAGTTCTTTTGGACTCTTATTTTGAAGAACAAAGAAGATAAGAAATTCTAGAAAAAGATGATCCTATAATTTGACATTTATCTGGAGCATCTTAATATACGTATAGGTACCATCTATCGATTGGAGCTATCCTCAGTATTCCTCAGGTTTTTATTCAAATTCGATCAGCCATTTGGGCGTGATTGAGAACCAAACATCTATCCATCCATCCATTCATCCAAACATTTGCATTTATAACATTTCTTTTTTTTTTTTTTTGTCTTTTTTTTAAAAAAAAACGTTGCCCCACACTAGGATTTCTCCTGTGTCGTGGGTGCGTTTACAAACACAAATTTCACATACACAAACAGCCAGACCTTGTGCAATGCGGGAATCGAACCCGCGACACGTCGCGCAGCAGTCAATCTCTCAGCCACTGCGACAACCGTGCGGTCATTAGTAAGTATAGATACAAAAAATAATAGATTTGTTTCTGCATCACCCTAAGGGCCTGTGCACATCACGTTTTTTAAACGCGCCGTCGACGCGCGTCTGTAGCAATACAGACGCGATACGCACGCAAGTTAGACGCAGCCTGTAGACCTCTGTCGGACAAAAGAGCGCCGTCGACGCGCGTTTTAGAAACGCGCGTCGACGGCGCGCTTAAATAACGTGGTGTGCCTAGGCCCTAAGGTATATAGACTGGCGGGAATGCCTAAGGCATGAAGCCCGCCTTTATGCAGTTGTAACTTCTACTTATAACATGAAATGAATAGAAAAAGCCGCCGCAATAGAAGCCTGAAAAAGTCCTAAAAGGATTAGTCCTTACTAGAATCGTATTGCAGTACCTACATAAGTCTTGCCCAGGGACTTCGCACAGACCCAAAGGTTGCAGGCATACGTAAACCGCATAACATTGCGACACTCGCTATTGTGTTACACTGATAGCACACAGACATAGTGAAACATGGAGATCGCAAGCTATCTGCTAGGCTGCTACGTTATTTATTTAATTAACTGTCGGTTGCAGAAAAGTTCATTAAGTTTTAAAGGAGACTTTAACCATTCAATTCCTTCTTAAAACTTGATGACCTAAATTGGGTTTGGGTCTTCGGTTACGTTTCCAGATTGGTCAACGTTTGTTTTCCGCTCTGAAGTTAGAATGTACAATGGATTGTGGGATGTTAACTACTTTTTTTTTTATTGTGAATCTGTAAACTATTTGAAAAAGGACAATTAACACCAAATAAACCGATGAAACATCAACAAAATTGGCAAAGTTATAAGCGTTTTAAAATGATTTGCTAGACACGGACGGCACTACCCACTAGTGACGTAACACCACCTACGTCCGCTTGCGCGACAAAGACGGAGCGATACTCCCTCCAAAAACTTTAAAAGCGTCTATGTTTTCCATTTTGTGATAAATTATTATTTTTGCTTTTACTTTTTTGCTGTGCCTATTCCTTCTTTGAAATAAAATAATTTATTTGTACTTTTTTAATAGTAGGCCACTACCGTATTCTCTATTGCCCACCCAAATGGCTAACTACAGAGCGGCCACGAAATATTGCCCAATCTATACTGACTTATAATGTAGGCATCATTCAATAGATATGAACGCGGACAAAAAAAAATTATGTAAAGTAGTATTTTAGGCGCTGATAACTGCCAACGGCCTTGAGTGATTTGGGTGGTATAGCTTGATTGTTCTGCGCTGAGCTCAAGCAACGCGACATACGTCCACCGAGCAATACGACTCGCCTATCAAGGAGCGCGCTGTGCCGAATTAGACGTATTATTACTTTTTAGTATCTAAAATATAAAATAAAAAAAAAGTAACAGGCCATATTATAGGTAGTAACATAGTCTTTTCACACAAAACAAATCATGAAAATATCTTAAGCGATTTGATTTTGGGTAGACAGTAATTCATGAATTTATTTCATTAAGTATTTTAATACAATAGTTAAATATTGACAGGTACGATTAATGTAATTATGTTCTAGTTTAACATAAAAAATTGCACGACTAACCTGCATTATTTGACGGCGAAATAAGAGATTTAAAACTTGAGATTTACGGCCGTTACCATTTACCGTCCACAGATGCAATCTAGTTATTTTCACATGTTAGGGACAAAATAAGACACACGCTTGATCTCTATTAGATTTCACGAACGTGCGGTATCTATTCTTCTCTATATCTGTGGTTGGAAACTTTACACTGCCGCCAATAATATGTAGAGGGTTCGAAATGTAATGAAAGACTAACTGGGTTAGTTAGCAAGTAACTGGATTTTGGCTTCTGGTTATAAAGGGTTGGAAGGCATTGTTCTATTGTTATTATATTTTTTAGTTAGCAATTACTGGTGAACAACATTAAATTAGGTATCTGATTTGAGTTTTGGACTCTAACACCTCTCACTGTTTTTATTGATTCGTCAATAGAACGTTTTAACTATGAACGATTTGCTGACATAACCATTCGTCGATAGAACCGTTAAATTACAAGATTCGCCGACATAATTATTTTTCAATTAATGTTTGAACTACCTGCCGGCCTAGCATAGGGCTGTCATACGTCCCGGTACACCGGGACATGTCCCGGTTTGAAGTGTTGTGTCCCGGAGTCCCGGTCAGTAAGTCAATTGTCCAGGTTTGGTAGTTAGACTTGCATAGTTGTATATTACGAAAAAAAGCAATTCTTCTCAAAATACTTATGCCAATTTCTTTTTGCAATCCCAGGCCACAAAGCTCATATGGAACGGGTGTTTTCGTTGATCTCATCGCCGTGGAAGATAAAACGAATAGGATGAAAAGGGGTTATAAAAGTCAGAACTTCAAAAACAATATGAATGGGCAAAAAAAGTTGCACTGAGAACGTAGAGTAGGTACCGAAGCCTAAGAAAATTAGGTTGTCGTTTTTTCGATAAATCATCGTCGATTTTTCGCATTTTATTTAGTTTTAATAAATACCTACCAAAAATTAAACTTAAAAATTCCTATCCTAGGTATAAAAGAGGCTGATCCACAATTTTTTTTTCTATTCCTAATGTCCCGGTCGGCGTTTCAGCATTTATGGCAGCCCTAGCCTAGCATGACCACGATTGAAACTGGTTATGTCTACAGAAGAATAGACAAAGTGACATACCTATTGTAGAAAGTATTCTACCGTTTTATACATACAATGTAGAGAAGAAATGTTTCTATTCTTCAGTAGACAAAATTCTGATAGGTAAACCAAGCACGGGTCGCCGCGTGCTCGGGCAAAAGAGATAACAATTTGGATAGAAAGAAGTTTGTCTATTCTTTGGTAGAATAGAGATAGAATTGGTCATGCTAGGCTGCTGGTAATAGGTCTATAGATTTTATAATTTTACATTAGAATTATTGTATGGGTTTTTAGTTAATTAATTGTGTAATAATTTATCTCCGACAACGAATAGCGCAGTCAAATCGTAAATCCAGTTACACACTCACTATATCTGCCGGAAATAATTATATGATTAAACGAACTTACCTTAAGTGAAGTTCTATCATAATTATACGAAGCTCCTTCTCCGAGACAGAGTAACGAGTAGTAGCGTGGTATTGTACCAGCGCCATCACAATTATTTCAAAGCTAAAAAATAATGAAGTAAAAAACTGTTCTCTCGTCAGGCAACACTGTATATGTCATTACGTTTAAAGCTAGATAACATAAACAACCCTATTTAGGGAAGAACTTCAGTAGGGATGGGTTGGGAGACTCTGTCTCGGAGAAGGAGCTTCGTATAATTATGATAGAACTTCACTTAAGGTAAGTTCGTTTAATCATATAATTATACTTGCTCCTTCTCCGAGACAGAGTAACGAGTAGATGTTTAAAGTCAGTCCGGGTTGTTTATGAGTTAATAAATACTCGGTAGTAAAATTATGTAGTAAGGTATTTATTAAAATCACAGAATCTTTAGGCATATAAACAATATCAAATTAGTAACATAACAAATTAAAAATAATCAAATTAAGAGATTGATCAAATCAAACCATATTATTTACAGTGTTACATATTACATCACTGAACACAGTTGGATCTTGAATAACTGGCCTGTTATAATGTCTAGCAAAGGTGGCAGAGTTCTGAGACCACCCAGCTGTTCTTTGTATCTGGTCTATACTAATACCAGATCTTTTAGCAGCTGACGTAGAAGCATGTCTGGTACTGTGTGCTGTGAAAGTATTTACATCGATTCCAGACTCATGTAAAGTTGTTTTGATCCATCGGCTTATGGTTTGGGTAGAGGCACTATGGTGTGGTTTTTTGGAGGTTAGTATTAACTTGTCAGTATCACTTCTCAGTGTTTTAGTTCTATTCATATAACATTTTACAGTAGAGACTGGACAAATCTCAATTCTATTTTCGAAAGTTTTAAGGTGTAATAGTGGCTGAAGGTTGCCTGATTTTGAGGTTTTTATTATGTCTGGAATGTATATCTGAATTCCATCATTCATGACTTTAATATCTTTAATATTAATCAGGGATAGAGTTTGTACTCTGTGACCTGTAGTAAGGGCGAGGATAGTTACCACTTTTTTTGTTAGTTTTTCTAAACTTATGTTCTCGTTGGGGTAGAGATTTGCTAAATATGTTAATACTACCCCGGGGTCCCAAGTAAGATTATACTTTGGGGTAGGTGGTTTTGTACGGTATACACCTCGCATGAATCGTTTGATCCTTTCATCAGATCCAATTTTAGAACTAATTAACAGTGAAAGGGCTGATCTGGTAGTATTTATTGTACCGTATGATGCCCCGGATTCAAAGGATTCACTTAAAAATTTTAAAATGTAGGGAATGGAAGCTTCGTAGGTGTCTATGTTACATTTCTTACAAAATAGCCACCAAGATTTTAAGGGTGAGTCATACTGTTTTATAGAACTATTAGACAGTGAATTTAACATAATTTGGAGGGCTGAGTTTGGTGTGCCTCTCCTTATGTATGCCTCGCTGAGAGCAGCCCTGCAGCCAGGGTAAGTTGGTGGTGAAGGGGGTGACTGCCTCTGAAAGGAGAGGATAATAACTTTATATTTGGTTCAAAGATTAATATTTCCTTGGTTAACAATGAATCCAATAGTGGAAACCATGGTTGAGATGGCCAATATGGAAAAACCAAGATACCTGTGGCCCTATCTGTCTTAATTTTATGAAGGCATTTTAATATTAGTGAGAAAGGAGGGAATGCATAAAAAAAGTAATTAGACCAGTTAAGAGTGAATGCATCAACTTGGAAGGCTTCAGGATCACATTTCCAGGATACAAACTTTTCACATTTACTGTTTATTCTAGAAGCAAACAAATCTATATTCGGTACCCCAAAACAAGTCACTATTTTGTTATAAGCCATTTGAGAGAGCTCCCATTCAATGTTGATTTTTCTCGATTCTCTGTCAGCTTCATGGTTATCTTTGGTATTAATATATGATGTGTAAATCCAAATATTCCTGTTTTCGCACCACTGCCATATATCTCTAGTAATACTATTTAAATGGGGAAACTGAACTCCTCCCATTTTGTTAATATATGCAACTGCAGTAGTATTATCCACTCTTAATAATACTTCGCAGTCATGTAAATCTTTTGCAAAACATTGGAGCCCTAAGAAGGCAGCTTTTAATTCTAAATAATTTATATGGTAATTCTTTTCTAAATCTGACCACGAACCTGAAGCTTTATTCAGTTCACACACAGCTCCCCAACCAGTAGTTGAGGCATCTGATAATATTTCTGTTTTAAATTTATGTTGCTTTATTGGATTACGTTTGGATAAATTTTTACTCCACCAGTCTAATTCTGTGTAAACTATACTTTTAAGGGGCATTATTGCATTATAATTATCATTTGAATGTTGCAGACCTAAATATTTCTCTCTCTCTAAAATCTTGGTATATACCCAGCCATACGGAATGGCTGGGCAAATTGAACTTAATTTTCCTAACAATTGAGAGAATTCTCTAATTTGACATTGGCTTTTTATTTGATAAGTTTTAATTTTGTCTAATATTCCAATTTGTTTCTGTTGGGGAACTGATAGAGTGAGGTTTGTTGATTCTAAAATAAAACCTAAATACTGACATGACTGACTTGGTTTAAGGTGACTCTTTTCAAAATTGATGACAAACCCTAAATCTTGTAAAAGATTTACTGCAGATTTTACATTTTTCTCACATTTTCTTTTTGATTTATGAAAATACAGACTGTCATCTAAATAACATGTCATGATGATGTTATTGTTTCTAAGGTAAGTACAAACTGGTTTTAGAAGTTTTGTAAAGACAAATGGTGCTGTACATAAACCATAAGGTAGAGCACAGAATTCAAATAAGTGGCCATTGAAGGTAAACCTTAAATATTTTTTAAAGTTATCTGCTACAGGTACTGAAAAATAGGCTTCTTTTAAATCTATAGAGGTCATAAAGCAGTCTTTTGATATAAGTTTGCAAGCTGTTCTAATATCTTCCAATTTAAAATGTTCTGTGTCTATGAAACTATTGAGTTTTTTCAAATTCAATATAAATCTATATGAGCCATTGGGTTTTGGAACTAAAAATATTGGAGATGTAAATTGATTTGGACAGAAAGAACATTCTGAGACTGTACCTAAAGTAATAAGTTTTTCAATTTCTAGTTTAATTAATTCCTTTTCTTTCTCTGACCAATGTTGTGGCGCAGCTTGGTGAAAAGGTGGAGTTTCCCTGAATGGAATCTCATAGCCTTCAATCCATTTTAGAACTACTGGGTCACTGGTTATTTCACACCAGTTGTTCCTAAAGTACTTAAGTCTACCTGCATGTACCTGAGGGTTTATCTGCGGTATCTGGACTTGGAACTGGATGGGGCTGGCCTCCGAGTCTTCCAGCGTGTCTGATCCGGTCGAGGTTGTCTCCGATGCTGCTGTTGTTGAGGCTGATGCCCGCCGCGAGCTCGTTGCTGTTGTTGGTACTGCGGCGGGCCTCTCCAGTTTACCTGTTTCTTCTGAGTCTCGGGTTTGAATGTTTTCTTTTCTGTTGTCTTAATCGTAGAGCCTGCTTTTTGGATAGCTTGGGCGGCTCTAATTTTTTCCGCACAGTCTGTCCCAAATAATGTCTCATCTGGTATTGCTGTCCGTACAGCATCTTGTACCACCTTATTGACACCAGCCAAAGCAAAAAATCTTCTCGAAGAAGAGTCCTGATAATACATTTCGGCGGCTAATTTTGCTGCATCACTTATTTCTTCGACAAGGATTTTACTGCTTATGTTACCCGTCAGCACCTTGCTCAATGATTTGCCAAGACAAGTCATGAGTTTTCCAATTAGATTTTGCCTATAGCTGATCCTTTTATCCCTTTTTAGGGTTGGGTCTGAAAGTGAAGCTGATATCTCCGCATTCATTAAAGGAGCCACTGCCCTGGGGAAATTAATAGGCGTAGGATATTTCTTACTAATTGCCTCTCGAGATTCTTTTCCTAGTCCTGTCTGTATAATTCTTGTCCAACGGAGTGCTAGTTCTGGTCGAATGGCTTCTCCGACTTCTGTATTATCTTCACCTTCATTTCCCAGGGCTTGCAAGAGTTCTTCAGGTAGATTATCTTCTGAAAAAATTTAACATAACAGATATAGACATGTCTATCCGCTTAGTGATAGCGCTAAGTCAATAGTATTCCAGTGTGGAAATTAATTTTTGGCATTGTCTACCCGCAGTGTGATAGCGCTTGCCATGTATTTTGTGAGGTTTGACACAGTGTCCACCCGCATGTGGTGGCGCTTATGTGTTAACTTATATCCCTCTATTGGGGTCACCCAGGCGTTTGAAGAACTGACATCGTTAGTGTAGATACATTGTTAAAATATGGATAACATAATTATGAAATTTCATGTTTTACAGACCTGTAACAAGTTCTTGTTCCAGAGCATCCTGAGTGGGTACATTAACCGTAGGTGGCGACGGCGTTTCCGTTGGTTGAGGTGATTGAGGTGATTGAGGCCGTAACGACGGTGAACATGGCGGTGAACATGACGGTGATGAGGCTGTAATCTTTTCCAATTTTCTTTCCAATTTTCGTATTTTCTTTTTTATGTAATCTTGATCCCTAAGCTTCCGTTTTCCCATTTTTTAAAAGCGCAGCAATTATTGAGCGGCGACGAAAAATCGAGATAAAACACTTCCACAAGTTCCACAGAATTTGACAGAATCACGAAATTATCAAGGAAAACCGTTACGAGAACGAACGTTATTAATAATTTAACGAAGTTTTGAGTGAGTATATTCAAAGACCGAAAGTACCGGAAATGGTCATTTGACCGAATTATCGGCGAACGAAATTTTTGTTTTTGGTATTTTTAGGTTAGAACTCTTTAATTTAGGTATTCTTCGTAGAATTCTTCGATAAATTCAAGTCTTACCTTATTGATGCTTCGATATACTCATCATTCTTCGTATTTTCAATAATTACATACCTGTTTTCTTCGTAAACAATACCCACTGTAAACAAAACTCACGCCGGTATGTACTTGAGTTCACTACACTTGCTATTTCATTAAGTAATGGTCTACACACGTCATATATAATGAACATAATCATGGTAATCAATTTTAATATGATTTTATACATTATTAACTAAGATAATTAATTTAATTTGTAATTTGTTGAGAGAACGTAGTGACAACGCTAAGCACAAAAACACGTAATGACATATACAGTGTTGCCTGACGAGAGAACAGTTTTTTACTTCATTATTTTTTAGCTTTGAAATAATTGTGATGGCGCTGGTACAATACCACGCTACTACTCGTTACTCTGTCTCGGAGAAGGAGCAAGTATAATTAAACAGATATGATCGCAAGTACAACGTTATAATTTACTGGACTAGTTTTCATAATACATGCCCAGTAAAATAAAAACCGGCCAAGTGCGAGTCGTACTCGCGCACGGAGGGTTCCGTATCATACTTGGATGTATAAAGTGAAAAAATCCGGACCGCATAACTAAGTTTGTTTGTGAAGGAATTTTGATGATTTTGAAAAAACTGTACTAGTTAGGAACATCGTTTTATTTTTGGTGCTATATTTGGGTCAATTCCTATCAACTTTAATTATTTTAGATTTTTCGCCCCGCAAACTTCGGAGATAAGGGGGGGGAATGGTATTTTTTTCAACATTTTTCACCATATGTCGAAAACTGTGAGACATAAAATAAAATAAAAATATATTTTGAAATGTGCAGATCAAGCCCTTTCATATGATATGTCACTTGACCTAGTAACCCCACTTTAAAATTTTGGACCCCCACTCCGGCCCCTTTTGCAATGAAAATAAAAATATTTTGAAACTTTTTTTATTTCCAATTAAGTTGAACAAGCATTCTTTATAACTGTTCCAAATTTCAAGTCGATAGCATTAGTAGTTGCTGAAATAAGCAGGTGTGACAGACAGACAGACAGACAGACGAAGTCGCACCATAAGGGTTCCTTTTTTACCATTTTGGTACGGAACCCTAATTAACTTTAGTGGACATAAGCTTCGTAGCAAGTGTTTTTCAAAGAAATCTAAAACAAAATGGAAGGGAATACCCTCAGATCATAGAAACAAGGGAGATGTGCCAAGGCGCTATCGAGCTTGATGCCTGATGTTGAGCAAATTGCTCATACTAAAAACGTACGCGCTGGCGACGAACCGAACACGATCGATGGTATAACAGTGTTTTAGTTTAGTGCTAGTGTTGAGTGACGATTAACAGTGTTAGATTGAGGGTGTGCGGAATGTTTAATGCGTGGGAGATCTTTTTATTCACTAGGAGCGCTTAATTATGCGCGTAATTGTGTCGAAAAATGTACTAAAAGTAGCATCAGTTGTTCCCGTACTAATTTGCTATGATGGCATATCTCCTTGTTTCTATGAGCTGAGGGAATACCCAATTTTTTACATTTCTTTTAAAAACACAGGTTTAATTACTTCTGGCAAGTAGTTATAGTAAAGTTTGCCACATCATCGGTAGGCCATTAGCTATTAGCTAATTAAAAAAATTGCTGATTAAAGATTTCGAGGGCTTACTGCGAAAACCAGTGACTTGTGACTTCTAAAGTAAGTAGGTATGTGTAATTTTAGCGATTGAATTAAGCGTAAACTTTTAAGATTCACGCTGAGTTGCAGAAAAGGTCATTTAAGTTTTAAAGGAGACTAACGATAGAAATTGTATGGTTAATTCCTCCATTAAAATGTGTCTTTCTGCAACCGACCATAACTAACTTTACTGCACAGCTAGTTTTCGTAGTAAGCCCTAGATATGCTCATAAGTCATCTATTTTTATACCTATCTACCTAGCCTACCACTTTAAAAATGAAGCCATTAAGGCTGCGGTTCCACTGAGTCGGAGCGGAGAGGAGCGGAGCCATATTAACCAATGGAATTGCATAAAATGTCCGCGCGCGGAGTTTTTATGAAATTCCATTGGTTAATATGGCTCCGCTCCTCTCCGCTCCGCTCCAGTGGACAGTCAGCCTAAAAGTAAGTTATAGATTCAAGAAGTAAGTATCTAATTTGTAGTGTAGTAGAGCGTGTTAGCTCGAATCCTCAAATACATTGTAAAGGAATAATTTTATTCCAAGTAGCAATAGAAACTATTCTCATTAACATAGAAGTTAGAACTCTTACAAAACCCTGTTTACCTACCGCATTACTCCTAAGTCCGGCCAACAATTTGTGAGAAAACATTCCTTAATCCGTGTGCTGGAGAAAAACCGTCCCTATAGCCGGCAGAGCGGTTTAATCCCGGATTAACAGAGCTAGCAAGTACTATCTGAGTATTAATGAGACGTGCTGTGCAATGTGCATAAACAAACTAAACTTTGTTGTGTGCCCTTTTTTCCATTGGATGCCCAGAAGCACGAAAAAGCGTCATCGTTTCATGGTTGATATACCAAAACCCCGAACGAAGAGCTTTGATTCCATTTTCATTGTCAGAATCGCCAAACAGTGGAATGCGCTGCTGAAGCGGGTGTTCCCCGATAGTTACAATCTGTGTCTACAAGTCGCGAGTCAAATCGGTTTCTTCTATACAAGCGTGGCTCCATCGTTGACCACATCATCGCCGAGATGGCAGTCAAACGCCTAACGCATTTGACTAACGTTCACATCGGCGCTCTATTTCCTTACCCATACTCCAAGATCATTCTCCCATTTCAGTACTAAGTTTAACTGGATTAATCCGCCGACAAGTTGACGCATTCATTGATGGCTGTGGTGTAATTAATTTGTTTTTTCAATGCCTTTCCGACTTGTAATTGGGACTAGAATAGATTTGGGTGTGGTTCTGTTTCCTCTTGTTCCTGCTTTGGGATTGTTTGGCTATTTTAAAAGGGCGTGGGAAGTGACTAAGGGTTTACGTCAGACTATTCATGTTTTGGGGATCTAGTCGTGAGTTAAGTTAATTTTCTGGAATGTTTTTGGAAAGCACACTGTATTTTTCTCTAAGAACTAAACCATAATAGCTACTCCTCCGCATAGGTGTGCAATCCACTGATGTGGAGACATCGACATGTCAAAGTTCTACAAACGTGAACTTATGTCACAATGATATCGAAGACTGACCAAAAGTTGACCAAAACCTAAGCAGTATTCTGCAAACATTCTGAATTGGCACATAAATAGCAAAAATATACAGGGTGGCAGGTTAGACAGTGGAAATATTTTAAGGGGTCATTGTACTCATCATTATGAACAACTTTTACTATGGGACCAACATTGAAATCGCGAAAAAAAATTCAGCTGTTCCATACATTTATGTTAGCATGACTCAACAAAATGTATGGAACAGCAGATTTTTTTTTTTGCGATTTCAGGTTTGGTCCCATAGTAAAAGTTGTTCATAATGATGAGTACAATGACCCCTTAAAATATTTCCATTGTCTAACCTGCCAGCCTGTATATTCTCGTGCTTATACACGACAAAACTAATAGCAGAATACCACTTTCAGTCAATTCAAAATCTAATCTAAGTTCAGTCACCTATCAGTCATAGTCATTTAGTGCTAAATTAATTACGAGAATTTGACTTTCTGATCCTCTAAAAAAAATCTTGACTTTGACATTGAAAAGGACGCCGGTTTCCTCAAATAATGAAATTGTTATTGTCTACCATAAATTTCTTTATGGGTTATTATACAATTTGTCCAATAACCGCCGTTTTTAAGACACTCACGCCCAATTTTCTCATTTCAATACCCCTCTCCGCCCCCCTACTAATCCCTTCATCCGTATTTCCATTGACAGGTTTCAGACGGATTATACTCCGCCGAAAAGTTGAGGGATCCGGCTTAAGCGAGAGCTGATTGTAATCAACTTCCTACCAATTTTAATGAAAACATTTTAATTAAAGTTTGTTAAGAAGACGGTTTCTTTGACAATGTGTGTGGTGGAGTTGTTTATTACTTCGTGAGGTGTGTTTGTGTGTTATTTGAGTTGTATTTGTTTTCTTGTGAGTTTAAATGTGTTGCGAGTTTTGTTGGTGGGATCGCTTAATGTTACTTTTGTTTGATAATATAATTTAACTTACTTATTTAAGAGATAATTATGTAAATTAAAATGTGTAATGTACAATTTTCTTGCTTAACCAGTGTAACTACAGCTCTTGATTTCAAAGTTAGCGATACTGATAACGTCTGTGCAGAGGTCATCTTTTTCCGGTCTATGGAATATAATATTTAGGAAAAGTAGGGCACGGCGGGATATTTCGCTTAAATCTAGAGCAGCCTGACTGGGGAAGTATGTACCTACCTTACAGAATACCAAAGCCAAATAACACTACTCTTCTACTCTTCGGTAGTATTGTGTTCCTGTCGTGAGTAAGGTCGCCAGAGCTCCTGAGGATGCGCTGTGTTGACAGCGGGGACCTGCTTGTCCCCTAAGCTGTCAGCGCAGCGAATCCTCATTTTAAAGGGTCGGCAACGCGCATGTGATGCTCGGTGTTGCAAGCGTACGCCTGTTTGCCTCCATCGTCATATATAAAAAAAAATGTTCATAGCGGAAAATATGGTTTACCTAATCCTTTCGTTTAAGGGTGCATTACGGCAAATCGTGCTATAAGATTTCAACGAGTTTATATAGAAAACGTGAAGTAATGGCCACGAAAAAAAACGTCTGACAAGCTGAAGAGTGTGACTGTTCTTTAAAAAAATCGGTTTAAGGATAAACCTTTTAGATGAATGTAAAAAAAAATTGTAAATCACTAAAAACGTGCAAAAAAGCACTGCCATGCTTTCATAACTTTGAAATGAAAATTTTATGAATTTGACACAATAAAAAATAGAGAACCCGCATTTTTTTTCTGTGTTACATAACAATGTTTCCATTTAGTGTAAAAAGATCGCAATATTTTTGACTTTTTTTCCCAAAATATCCATAAAAATTATAATTCAGAAATATTCAGCAAGTTTGCGATTTTTTTACACAAAACAGAAGTTTTGATATAGAAAAAAAAATCATCAGCACTCTGTTCTTTGTAGCCACAGAGGAATTACTTTCCTCCGTGTTTGTAGCCTATAATTAAGTTAATTTCATTAAGTGTTCGTTCTTATTTACGCTAAAGTTATGTTTCTATGGCAGTGCTTTTTCCACTTTTTCAATATTTTTTTTACATTAATCTATTAGGTTTATTCTCAACACGATTTTATTAGCCACTAGTGAAACTCTTTAGCTAGCCAGATCTTTTTTTTCGTAGCTACTACTTTACCATTTCTATATAAAGTTATGGTTTTCCCATAGGACTTTTGCATGGTGCTGACCCTTATACTAGCAATTAAACTACGAACATCAAATTCGCCATCAGTTTGCTATCTATCCCGAACTATGAGGCGAATGTTATGAACTTTCCTAAAATATAACACAGCGTTAGCCTGGGACTAGTTTGAATATTTTAGTCCAGGACTCCAACAAGGTCTGACATGCGGAATTTAATTATTCGCTGAGTTATTCGCTTTGAAGGATACCGCTATTGCTGAACTATTTGGTTGAACGTGTGGAGTTATTAATAGGTAGAAATAGCTGAGTGGCTGGACATTGGATGATGGTTTAGTTTTGGGTTTACACAATGGCTCTCACTGGTCTTGCAGCAACATTTTTTGGTAAAGTAGTAACTATAGTATTTGTGCTAAATAAGACAGTGTTATTGGGACTGTGGTGTTGTGACACGGTCCGGTGACAGACGGATAACAAAGTGATCCTATAAGGGTTCCGTTTATCCTTTTGAGCTACGGAACCCTAAAAATCAGCTGTTCCATACATTTTATCGATTTATGCGAACACAAATGTGTGGAACTGCAATTTTTTTTTCGCGATTTTAGTGTTGGTCCCTTATTAAAAATTATTCATAATGATGAGCATAATGGCACCCTTTGGGATCGAACAGGGTTTTTGTTACATGCTGTATACCAACACGGAAACCCCTCTTCCCGAACTGTATTTGAACGCCTACTTTCCAAATATCCTCAACTTTCCCCAAAAATTTCGCTTACATATGGATCTAAGGATATCCAGCTTTTATGGAGCAACGAGGTCCTCCCAAAAGTTGGACAAACAATGCTATTAATACAATAACTGTGTAGGTGGGTCCCTTCGGCGGGTTCGTTTGTGTTCTGACGAGGCACCTAATTAAATGTAAGGGTTATGGGGTTTGGTATGCCGTTACATGAATTAAACAATGCAAAGTACGAGGATGGGATTTTTTTGGGTATAAATAGGGTGCATGATACATTTTTAATCCTGGGTATGACCCTTTGTGGGATTTAATGGGTTGTTTTCAGCTTGTTGCATGCAAGCAGGTAAAAATTGGTGGTCATAAAAGTTTTCTAACTAAGCACTTTTTGGTAGACATTTATCTTGTGGTGTATAAATCTAGGCTAATCTATGGACATTTTTTATGGTCTTGCTTGTGGAAAAATAAACAACCGTTTTCAAAAACCACTACAAAGTGAATAATAATTTTAGTTTCGGAAGTCAGTGGCTTTGGTTTTTGTTTGGTTTTTTTGACAACGATATTACCTTCATATCTAATTGATAATTTAATTGGCTTATTCTTATTTAGAACGCTCAAAGCATTAACCCTCAAGTTCTAATATACAGGGTAAAATTAAAACCAGTGCGGATATTTTAGGAGGTGGAAGTACTCATGAATATGATCAACTTTTATTATGGGACCGACACTGAAACATGAAAAAAAAAATCTGCTGTTCCCTACAAAAATGCACTACAACACGATCAAAATGTATGGAACAGCTGATTTTTTTTTTCATATTTCAGTGTCGGTCCCATAATAAAAGTTGATCATATTCATGAGTAATTTCACCTCCAAAAATATCCGCACTGGTTTTAATTTTACCCTGTATTTTATTACAAATGCTAAACATGTCACAAAACAAAATTACGAATAACTTTAAAGGAATTGTAATACAACTTGAGACAGCAATTTCGTTGAGAACGCAGTAGCAGAATGATATTATGTACCAACACTTAGGGTTGGCAGATGAAGATAGGATTACGTAGAACTTGTGGTATTTTTGATAAAAACTACGACATCCCTTATTTTTGTAATTATTCAGGGAAGATCTAAAAAAATCGGACAAAGGCGAGTAGGACTCGCGCCCTGAAGGTTCCGTAAAAACCTGTGAAAATATCATATTCCACTAGAATTATGCAATAGCGCCATCTATGAGCAAGATGCCGCTATTACACACTTTTTCTAGTGAGGCCATCTATGAGCATGCCTCGGACTTGCCACGGACAGACGAACGACAAAATGACCCTATACGGGTTCCATTTTGTTTTTTGAGGTAGGGAACCAAAAAAATAATAATTTTCGAGCAAAAATCGGGTACCTAGCAACCCTAACCACACGTCGCAGACATTAGGCGTTTAATTCAAGGGCGACACGAAGGTTAATGTGACAGCAACACGCGTAATGATGCGTCCAAGATTGCTCACTTTTAATAATTATACTTGTAGAAGAAATATCCATAATAACTACATTAATTGATTCAACAGTCTAGCACATGCACTAAGTATTAGACGCGGAGCGAATGCGATCTTTTTTATTTTTTCCAACATACATCATGATACTATGGAGATAGGCTAAAGAAGATTAATAGAATTGATTCTAATTTCATTTTGAAAACCGCCAAACTGAAATGCGCTGCTGAGCTTATGTCATTCTGTCTTTCGTCACTCTGTCGTTTCGTTCGTTCGTTCTGTCGTCGGTGTTCTCCGATAGTTACAATTTGGGTGTCTTCAAGTCGTGAGTGAATCGGTTTCTTCTAGGCAAGCGTGCTCCATCGCAGAACGCATCATCACTTAACATCAGGCGAGATGGCGGTCAAACGCAAGCCTATTAATAAACAAAACAGAGGAAGTTGACCGACCTCCTGATCAACAGTTTAACTTTATGTTTATGTTGTCTTTATCAACCAAAAATACTTTTACTGGATTTCAAGCACTTAGGCCATAAGTATGAATCTACACACGGAGGAGAGAAAGAAGAATCTACATAACAACATGCGGTTCATCGCATCATCGTTGTAAATTCATTTCAATGTAAAAGCGAGTCTTGATCCAAGTCTTATCGCGGTAGAAACAAAATACGGGCCGAAGGTTCACTCCAATGCGTCATTCAATACAAACTCTTGCGCACAGATACTGCACGAAACAGAAAATATGCGGACATGTGGTCGCAACTTCGTCCTCGTGGAATTCGGATGAGAAATTAAATTGAAATGGGTTTTTGTTTTTTTCGCGCGGAATAAAAGTAGCCTAACTTGTTCCATAAAACATCAGCTATCTGCCAGTGAAAGTCTCCTCAAAACCAGTCCAGCCGATCGAAGATTAACCGGAACAAACACACAGACAAAAAAACATTTGAAAAATTGTTTTTTTTTTGTTCTAATTACCATACTTTCAATGGTTTTAGTAAAAACTTCAAAAGTTGTTGTTTTGGCATTACAAACAGACAATTCAATTTTATTTATTTGTATAAAATAGATGTAAACATATAGTTATAGACAGTAGGCCTTCTGTTCTTCCCGGAGTGTCAGTCAGAAGCCAGCCAAGTGCCTCAAGTGGTCAGGTCAACCGCTGCGTATAATTAGGATCATCTCCTCAACACGCTACGCCATGATTGGCGCCGGCTAAGCTGCTCTTTGTTCACGTTTCATTTTCTGTTTCAATTAAAATTAATTTTATTAAACAATTTTTCAGATTTTAGCTATTGCCCATGACTTCGTCTACGTGAAAATAGATAAAAATCTTGTCCTTCTCCAGGTCCCAGGCCACCTCTTTTTCAAATTTCATCCAAATCCGTCCAGTCGTTTCTGCGTGCAGGAGTAACAAACACACACATACATCACCCCCACACAAACTTTCGCATTTATAATAACATTAGTGTGACCTCAGATCATAGAAACAAGGGAGATGTGCCAAGGCGCTATCGAGCTTGATGCCTGATCTTGAGCAAATTGCTCATATTAAAAACGTACGCCCTGGCGACGAACCGAACACGATCGATGATATAAATACAGTGTTTTAGTTTAGTGCTGGTGTTGAGTGACGATTAACAGTGTTAGATTGAAGGTGTGCGGAATGTTGAATGCGTGGGAGATCTTTTTATTCACAAGGAGCGCTTAATTATGCGCGTAATTGTGTCAAAATCAGTTGTGCCCGTACTAATTTGCTATGATGGCATATCTCCTTGTTTCTATGATCTGAGAGTGTGACTGATAAGCTGGTAGAGTGTTAAAAAAATTTGGTGACTGAAAAAATGATTGGTTTTTTTTGGAGATTGAACTATCCAACGGAATCATGTTAAAGGCCTTTATTTTGTCTTGATCCCAAACACATAATAATTCCCCTAG
Source organism: Thalpophila matura (assembly GCA_948465475.1). Lineage (NCBI taxonomy): Eukaryota > Metazoa > Arthropoda > Insecta > Lepidoptera > Noctuidae > Thalpophila > Thalpophila matura. The sequence goes on along the minus strand of OX419187.1, from coordinate 1,463,190 downwards.
AAATCGGAACTTCTAATTTAATATGTGTCTTCTAATTTAGTGTAACAACAATACTACATATTACGGCATCCTGTACAATGTCTATCAAGAGTTTGGGTAAATTAATTGCTTTCCCGTCCCCCATTGTCAGCAAGATAAGGGGTGAAATTAGGCCTGTTACACATAGAGCGCGGAAATCCAACAAGCTTCATTAGTTTAAATTTTACCAATCTTTGTATGAGAAAGTTTAATTTTTCAGGCAGAAAAACTTGAAAGAAAGAGAAAGAAACAATGTTTATTCGGAGCATTTGAAACACGTACAGAAAAGGAACAATTATCTCCCGTATTTCCATTACAATAAAATATTGCTAGCCTCTACGTACATAATTTCAATTAAATATTATGAATAAAAAATTAAATAATCAATAGACAAGGTATAGACATGATAAAAAAATATATAAAAGAATCTGTAGAGGGTAGTACACGTAATCGTGGAGCTGCTTTGTCATCGAAGGCGTGTCTCAAGGTTGCTCCAAATGGCTATCCAGCTCAGCATAAGCCAGGCAGGGTACCTGACGCTGGTATTCTGCTGGATCCCTTTTCTGTCACACGAGTGCCGAGCATGCCGAAAGTATCTTTAAAATAAAATAGAATAACTTCTACACCTTTCATTAGAATCTTCTCTAATATACATGCATGATCAGCCTATTTAATGTTTCCACTGCTGGGATTCAATTCTCGTCTCGCGATCGATCACGCGGGCCCAGTGCGGGTTGGTAGACATCACATCACATGTCTTTGAATACCTAGTTGGTTCTAGGACATGTCGGTTTCCACACGATGTTTACCTTCACCAATTTTAGAGCAGTGGTGATGAAACAAATTGCATTAAGCGTGCCCAATAAGGACAGGTCCACTCAAATCTGTATGGCTCTTTCCTCTAAAGGCCATTCCAGACTAACCTGCATGGTTCTTACATAGTTTAATTTTTTATTGTCTGGACTTTAAAAGAGACCTTGACCTTTGAGTTTGTTTCGGTGTTTCTTCTCAAAGGTAGTCAGATAGGAAACACCGACCTCATCTAGTTTTAAAAGAAAAACTCATTTGACTTGTTATTAGTAACCTATTTGCAGAATAAATTATTTCAATTTTAATTTCAATTAAGTGTGCGCCTGTCTGGGCTCGAACCCGCAACCTAAGACTTGTAATTCGGGGATACTGCTGGACAAGCATTGCTCTTATCTATAGGTACTAGGTACTAATATTATAAAGAGGAAAGATTTTTTTGTTTGTACCGAATAGGCTCCGAAACTACTGGACCGATTTTAACAATTTTTTCACCAATGGAAATGTAAATTATCACTGAGTAACATAGGCTACTTTTTATCCCGAAAAAATGTACATTTTCTGTGGAACACGCGGACGAAGTTACGCGGACGAAGCTAGTTCTTACTAAAATTGTAATATGAAATCATCACATACATTGTTATTTTACCACCTTTAAAAAAAACGTGACGTTAACCTTAGATCGTTATTTTGTTAATCAATTGCCGTGCAATCTATTTGTGGCATTGATTCTAACATTTGAATTTAATTCAATGACACTCGCTCACGATACAATAATATTTGCGAACGTAAGTCGCAGTTTCTGCTAAATATAATTTATGATGTCACTTTTAACAATGTTAAATCTTGTCTGTTTGAATGACCTTTGAAAATTATCAAGCAAACTGCACGCTTAGTATGACCACGATAGAAACGGGTTTTGTCAACAGAAGAATAGACAAAGTGACAGATTGTAGAAAGATTTCTATCATTTAATACAATGAAGAGAAGAATTGTTTCTATTCTTCAGTAGACAAAACTCTGATAAGCCAAGGCCGTGCTCGGGCAGAAGAGATAACGAGTTAAATAAAAAGAACTTAGGCCCGTATTCCAGAACGATACTCGAGCACCGATCTCTGCTTGAGCATAGATTTAAAGCCATCTGATTGGTTGAAACTAGTTTCAATCTATGCTGAAGCAGCAATCGGTGCTCGAGTATCGTTCTGGAATACGGGCCTAAGTTCTTTTTATTCAACTCGTTATCTCTTCTGCCCGAGCACGGCGACCCGTGTTTGGCTTATTAGAGTTTTGTCTACTGAAGAATAGAAACAATTCTTCTCTTGATTGTATGCATAAAATGATAGAAATCTTTCTACAATCTGTCACTTTGTCTATTCTTCTGTTGACAAAACCCGTTTCTATCGGGCCTTATTCTTTTGTAAAACAAAGATAGAATTGTCAGCTGGTGCTTACTTTTGTTTTGATAAAACAGTCAACTCAGCCTATTGCAGTACACTGCTGGATATTTCCTAAGTTGCGCACCGAAAATCCTTAGTCTTCTTTCCAATTTACTTAGGTATCTTAATAACATGTAAATCTTCTCAAAAAGATCTGCGCTCTTGACACCCAAAGATTTAACAATTCATCCTTAAAAAAAGGTACCCAAAAACTTACGTAAGCTAGGCATTTTCCTTTCACCAACACGTTTTCCGAATAAAAAGGGATCACTGGATTCGGATCTTCAGCAAAACTTTTCACCTTCAAACAATATCGTAGAATCTGACTAAATAAAGCGATCTCTAAAAATACCTTAGGTTTTTACATGCTCTGTTTCAATCTCAGATCATAGAAAAAAGGAGATATCATAGCAAATTAGTACGGGAACCACTGTCGCCAGTTTTAAAACAGTTTGCGACACAAATTCAAGCGCTCATTGTGAATATAAAGATCTCCCACACATTAAAAATTCCACACACCCTCAGTCTAACACTTATTTGTCACTCAGCACTAGCACTAAACTAAACTGTATTTATATCATCGATCGTGTTCGGTCCGTCGCCAGGGTGTACGTTTTAACTATGGTCAATGTGATAAGCTCAATGGCGCCTTGGCACTCCCTTGTTTCTATGATCTGAGGTTTCAATACATTCTGGTCTTCGGGGATCATCGGGGGACTTCGGAGGAATCCGAGAGGAGCATTAAAAGTGTCTCGTAGTGCCACCTGTCACGTCGGGACAATAAAACGGACAAAGGTGGATATTGCGGATGCCAGACATTCAATGCCTGGCCCACATTCGTATGTACCTCCTTACTTTGCCCCCGCCGCATATTACTCTTTTTTTTATTTGCCCACGTCGAAATAAAACATTTCTGTCTTATTTATAGTGGACGGAATTGGGAAAACTGAAGTTATGAATGGCTGTTCGGTACTTCTTGACCACTTTAGTGTAGTTCAATAAAATCGAACGAACAAATATGAAAGTTAGATAGGAATAAATTAATCTTTGTGTCCCTTTCTCGTCCCTTTGGTTTATTTTCCCCTTGCTTTAATATCAATTCGTAAATGCAAAAGTAAACTGTTATCATCTGTTTTCATAAACTTGGTAGACGGTTTAATTGCTACCTACTAGATAGTATCGACTACCAACTGTGAAAAAAAATATAAACTTTAGCTTCGTGCACTCCTTCTCCATATAAAGTGTAAAATGCCAAAAAATCTCACACTTCGCAGGTAGGTACAAAGTTTTCTCTTATAAAGATAAAAAGGCAAAAACACATTGATGCCCATACTCTTGACTATCCTTCAGTGACTTTTAACGACACCTACGGGAGGAGGTGGCCTGCTCATTTCTAAGAACGAAAGGCTTCAAAAAAACTAAAAGGAAAGTTTTTGCATTTATTTAGTTCATAGTTTATTTTGCTTGGCTTCATTTTGGGATGAAATCCAATCCGTTGTTATAAAGAAAACTTGTAGGTAATAACTTGAAGAAAAACTTAGTACATCAGCTACTTTCTTGGGAGTTGAAACAACAGTTGTTTGGAATGAAGAATAGTTTGTTATGAACACTGATCAGTTTTGTTTACAGGTTTCTGATAAAAAACTAGAGAAGTTTATTGTAAAAGAATATTGGGTTTTATACGGTGTCATCTAAACTAGTAATACATAATACCATCATTAGTTTTTATGAATACAGTGTTGATAAGAGTAGGTACGGTATATCATCATAATTTATTATCATCATCATCAGCCAAAGATGACCATTCCACGTATCAGTCTGTATTTGTTGAACTAGGTACCTACATGGCGAATGCTTCTTCTGAAACGAAAAGAAACAAACTTTGATCAACCCGCTTTCAAAGTACGAGTTGACGATTTTAGTTAATTGATATTTAATATAAAACAGATTTTAAAAACAACTGACACAGACGGGATATTAACCCGCAACCTCTGTCGGACCCTGGCGTTGCTCTAGCCACTAAATAAGCTACCGGGTCTAGCCTGCATCAGTTGAAATTTCTTATGAGATCTTTTTAAATCATCAAATCAAATCAAGTCCCATAATACCCCACGACTTTTCCTTTCAGCGTAAGTCAGTAGTAATGACTGAAATATAACTTACACCTACTAAATTCACACGTTACTAAGTTACCCAAAATCACTTACGAAAACTTAGTGTCAAGTGCGAACCCGGCCATAAAAAGGTCGGGACCTATCAAAACTCCGATAGTGTCGTAAAGAGTGACTTTATTACTGAAACGAAGCAAAAGCTCCGTCATACATGCAAAATATGGCTTCTTTTTATTCTTTCACTAAAATGTTTTATGGTGTTTTTATTGCGGAGATATTCCGGATTATCCCCATAATAATTAAGATGTGGGTTTATCACCTGTTTTTTTTTGTGTATGATAATCTGAGGATCGGTATTTCTTCTAAGCAGCACTAATTTAATTATTGTAATAGATGTAGCTTCTTTTACACCCGATAAAGCTCTATTGTTTAAGTAGACTATCAGGCTTCTAACAGACCACATTCTTTTTGCCCGATTAAGATCGCGCGTCCGAACAATTTGTGAAACTTACTTCTTAACTGATTGTTCGCGAGCTTCATTCTCAATCGCGCCTCTAGGTATTTGGTGGCTCTGATTTGACTTTAATACTTTTTTTTATACACAACGCGTCTATCTTTTTTGTCGGATTCGGTCTCATCTACGACACCCAGAAGTTTGTCACTTATATCAAAGTAAACATTCTCACAGATAAATTGAACATACTATTTCCATTAGTTACAAAATCACAATACAGGATCCAAGTAGTTTTTTCACGGCTTAGAGCCGATTTCACCATCGTCAGATAATCGTCCAAGGCATAGGTTGAGATTTGCTAGATTAAAAAAAAAACTCAACAATTTTAAATTAATCCGTGGATAAAGTTATCTGACTGTGGTGAAATATTTACCTTTTCAGTGCGATCCTTTTGTTTTCCTAGATATCTAATGTCCGCTATCTGACGTACCATTTGTCTGCCCATATTTGTGTCTAGTGTAGTAATATTACCAATAACCACTAAATTGTCTACTGAGTAATATTACCAATAACCACACAATAACATAACAGGTACAACACAGATGCGGTTGGCGGATTGTATTGCGAATTGCTATTTACCGCGGCGACCAGACTAGCCGCTTTCCTTCCAACGGACCTGTCACTTTCTACTGGGAGGAATTGAATCAGAACTTGGTACGTGACTTTCATAGTTACGAGGGAGTTGTAGAGATGAATTTCAAAGAGTATGTAAATGATAATTTGAAAGGATCATCTATACAAATAAATAAAATTAAAGTGTCTGTTTGTAGCGTCAAAATTACAGCTTTTTGCTAAATGCACAAATAAGTACCAATAATAAAAAAATATTATGTTCATTTAAATTGTTTGTCTATCTGTTTGTTCCGGCTAATCTCCGAAACGGCTGGACCGATTTTGACGGGACTTTCACTGGCAAGCTGATGTTATAAGGAGTAATTTAAGCTACCTTTATTTTAGAAAAAGAGTTAGGGTTCCGCGCAAAAAAAATAAAACCTATGAAATTCAATATTTGTATAGACTAAACTTTACCCGTGCGAAGCCGGGGTGTGTAGCTAGTTAATAAATAAGATAGAACACAACTAATCCTTCACCAATGACTAAAGTGTTCATGGTGAAGGTAAGGAGCAAAAAAATTGTGCAATAAGTCCATAATCAATTAGGCAAAGTAATCAAATCATAACAAATTATATAGTCACTAGGCATTGCAAGCCACTATTTGATATGGACCTCTCTCAAATTGCAGTATAAAGCTAGAAAGCGTATAAACAGAGAATTCGAATCCTAAATATAAAGTAATCCAATCAAATAAATCGCCAAATACACGAAGAACAAATATCTAAATCCCCCAGACGTGGTATTGTTTCTGATACAAAACGAACTCGCGAATCGTTCCAACAGTCTGTTAATTATAAAATTCAATTATCAAACCCATTATATTCTGGATTCGGTTACATAAAACGGTTTTGGACCCTTTCTGTCCGCTATAATTGATAATTCGGATTATGAGGATGGCCCAACTCATGTCCAGAAAACAGCTGAATATGGCCCTCCGAATGACCGTTTTAACGACTGGTCATTGGGGACAATTATGATGAGTGCCTGGCTTGGTAAATGGATTGGTATATTTGCTATTGGTACAATCTTTCTTCTTCGTAGAGTTATCTGTTAAATAACGGGTTCTACTTCTTGGCTCAGACTTCTCCTTAGTCTTTTTTAGTATGTTCAAACTTGATACTAGTTGCTAGTCTATCGGTTTACTATCGGATACATTTCGGAGAGTGTGCTTCGGATCTGCATGATCTAATTCCCTTCTGCACTTTTTTCTATCGGATGGCCAGACGCAAGAAAAAGCGCCATCGGTTCGTAGTTAATATACCAAAAACCCGAACGAAGCGCTTTCTGATTCACTTTCATTGTGAAAACCGCCAAACAGTTGAATGAGTGGGTGTTCCTGGGTGTCTTCAAGTCGCGAGTGAATCGGTTTCTTCTGGCAAGCGTTCTTAAAAAACAATTAATTCCCTATTCTCTACGTATAAAATAATCATCTGATTCCATTAGAAATAATTATATCATCATCCAATGTATTAGCAGCAGCCAGCAGCGCGTAAAAGACTCGATGCGGTGACGTAACTATGTACAACATAATATAAAGATGGTACCTACATTAGCAACAGGTTGACCTTAGCCCACGCGATGGCGGTGACTCATGACTCATGGTACAAGCATAAACAATGAACATGTAATTGTGACTGCTGTTTTGGTGGGACTGGTTTTCGTTATGTCAAAAGGTGAGTTAGGGAGCACGTTGAAGTCTTCGGTAATTTATTGTTTTCGAAATTATAGGTTAGCTGTCTCTGCTCTGGGGCCAATTGAACACACTCTTGCAATTTTTTTGGTTCTGTGTCAAAGCTTTCTTGTACTATCTTTATCACCATGACGATCTGGTTAATTCGCTTTATCATCTGAAGAGACTTACTCAGCCAGTAGGTACTGTAACGTTCGGTTTAAGCACCTACTGATTTCGGAGAGATAAGATTTTGAAGGTAATGCCTACTCACACGAATGTGAGTAGGCATTACCTTCAAAATCTTATCTTTTGCATCAAACTACAAAGAATATTTTCCATCGATTTAATTTAATCTCTTAACAGAAGTTACCTAGGTTCCTTATAAGCCACTTTTGGTGAACTAACTTTCTTAACATTTTAAAAATTTTAGAAATTGACTTCAAACCGATTATCTAACTCATTGAATTGATAATCTGGTCATTGAACTGAAGTAACATCTATAGGTTCAATATCTACTTATAAGAGTTGTCGGTGTCAATTGATTGAGTATTGCTGTTAAGGAAATCCTTAATATTCCTACAGTGGATGCCTCATAGATAGAAAGCCAGTCATCTGTGTACTGATAAGTGTTTTGGGGAATCTGTATTTCCTGAGGTCAGTAGGTTAATCTGTGTGAAGTGAATCCCCATAATCTGTAGGGGCATTAATAGTGCGAGGGATACCATGGCATTTTATTATGAGTACGCCACTACCAGTCTGTTAAACAAGTAAGTTCGGGGAATTCCTTCTTCCTAAAGTGAGACTGCGTGGGAAATTACAGTTACACGACTATTAAACTTTGTCTCTGAGAGAATTTTGTTAAATTACTCTCTAAAGGAGGTAATTAGTTTATTATTTAAGATTAATTATTTACCTACTTACGAAAAGTCTGACAGCATTTGGCCAAAGTAACCGCCAGACTTTTGGCCACGGAAAGTATCTAAGGTATCTTACCTTAGATACTTTCCATCTAAGGTATCTTACCTTAGATACTTTCCGTGGCAAAAATTTGATGAAGTTAATTAGGCTAATGCATAACTATCTAGTTATGCATTAGCCTAATTAGATGTCTCAGGATGTTTTTCCATTTACTTTTCGGTGAGTACTCTATTTAGAATTATGTACCTACGACTTTAGGTGCATTTTTAACGATTTCCCGAAACGGGATCGTGGTTACACGTCACCAGCACGTGTAACTCCGAGCTCCAAAACTATTTGGACAATGCCTACGCACGCGAGTACAAATATACATACTCCTTAACGCACGAAAGTTATTACATAAAGTCTATTTACAGCGTAAATGGAGAATTTCCCACAAACCGCGATACATCAAAATTAATTTGTCGTCGCTTCCGAAGGCGTGGAGTTGTGAAGCAACTTCTAAAAGGTTAAACCTCGTAAAGGAAACGGAACAAGTTTCGGACTATAAAGGTTAACCGCGGCGACCTGTGGATCAAAGTTTAACTCATAATGTTACCTGTTTATTACTAAGTGTTCGAAGTAAGTTGTTGTGTGGTTTACTGCCGGAATAGTTAAGTTTAAGAGCTTTGATGGATACGGAGAAGATAATAAAGTTTTTTGTGTGGCTATCCCTGTAGAATCTAAATAAAATTCTCTCTATTACGTTTTCAAAGTTTAACTACTGAGGCTCAAATAATGAATTGTGGAAAGACAAATAGGTAATTTGCAGAGGGTTATAGCGTTTACTTTATCCCGAAAAATCCAAAACTCAGCTAGAAATCGTAACTTCAAAAAGTATGTAGTAAAGAGTAATCGCAAGCTACAAGGAATACAAACAAGTCTGATTAGAAGGAATAAGATCAATTTTATTTTTATTTTAAATAGCCTTTCACAATAATGTTTTTGTAATAGTACCACACATACCCAGTAAATTATCATTAGCTGTAATCAGCCTTGCTGCCAAGTATGGCACATATTACAATTTTTGCTAGAGCGTTTGGCTTGCCAGCCTATGACGAAGTTGGCACGTTGCAGTAGCTCGCAGCTTTAATGTTTTCAAAGCAACTTCACGAAGCCTTTCGGTAAAGCACGTCACTTACGTCAAAGGCAGAGCGAGGCTTTTTTTGTAAAGTTGTAGGTAAAGTGTAACGTGTTACACAAGGCACTATCGTAGGCCCAGACCGCTTAGTGGAAAATTTCAGTCAAATTAATCGGTTTTGGTTAGCTGATGATTTCTATCTGATACTAGGGAATTTTCAGAAGTGAGTTTCAGTTTCTGCAACGTTAATTAGTGCAGTTTTTGCGACAGGTATTTGATGTAACACTATTCTGAATAAAAATTACCATCCATTTTGTTATTTCAATTGAAGATGGTCATACTGTTTTATCGTTGCGTTTTCATTTAATATTATTAGAGAAATATAAATTACTATTGAATGCATGATGCTTAGTCTTATGCCCTTATCTATGCAGAATTGCGGTATAAGCACATTATATAACAAAATCAGTCACTTTATTTCCAAAACATTGTTTTGAGTAGAATACAAAAATATGTAGCATTTATCTGAAATAAAGTCCACACTTAGACATTTAACAGTTGAATTAGCCCCAGACATTTAACTCTCTAAAGGTCAGAGTTCGTTTCCCACATTATCTGAACAATGTGCCTGGTCTAGATCGGCCCGGGTCCCGTCTAATCAGCTGACATTTGCTGCCCTTTGGATTGTTTCAACTTTTCACTATAAAGGCCTCAGATCATGGAAACAAGGGAGATGTGCCAAGGCGCTATTGAGCTTGATGCTTTAATTTGCCCACATTGGGCGTAGTACAAAAGTACACGCTGGCGAAGAACCGAACACGATCGATGATATAAATACAGTGTTTTGGTTTAGTGCTAGTGTTGAGTGACGATTACCAGTGTTTGATTAAGGGTGTGCGGAATTTTTAATGTGTGGGAGATCTTTATACTCACGAGGGGCGTTTGTAATTGTGGTGAAAAATGTACTAAAAGTGGCGACAGTTGTTCCCGTACTAATTTGCTATAATGGCATATCTCCTTGTTTCTATGATCTGAAATAAAGGCCGACACAAGCCTGATTGGGTCGTTTCAACTCGGACGTATGATATTTGGGCTATCTCGAATCAAATCAGCAGGGTGCGAAATATTGTTCGTTTGAAGTAGGGTCCTATTTTGTGATTGGTTGACTTTATTGAATTTTCTGTTTTAAGGGCCATTTATTTCGATGCATAGAATTAATAATTGGCTAGGTGTTCGTTTTAATTTTAAACTTTAAAAAGATTTTTGATTAGGTATTGTTTCTGTAGGTACTCTAAAATGTTTGTGACTCATATGTCTGTCTACAGGGTGGCAGGTTAAACAGTGGAAATATTTTAAGAGGTCATTGTACTCATCATTATGAACAACTTTTACCATGGGACCATCTCTGAAATCGCGAAAAAAAAAATCAGCTGTTCCATACATTTATGTTCACATAACTCAACAAAATGTATGGAACATCTGATTTTTTTTTCACGATTTCAGTATTGGTCCCATAGTAAAAGTTGTTCATAATGATGAGTACAATGACCCCTTAAAATATTTCCACTGTCTAACCTGCCACCCTGAATATTACATTGTCATACTATATCTATGACTCAAAGATCATAATTATATTATATGTATATTTGATAATGTAATACTCTGCTCCGATATGCTAAAGGTGGAAAATCAATATTTCCTTCACTCACAGTCCCATCATTCACTTCATCATGATTATACTTCTAACAAATTTATATTCGTCTGGCTCCAGTAACACCGTAAAAGATCACAGTAATCAGGTTATATTCTTATAAACTAACATGTTTAGTCTATAAAGAGTCTGTTGTAATTTTTAGGGTTCCGTACCAAAATGGTAAAAAAGGAACCCTTATGGTGCGACTTCGTCTGTCTGTCTGTCTGTCTGTCACACCTGCTTATTTCAGCAACTACTTATGCTATCGACTTGAAATTTGGAACAGTTATAAAGAATGCTTGTTCAACTTTATTGCAAATAAAAAAAGTCCAAAAATATTTTAATTTTCATTGCAAAAGGGGCCGGAGTGGGGGTCCGAAATTTTAAAGTGGGGTTACTAGGTCAAGTGACATATCACATGAAAGGGCTTGATCTGCACATTTGAAAATATATTTTTATTTTATTTTATGTCTCACAGTTTTCGACATATGATGAAAAATGACCAAAAATATACCATTCCCCCCCCTTATCTCCGGAGTTTGCGGGGCGAAAAATCTGAAATAATTAGAGTTGATAGGAATTGACCCAAATATGGCACCAAAAATAAAACGATGCTCCTAACTAGTACAGTTTTTTCAAAATCATCAAAATTCCTTGACAAACAAACTTAGTTATGCGGTCCGGTTTTTTTCATTTTATACGTCCAAAAATAATACGGAACCCTCGGTGCGTGAGTACGACTCGCACTTGGCCGGTTTTTATTAAAACAATAAACTTTACTATACCAACTGGGCTGCGTTCACAAAATCTGTTCATACACTTACAATGCAGGTCAACGACCGACTACCTGTCACATAAAACTATGCTTATCTCACTCTAGCATATTAATTTCTCTATCGCCTATCCCCCTCTTTCCTTGACGTAGAACGTGTAACTGACAGGCATTGTTAGGAGTTCTTAATCGTTGTTTTCCAACAAGATACTTAGTTTCATGCTTAGTTGGCGGTTTATTCGGCGTCTGTGTGGGAATTGGCACCGTGTCAATTTAATATCGGACACGCTGTGTTACGGATTGTGCATTAGTAGTAAGCTAGGATTGATCGGTTTCCGTTTACAAGTTAGTTGGTCCTTTGCGTAATTCTGTGTAGACTTGTTTACTTGTTACGCTAATCTGAATTTGAAAGAGAATCTTAAATCGTAGTCACGGTTTGAAGTTTCATTTTAAAAGGAACGGGGTTCGTTCTAGGTACCTACACTTAAGTTATTTATGGTGACAAGTTGTCACTATAATGCAATTTTGTTACTGTTTGTTTCTTGTAGCGGTGTCTTGCGGTACTGAGTGTAGGTACTGACGTATGTTTCGGTACCGTTTGATACTTATTTTACATACAATGTGTTGTTGCAATTCTATGTTAAGGACGGGTCGGAATTTAAGTTATGTCCTTTGCTTATTTGAGCCGTAGTAACTCAAGTAGGTATCTTATAAGTCACTGAGGGATTAATGAATTAAAATGTACAGTCCCTGAAGGGTTTAATCTAGAATTAAAAAGAGATCAGTCAGAAAAGAGAGAAAGATAGGCAGCAGTGGTAAAGTTGAGCGTGATGATTATGGCAATGACCAATGTAGCGCGCTATGATGAGGGTTATGTTGGCAACGTTTAAATGCTTATTATGGTACCTACTGTGTCCCAACAGGACATGCTATTTAGAACCTTCTTTCTAGTCTTATCCACAATCCGGCCTAATTGTGTAACTCAATTTCTTTCGGTTTCATATTGGCTTTCATATTGACAGTTCAACAACATCCATTACGGCATTGAGCTAGTTACGGGAGCACGGATTAACAAACATACGGCGTAATGAATGTCAAAAACAATGCCATGGTGATAGCAATTGAGTTACGCAATTAGGGTCTTTGAAGTAAAAATATAGATAATAAATGACTTTCTTTTTCGACATCTTTGTTTTCTATTAAAACAACTCAGATAACATTTATTTTATTCTTCATCTAATTCTTTGATTATTGATTAGCTTGTGAGAAACATCGCCATATTGTCAATAAACACCTTTATTTTATGTCATACTTAATCATTGCCAAGAGCTTCATAATTCCACCATCAATCTATATTTTACTTCTCGTGGTATTATGACACAAGGGCACCTAATGGGGTCTGACAGCAAACCGTAATAACTTACTGAACTTAATGAATAAGGTTAGCTGCGTTTGCAGTAACGGGTTCCTGTTTAATTGATAAATTAAGTAAAAAAACCGGCCAAGTGCGAGTCGTACTCGCGCACCGAGGGTTCCGTATCATTTTTGGATGGATAAAGTGAAAAAAACCGGACCGCATAAGTAAGTTTGTTTGTGAAGGAATTTTGATGATTTTGACAAAAATGTACTAGATAGGAACATCGTTTTATTTTTGGTGCCATATTTGGGTCAATTCCTATCAGCTCTAATTATTTCAGATTTTTCGCTCCGCAAACTTCGGAGATAAGGGGGGGAATGGTATTTTTTCAGAAATTTTTCATCATATGTCGAAAACTGTGAAACACAAAATAAAAAGGAAATATTTTTTTAAATGTGCAGATCAAGTTCTTTTATATGATATGCCACTTGACCTAGTAACCCCACTTTAAAATTTCGGACCACCACTCCGGCCCCTTTTGCAGTGAAAATAAAAATATTTTTTTACTTTTTTCATTTGCAATAAAGTTGGGCAAGCATTCTTTATAACTTGCCCAAATTCCAAGTCGATAGCATTAGTAGTTGCTGAAATAAGCAGGTGTGACAGACAGACAGACAGACAGACAGACAGACGAAGTCGCACCATAAGGGTTTCTTTTTTACCATTTTGGTACGGAACCCTAAAAAGTCAGAAAGAAAGTTAAGAGAAAACGAAGTATCTAATAGCGCGGGCGGGTACCTATATAATTGATAAACGGCGGGTGAATTCACGGGGCACAGCTAGTTTATATAAGCGTTTAAAATACTATACATATACCTACTTTACATACATACATAAATTATATGTATAGGTAGATAGATTGTTCCCGTAAGGCCGTAATTATACCTACTATTTGTTTAGGGCACCCTATCTAAGAGCTGGGACATTTTGGAGTCTTGATCACGCTGTTACGCACTCGGAAATGCGGGTAGTTAGAAATGCGTTGTTCAAACATAGGTACGGAATTCATGAATGGATTTATGTACCTTTGAACGCAAGGGGGTGTTAATGGGGAGGGGAAGATAGAGACTGTATTCGATATTTCCAGAATGAGCTTATTTGTGAAAACTGGTTCAAGATTTCATGTCATTGAAATACTGATAGGACTTTATTGTGTTTTTTAGAGTCCCGCCCGTACCGTAGGGAAAACGGAATTCTTATTCTTCTTCACTTTGCCGTCCATCTGTCCGAAGCAAGACCCTTAACAGCTATCGCGAATTGTACACATGTTTTTAATTATATCGGGACTTTTCGCGCACAAACTTAATCAAAATATAAAAATTTTGACTAACCTGAAAAGAGCGCGAAAAGTCCCGATATAATTAAAAACACCTTACGAGCTAGCTCATAGATGGCGCTATTGCATATTTCTGTTAGTTATTTTTGTTAGTGGAATATTTTATTTAATACGTCTAGGTACATAGTTACATACAATACATACATAATTAAGTTTGTACGGATCCCTCAGGGTGCGCGTCTCATTCGCACTTGTCCGTTTTTTTTGTAATTAGGTACATACTCAAGATTCTGATGATACCTATCCCGCGTCATCGTGTGCAAAACTTTATGAATCCCCCTTTTTCGGAAGCCGATATCTGTAGCCATACTAGTTTGAAAATAGAAAACTCCAATATTATGTTTGTTGTACCGTAAATAATGTTTCATGAATTTTAAATTTAATTTTATACTGTTTCGTTCAAGCTATAAAGAAAAGGGAACCTTAAAAGTTCACTACGATGAACTTAAAATTGGTGATGAAAATCCTGACCAAGCATAAATCTATCTACCTTATCTTATACTTAGTTTAGTGTACATATTGCTGTGTGAACGAGACAGGTGTCGCCACCTGGCGGCAGTGCATAAATTACTGCACAACGCTAATACGCAAGTGACAAGTAAATTATCGTGATAGGCACTTGATTAGCTGTTCTGTAATCTTGTTAGATTGTGAGTAGGTAATATAAGCGAGACACGTGTGAAGTGACGGCATCGAGTAACTAATAATGACCATATTCTGTGTTTTTATAACTTTTACACAGGTTTGCAGGAGTGCAGTGATAGCCTAGTGGATTAATTAACCATGTGCCTCCCACGGCGAATGGTTCGAGTTCGATCCCGAGGCACGCACCGCTGACTTTTCGAAGTCATGTGCGTATTAGAAATTAATTATCACTTGCTTTAACGGTGAAGGAAAACATCGTGAGGAAACCGGCATGTCCTAGAAGCAAAAATTCGAAGACATGTGACGTCCACCAACCCGCACTGGGCCGGCGTGGTGTCCTGGCCTGTGTCCCAGCAGTGGGAACATTATAGGCCGATTATGCTATGCTTATGCTTATACTACACAGGTTTAAGATTTACTGGTGATAGGAAGAAGAAAACAAGAGACGCTCGTGACTAAATGACAGCCGCGTTAATCGACCGATCTGTGAGGTTAAGCTACGCTTGCTGCGATCAGTCCATGGATGGGTGACTGTCCTTTGAGACCCCTCCGTGCCTCGCAGAGCACGTTAAACAGTCGGTCCCGGGTGTCATAGGGATATCTTTGACAATCGTTACGGGTAGTCAGAAGCCCGAAAGTCTGACAACCTGCTCTAACATTCGAATACCGATATTCTGGGTTGTGGAGGTCAGATGGCAGTCGCTCCATGTAAGATAGCATATCGTCGCTGCGCCTGCAAAATCCGCTATATATATTTAACGCAATATTGTAATTTAACAGATTAGCTTGAATTGATATATTTTTTATTTATTGCACAAAGCCGAATCAAAACCAAAGTAGACATAAACATGACAGGATTGTTACAAATATGTCGAAAAAAAAAGGACTGGCGCGAATCGGCAATATGGCGTCGTTTAATCCGTCCACGTCCTGTCAGAGACAATGGTACTGGCCGGAGTTTTTATTGAAACAATTTACGGATTCCACGTCGAGCGGAGCCGGTCCGTAATCCTTCCTCACAGAAATGTTATTTTATTGAAACAAGCACAGTAAGGGACAACGCAGACGACAGAATTTTTGTGCGATCTAGTCTGCAGCCGCGCTCGAACAATCTGCGAAACTTAGTACACAGGTTGTTCGCAGATAGTTCAAGCGCTGCAAAGCGCGGCAGACTCTATCGCACAAAAAGTCTGTCGTCTGCTTTGCCCCTCAATAAATATTTTATGTTTGGAATGTTATTCAAATGTCCTTTGATGTTTTTGTCTGTTATATTGGAAATGGTTTTAAGTTTATTTTTTATTTGTAAATGGAAATATTTTATTATTAGCATGTACGCTTCTTACTGCAGTGCGGGGCAAATACATATTTTCGTACAGAAAAGAAACATTATTCAAAAAACAAGATTCGCCTTTGTATATGCCATCTCAATATGGAACTATTTATAA
The DNA here is from genome assembly GCA_948465475.1 of Thalpophila matura. Taxonomy (NCBI): domain Eukaryota; kingdom Metazoa; phylum Arthropoda; class Insecta; order Lepidoptera; family Noctuidae; genus Thalpophila; species Thalpophila matura. The sequence goes on along the minus strand of OX419187.1, from coordinate 1,446,671 downwards.
AAATGATATGTGTACTTACTACAGTAAAAAATAAAAAGTTAAGCTTACCAAAATTATACTTATATTTTCCTAACCTAAAATAGAACAGCATTATAAAATACGATGTAAAGCCGTGTTTTCACAAGAACAATATTCAATTACCAAGTTTCTGGTTCAACAGTCTGGTATTATATCCGACCCATTTATTCAAACCGACACCGCACCCGCTAAAGGTTATCTTACCCTACTTTCCAAAATAACCTAATCCCCACTTTATCGAGTGGGCAAAAACGCGCGCGTAAACAAAATGCCATCGCGAAAATGGCGTCCATTTTCATTCATATTTCGACCGTCGCGTTCCAGCGATTACGGTTTGCGAGGCAACGGCCGGGTTCTTTTTTCGCGGCAATTTGGGTGGCATTTCCTTTTTGCGGCCAGTTTTAATCGGTGTTGCCATTTTAGAGAGCCCGCCGACGAGGGCGTTTCATTTGTCTGTCCTTTTTTGAAGCGTTGTTGTTTGATTGTCTCGGATGCCTACCTGCTGTGGAATATTTTTATAAATGTTTTTGCTTAATCAGATTTTTTTGTTCTTTTCAGATGAACATAACATTAACCATGGTACGATGACGTGAAAGCAATGCTGCTGCAGCAGGCGTCGTCGTCGCCTGGTCCCAGCGGCACGGCGAGTCCCAAACTAGCTCCCAGTCCAAGACCTAATCCGAGTCCCAGTTTTAACACTAGAGCGACTGGTAGTCCAAGTTTGAGCGATGGGGCTTCGAGTTCGAACAGTCCCAAGTTGGGCGCCAATAGTCCCAAGTTGGGTGCCAGTCCGAAGTATGGCAGTCCGAGGCTGGGGACTGGGAGTCCGAAGCTGGGACGGGCGGCGTTGGAAGACGAGGCTGCGCTGGAGAGGCTGCAGGCTGAACTGAAGGAAGGCTGGACGGCGCACACGGGGAGAGATGGCAGACTGTATTATTGCAAGTAAGTACATCATACGAAGCAATATGCACCAGTAATTCCATTTTGCAAATAAAATATGTCACAAATTATGTCAAAATCACGTCACACATGTCTATGTGTGACGTGATTGTGTATGTGCGGTACCTACTCAGCAAAAATACAGAACGAATCTCATAAATAAAGAAAAATGCAAAAAACAATTTTAACATGCAACATTTTTGTAAGCATTTTGTTAAACGAAACATTTTTACGTGCGAAGTTATTTTATGGCGGTCTATAAAATCCTTTGCATTAATTTTAAAACGTTAATTTGGTTCATGCGAGGGTCTTTACGTATTAATTATTAAACTTATTGCCGTGTTGTTCATAAAATAAAGCGTAACCTAACGTAAATTTGACTACCTCATAATGAAAGGTAGAACGTTCTATTTGCCTGGTATAATGTTAGATTTCAAATTCTCGGTGACCATAATGAGGTTAGGTAAAAAAATTAATTGGATTTCCCGGTAAAGAATAATTTCAATTATTTCTGGAGCTCGGTAAGTAGATGAAAGGTGAACCAGCCAGTAAAAAGAAAAATATTCGATTTCCATTTTCGTAATACATTATTGTCTGTGTTCTGGATTTAAAAAAACTGGGTACATAGATAGCTATGTGGATAAGATCTTACTTTTATTATGGCTAATATTTTAGAAGGTAAATCTATAGGTCACAAGGATGCTTTTTAGCAAAAAAAAAAAAACAACTTTTTTATACATTTTCAAAATTATAATTTAAAATAATGATGTTTACGGATGTTTACTTTGCATAAAGCCTTTATTCCTCTATGATTATGAATGGCACTAAAGTCAGCAAGCAAGTCATTCATAATCATAGCGGAATAAAAGTTTTATGCAAACATAACATTAATGTTGCATGCTGTACACGGCAGTAAATATCACACATAGAGCTTTAGAAAGAGATATCGGCTAGCTTTAGCTTTATAGAGCGTCATCTCTGTCGCACGAAGCACTAACAGTCGCATCTAATAAACAAGTCAGCGACAAAACGTCACATACGTATGAGTGACGGATTCGACGACAAAGTCGAAGCTATCTTTCTCAATCTCGATGTGTAATTGTGTAATATTTACCGCCGACTACTTGAAGATTTATTCAGTCTGCTTGAACCATTCCAACCGATAAAACCGCGTAGGTATCTAAAGAGAGCTAGAACAGAATCCAGTTTGAACAGTGACAATGTTCGCAGCCGAACAAGAGATCCAATTATCGGGGCGAATGCAACCGCACTCAACTTTCAGAATTCAGGCACAAAGTAACAAAGGCCAGAAGAACTAGTGCGAGATTAAACTTGGTAGTCATTGTACCTAGATGTAAATTAGGTGCTGATATTTAGCAGAATTTGGTAAAACTTTTAGCTGATCTGACTCTAATTGAGATAGCTGATGCTATTTAGGGAAACTACAGAGTAGTGTGGTGTAATGTCAGGGGCCTCAGACCTTAGGGGGCTCCAGAGAGGGCCATTTATTCTTCTTTATCTATATTCAAAAAAGCTAAATAACGCTACTCTTCGGTAGTGTTGTGTTCCTGTGGTGAGTAAGGTCGCCAGAATGAATGAATGAAAATATTTTATTATCAGACCATGGATCCATAATGTTAGTAATACTTAAAACTAATTGTTAGTAGTAGCACTCACTAAATACATTTAAAAAATAAAATAAAAATAAATAACAATGATCATCCATAGGTACAGATATGACCGACGAATCCACTTAGTGCATTCATCACTTTTCATACCTGACCTTACCAAGTAATTGTCCCATCCAGTATGCCTGGAAAGGACAGTCCCATCTGTTAGCAATCACTTTCAGAGCTCTAGAGGATGCGCTGTGTTGATAGCGCATCCTCTGACACGGGGACCTGCTTGTTGGGACAGGGACAACCCTTAAGCTGTCGGCACAGCGAATCCTCATTGTAAAAGGTCGACAATACGCATGGGATACTTGGTGTTGCAAGCGTTTCGTACCACTAGGCGGTCCGTACGCTTGTTTGCCACCATCGTAATATGAAAAAAATATCTAAATTTTTAGGCAGGGGGAGGAGGCAGAAGGAGAATAGATGAAAAGCGTACAATAAAGAATATTATAACGGAACATTTTCAAAGTATAAGACTACACCTAGCGTGCAAGAAGTGACTTTTTCTCCGTATGTACCTATTGATACTTCTGTAAATATATTTATGTGGTTCATATCTGCAACTCTACGTAATTTAACTTGCTCTCCATTTGGGAGTCAGTCTAAGAATTCTGACGAACCAAGCATACGACTTGACGTAATGTTTACCTATCTGACGGATGAATTTTCTGCTCACTCAAACTAGTTTTTAAACTTGTGGATTTGCTTTAAGGCGCGATTCCATTATGCAAGTTACTTGCATACAAGTTGCAAGTTATATGCAATTAGTATAGTTGAAACCACAGCTTGCAACTGAAATGTTCAATTCAAATCATTTGCACACAAGTGTGACGTCATACTTGCATGCAAGACTTGCATAATGGAATCGCGCCCTCACGGTACTTATTTTCGTGAATACCTGCTTAGTACATTTTTGTAAATCGTTTCGAACATTATTGTTGGTATAAAATACTATACCTATTTCAATTAAAATAAACGACTAATATTTATCGACATACATGTTAGGCAATGTTTCCACAAAACGATTTTTAAAACGTACCTTTTATCATAAAATATCTATCTAACAAAATATAGTGCAATATTTATTTCGAGGTAGAAAATAGAGGTCGAAGGAGCACAATTTATTGGTTATTACCCGTGTATCGATGCTCCGGGATGATTTGATGGCAATAAGAGGTCGAACGTGTCACCAATATCGTATCGGTTTGCCACACTTGCTTATTGATGCCAATATCAAACCGGTTCGACTCGTTCGGGAAGATTCTTTGATCCATTTTTCGAATTGGCTAAATTACATTTATGGGTATGAGGATCTGCCAACTCTTGGTGTACATACATCATGGTAGGAATATGGGACATTATTTAATATTTACGTAAATTGACGACGAAAAGTGTAAGTAGCAATCTATTTTCCACGAGATGAGCCGAAAGCTATCTTATTTTAGTACAATGCTAACCAAATAAGATTAGGAATGACCTTGCGCTATTGTGACGTCTTAGCTGTATATTTGTATTAAAATATAGGTATATTACCTACATATAGGGCTGCCATCCGTCCGGGGTTCCCCGGATTTGTCCTAGTTTAGAGGGCGTCCGATGAGCGTCTGGTAGGAGTTTCAAAAAGTGTCCGGGGGAAACCTGGACACTTTGTGTCAGGGGAATCCTGATTGATGAAATATTTTTTTCGGGGGCGTCCGGGAAGAATAGTGAATTTCACCCGGGGTTCTTAAAGTTTGTGTCCGGCATCAGCAATTTAGGTGATGGCAGCCCTATATACCTATACATAATAGATTTGCTATAACTAAGACTCAGTTAAAAAAGTGGAAAAGAATCCTACTATCCTACTAATATTACTCGTATAAACGTGAAAGTTTGTGAGCATGTAAAGATGTATGGATGTTTGTTACTCTTTCACGCAAAAACTACTGAACGGATTTTGATAAAACTTTACCGTAATATAGCTTATAGATCAGAATCCCAAAAACGCGGGCGAAGCCGCGGGTGGAAGCCAGTCGTTAATATTCGTGTTTTTTTTGCAAGCCATACTTTTCAAGTGAAGTGACAGTCCGAGATCATTGAGGTTCAATTTGTTTCCGTAGGTATATCTATCAGACCAACAAATGCATCCAGACATTACGAGATAAGTACAACAGTGTCATCTCAGTATCGATTCCGCACCACTAGTTTGTAATAATCGAGTGCGTTGGACGGCTCGGCTCGCTCGGAGAGACGGAGCGCGCCACTCAGATCACAGAAACAAGGAGATATGCCATCATAGCAAATTAGTACGGGAAACACTGTCGCCACTTTTAGAACATATTTCGACACAATTACAAGCGCTCCTTGTGAATATAAAGATCTCCCACACATAAAAAAATCCGCACAACCTCAATTTAACACTGTTAATCGTCACTCAACACTAGCACTAAACTAAAACACTGTACTTATATCATCGATCGTGTTCGGTTCGTCGCCAGCGTGTGTGTTTTGTATACGGTCAAAGTGACCATATCAAAGCGTCAAGCTCAATAGCGCCTTGGCATAACTCCCTTGTTTCTATGATCTGAGGCGCCATCGCCACTACAATGGCACAACTGCATCGCCGTCGGCTCGGAACACGCGCTTGTGACGTCAATATTTCCCCGCCATTGTCAGCTGCAGGGTTGCGAGTATTTAAAATTCATTTTTAAATTGAACAAATTAACTTTGAAGAAGACTTTGTTGGGTATGGACTGTCCCAGCTTAATAGTTTCTATTAATCCTGCAAGTTAAATAAAAGGCAATGAGCACAAATTTACCAACATACCTAAAGTTCGTACAGTATAGCCTGAGTCCTGTGACAGATGTCAAATACTAATAAATAATGTCAAAATGCATTGAAAATGTACGCATTTGATATTATAAGTCACAGGACTCAAGCAAAAGTTTACGATTTATAACTTTAAACATTCAGGTACCACTAGACTTGCTCAATTTTTTGCAAAATCTATAGGCACCTTCAGAGAAGGCCTACAGATTTGTTTGATCACACGCGTCGATCGTCAAAAATCGGGCAAATCTGTAGGTACCTTTAAAATTATTAATTATCATAATTATCTTCAGTAAACAGTGAGAATCATACAGAAACAAAATCACACAAAGTATGTACCTACTATACTTACTAAGAAGAAAAAAACGCCAATTTGTTTTTGGCAATTGTTTTACTTTGTACGTAATAATCGCTCAGGCACAGATAATATAATACTTACTTCAGGTAACATTTAGATTAACTTATAAACACGTGTACCTAACAATACCTATCCACATCATCACAAACACAATAAACACAGAAATCCGCCAACCGGTATTAGTTCAGCACACAACTCGCCGTGTTGTTGGTACAAGATTTGAATGTGATTGCATGAACGTTCCGAGCCAGCTATTTCATTCAATTTGCATGCAAATACGCGTGTCTGTGAGTAAATAAACACGCGTTTGCTGTCACTACGTGAGCTGTGGTTCCTTGGAGATGCTCCTGTACGGTTATAGGGCAAGGAAGTTTGTGTGAGAGGGTTAAGGCTATGAGATTTAATAAGTATTTTTGCCTTTGTTGAGAAATTGTGAATTCAGGCGAGATTTATTTTATTACCTTTGCAACTATACTAGGTATTATAAAACTGTAAAAAAGCCGTATCTGCACATTGAAAACTGTAAAAACTCTGTGTCTGTATGTACATTGAAGATATTCCAGAAAAAAAAATAACAATCGGGATAGGGTACTGGGATGTAGGTAACCATGCCCATTTTTTCTTATAAGTTTTGTCTATTTGTGTGCGCATCACGCCAAAAAGTACTGAACGTATTTTGATTTGGCTTTCACAATTTGGTAGCTTAGCGTTCAACTGTAGTATGTATTTTTCTCGTTATTTGGAAAGTTACAACCCTAATAGTTAAGCCATCATGGCGGACGCGCGTCACTCGTTCCCGCCTTCATTAGACGGATTGAATCGAGACAATGTACGCGATATCCGCTTGTAAATTATACGCACACATCCGCCTACAGGTAAATAATACACTTTTGATTATAGTTTTCCTGTTATAAAACAATGGGATAGTGATATACTCTCGTTAATTGATGTGTTGAAAAAGTTTTTACGTTGACAGATGTCACATTGTCATGGCTCTGTGATTTCGCGGGAAAATTCTGGCGGCATTTTGGCTATTTTTACGTGAATTAAAAAAAAAATTGCAAAATGTATAGGCACGGTAGGATTTTAATACATTTATGATAAAAAGAAACGGTATTATTTAAGCTGTAGAGTTTCGTTAACGTAAGCATATTTTGAATTTAAAATACAGCAGTCCTGGAACATTTTGATAAAATGTTATACAATTTGCACATTTTAAAAAATACAGAGAAATTAATTAAGTATTTAATTTATATAAATATTGTGTAACAAACGTGTATTTTCAATTCAAAATATGCTTACGTTAACGATACTACACGTCAAAAAAACTCATGATAGGGGTACTGATGCGTTGATATTGTCAAAGTTGACATTTTGACAGGTACCGAAATGTCAATAAGCGCGGGAAAATCGCTGTATTTTTTATTTTGGCTCATACAATGTGGCCTTTATGAATCCGAATAAATATTAATTTAGGAACGATAGCATAGTAAATGGTTAATAATGCATACTATAGGTCAGAAGACAATAATATCTTAGTCATTAATTATTTTATTTGTCTTGACATCGCAAAGAAATAAAAATGGGGCGGGGGATAGGACAGGTAGATATTTATCCATTCTTATCTTATCTTGCTTATATTAAATCCTTAATATCTCATGTATAAAAGGTTATGACTTATTATTTTCTCACTGTGAACAGATGCATACAAAGAAATGCCGATATAATAGGAATCTCAAAGGCAAAAGGTAGACATGTTTTAATATCAACGACGTTCGCGATCATGTTTCTTATTTTATTTTCATTCAGAGATCTATTTTTATTGAAGTCAAAGGAATGTTAGCACAATCTGCTCACTTTTTTTTTTAGAATTTTCTGCTTTATCAGCAATTCATAGAGTAAGGAGAACTTTTCCTCTATTTCAGTCTACTGAATTTTCACTGAGCATAGATTTTGCAACATCATTTTTATTAAAGCATCCGGTGTTTTCTTCTGCATATTACCTAAACTTTTATTGGCATGATAATCTACGGTACATTACACTTAAGTAAGTATTAAAATTAGCCAAAGGGTGTCAATTTCCGTGTATTTATGTTTTGTCATCAATATTCTAGTACAAAATATGAATGAATTTATTAACCGTTTAAGATAGGCATTCTATTTTCAAATTCCACCGTTATTGCATATCTACATTAAAAAGTCCATAATGTAGTGGGGTATCGGAAAACGCTCTGAAAACTGTTATCTAGGCGAGTTTACCACTAAACTGCGCTCGATTATACAGGCTTGTTAATATTACCATGGAAAACGATATGTCGAGAGCTAGATGTGATATTTATTAATATTTATAATGGACTAATATTGTTAGCCATTAAGAGTTATTTTATATTTGAAATAGCAACAATAATTGTTAAAAACAAACGAGGGTATACTTGAAAAAACCGTCGCTTCACGAAGTTAATGCTCTGTCATGCTAGTCTGACCGCGACCACCATAGACCAATATGTATATGGCGACCACGGCCGCGATCGGCGCGGTCTGCCCAAACGTCGGAATAAAAATAATGTACATATATAAATATAGGATAAGATAATATTTATCGTGAAATAGACCCGAGTTACCCGTGTATCAGTGCTTGTAAAATGTGTTGAAATCGCAGGAGAAAACGATCATTTAAAATATATTTTAAGGTAAGTGAAATATGTTGTGTAGCTAAGGAATCTATCTAATTATTTATTTAATTTACGATTCAATGCAAATATTTTTTTATTCTGATTCTGCTAGTTAAAATGTAAAAAAAATGTTTAACTGTATTCCTACAGCCACAAGACTTAGTTACACGCTGATTTGTATTCGTTTAGTGAAATGTTTATTTTTTAAACGATATTATAAATCCCCGGATAAACTATACCTACGTTCTAACAGCCTCAAATGCATTTTAACCAGTAAGCTTCAATTCACGGATTTAAATTCAAAATAGGGACGAGAAATAGACCACATGTACCGGGAGTAGGCCAATACTTGTTCCTAATTTAAATGACAAGAGGACTTTCAGATCTGCAATGAGATTCAACCAAGAATAGGAACGTCAATGACCTCGAACTGTCAACTATCCCTTCAAAAGTAAGGCTTGCTATGAAAATTAATTTGCGAATTTGTAGGTAACGTTTTTTTCACTTTAACTGAATTTTATTTTTACCTAATCTATTGAAATAGATTTTGAATACAAATATGATGACAGAAGGGGTCTATGACAACAAATAAAACAGTACGACTTTACTCCATGAGCTGTATAATAAGACTGGCTTACACTCCTGTACCACAGTTCTTATATGAAAGTTTGTTTACAATATGCTTATTCTATACATAGCTATATCTAGTTGTGGCTTGTGGCTGTCAGTGAAGATGTTAAAGATGTCACAATATGACGTAAGGTCATTCCTATTCTTATTTCGATAGCATTGTTGTAATCATGATTATAGGCCTTTTTTCAGGAAGAATACATCGCTCTAATAATATTCAAACATCACTTAATTTCGCCTGTATTATTTAATATTTTACCGTGCTCTGTGGGCGTAAATAGAGGGGTATCGGGGAAGCGAGGGGGTGTTTAAGAGCTGTTAATTAAGTCTTTGATTGCTGTTATTACACTGTAAATAGTTGCTTTCATAACTTTGTTAGTTCAAGGCGAAGGAAGGTAGGTAAGCTTTTTGATAGAAGATATTGTTATTAGCTCTGTTTTGTTGTGATAGTTTTCGTTTCTTATAAATAAATTGTACTTAGGGCCGATTTTTCCACCGTCCGATAATTTTTATCTAAGGAATAAAATTGACGTTTGAATGTAAGATTAATCCTAGGATGAAGTAAACTGACGATTGGAAAATCGGCCCTTAATCGAAAGGAGATAGATATAGATCGATAAGATTTTCCTTTCCGACCAATCATTGTAGTTTAGTTATGTCTATAGCGCTTTCTAGATAATCATGCAACATGATCATGATCATCTAGCCGTGTCTGTACATTGACGATGTTCCAGAAAAAACTGTCGGGATAGGGTACTGGGACGTAACCATACCCAAAAAGATTTTTTTTATAATTTTTTGTCTGTTTATTTGTTTGTGCGCGTATCACGCAAAGCCTCAACGGATTTTGATGTGGTTTTCACAGTTCAATAGCTTGGGGTCCATTTAAACTGGTAATTCATTGTAGTCCACGGACGGAGTCGCGGGCAAAAGTCTAGTATTTCTTACATTCTTTTGCACTGACAGAAACATTCTATTTACTCGAACACTACAAGTCGAAAGTTCTGAACGTATTCGACAACAATACGAATCGGTCGCCACAATAAACGTGATATTACCCCGGTCCCGCGGATATCTCGGATACTCACGATACGGTTACGACATTACGTCTTTTTTTTTATCTCACTATCAGCTGCGGCGACCCACATTATGTCGGCGTGTGTCCAATGACGTTCGTCATCACAGAACAATATTACTCTAGCGAGAAGAATATCAACTTCATAGTAAAAATGTGAGACGAATTTGCACGCCATCTAGTGGGATCCCACTAAATCCAATGAAAAAAATTATATGCCCACCTAGAATAGATATTATTTTATTGACAGTAAGACAATAAAATAATATCTATTCATAAAGGTGGGCATATAATACAAATTAATACATCTTGAAAAGCTGGAAATCCACAATTGACGCACTTTCCTATGTTTTACTTTGATTAATTGCGAAACAATTCTCGTTCTCACAAAGAAATCTCGAAAGAATCACTATCTCACTCAACACAACACTTTTTCACCGCAACGGCGTAACAGTATGCCGGACTCAACGTTATGATGGAAAAATCAGAAACAGTTTATCGTTTTAAAGCACAACAAATAAACAGAAACAAGAAAAAACGACCAACCATAACAGCAGACATTTATCATATGGTGTTGCCAGAGCAAACTACCAGAGTCCATTTTTTAAATTCAAATTTATTTCTAAAGATATAATTATTTTTCCAAATTTCGTTTAGAGTTCATAATTTTAATTATATAACCGTAAAAAAATAGGTGTTAGTTATTAAGCTACATTTTAAATTAAATTAATCATGTTTAGGTCATAATTTGTTACACGATATTTCATTTTATTTTACTTGGTATCATTTCATTGTAATCAGCCTGTTAGACAGAGTCATCGATATCGCTATTCTTATCATGAACTGGAACCCACCTTGTGTCCAAAGTCACCCATACACAGTTGACCGAGCCTGTTCGTCATAGATTGAGCTTATAAGCAGAGTGACGTGTCACGTGTGTGATCTATAAATTAAGGAAAGATGACCTTACTTATTATAGATATATAGACCAAGAATGAATGTATAATACTAAAACTAAGACCACGACTATGGGTATTGACGCAGAACCGAGACCAAAGACGGGGTTAGACGTTCGCGAAAAAAAATCAGCTGTTCCATACATTTATGTTCACATAGCTCAACAAAATGTATGGAACAGCTGATTTTTTTTTCGTGATTTCAGGGTTGGTCCCATAGTAAAAGTTGTTCATAATGATGAGTACAATGACCCCTTAAAATATTTCCACTGTCTAACCTGCCACCCTGTATAACCGTGCTACATTGCACACGCACTCTTCGCAAGCTTTCCTTCTATCGCGGTTTCGATTCACGTGCCTGTAGGTACTGTCCACGGTAGTACCTACGAACTACGACAGTAGACCATTGCGTAAACTGGGGATGACGTCGTTTGTGAATGGGACCTATTTATAGTGGTAACAATGGATTCGTTTGGGGTCGGAACCGTTCGGGTTTGTAGTCGTCAATTATTTAAGTATTCCCTTTTCAAATTGGTTTAGCGAGAAACTTGTAAATGAATTCGGTGTTTCTCTGGCTGTGTATCTGTCACTGAAGATTAATGATGTTGTAATTATTTATGCACCTTTTTAGGCTATTTTTTCAATATTAGTAAACTTAATGCGATTTAAGCGACTTCTTTTTTAAAATATACCTACACGTAAGTTATATCAAGCCCTAGCCTAGTGAACGTCCAAATATTATATTTTTATACTAGCAAACCCGGCGAACTCCGTTTCGCCACCGTAGTACATGCTATGTATCAGAGATGGCGCTGTATGTGAAAAAAGATTTTCCCGCTTTTCTCTTTAAATTTTCCTGACTTTCCTTTGCTATAAACTTCACGGAGCCCGAGACCTTTCCAACGAATGCAAAACCGTGGAAATCGGTTCGTCCGTTCTGGACTTATATCGTCAGGAAGGAAATACCCGACTTATTTTTATATAGTAGATTATTTATACCTATTTTTGACACCAAAAATTTAAACCAGAGCAACACGACTCTGCAGCTTTCAATTATTTTCTTGATTCGGTCTCATTCCCATCCCTAACTTAATAATTTCTGTTGTAAGCATCTATTCTTATATCTATGCTCAGTTCCATTCTAACACTTACATTTCCCTATTTAAAGATAAAGGAAAAGCCGGGCTAATATACCAAGTCAATTGATAGATAAATATCGATTGCGATAAACTCAATGCGTACGTATACTCGTTAGTAATGGTGAATGGAGGTTTATTTATATGAGTTCAACAAACCGTTCGTTACTTATCCGTCCGATTTTATTTGTAGACATCATCGGTAATTTTTATATGTGTGAGATATGAGTTTCATTCGATACTGGACTTAAAAGTACTTATTTGTACAATTTTATTAGATCTTAAAGCAGTGGTTACCAAGCTTTTGTAGACTAGAGAATACACTTGGAATTTTTCGTTTAGAGCGTGGGTCCAAAGTTCAAAATAAAATAAAACGCGAGCGCCGCCGCCGCCCGTGCCACGCGCAGCGTAAATATTTTATTATGAGATTTATCTTTGATTCGCGGACCTTATTATAATTCTCCTCTGCCATAGAGTAACAACCACGCAAAAGCCCGGCTAATAAAGGAGGAATAGCACCCGCGATCACAGCACAGAAGCCGATTGCTCGACCACTGTGAGTCTGTGACTGCTGAAACCGTGCCGTCAAATTTTATCGGTCGGTTGTAGTTTATTTCCGTCGGCATGTACGTAAACTAAAATACACCGTTTATAAACTAGGGTCCATGTCAATTGAAATTGTGAACTTTGTAAACAATATCAGTATGGCAAACTGTCAAAATTTGATGAATTTGTATAGAAAGTTTGTTTACATAGTTTACAAGTTCTATTGAAATGGACTTTAACAAACAAACAAAAAATAATAGTTACATAACTTTTCCCAAATACACTCCAAAGTTTATCAACATTTACGAAAATCACGCTCAACCACCAAAAAGTTGAGCAGCTTGACATCCACTGTTGCCGGCTGCCGACAAAGCTGTGAATAATTCATGGCCGCCGCTTTGACTCAACCCCCTGACAATACTTTAATCCCGGTTATCTATGGGAGCACGCTGGCTGGGTCGGCTTATGTGAACAGAAGTTATGGTAAAACGGAGAATGGACACATTGTCACAACAATCAAATGAAAATGGATCTTTTTTTGGGAAATAAGGGTTGATTTTAGGACGGATGTGCTATTGGCAAGGGGCTAAGCTATATCGGAAGGTCTTACGTTAGACTACTAGGTTTCTGCTCGGTTTACATTACAGAGTCATGAACTTGGCTAGTGTTAGGTTTTAAATGAGATATTACAAACCGTTGATGAATGTGAATGATGAATGACGGCCGCGCTGATCGATCGAGCTGCGAGTTTAAGCTGCGCTTGCCGCGGTCAGTCCTTGGATGGGTGACCGTTCTTTACACATCGAGACCCCTCCGTGCCTCGGAGAGCACGTTAAGCAGTCGGTCCCGGTTGTCATAGGAATATCTTTGACAATCGTTACGGGTAGTCGGAAGCCCTAAAAGTCTGACAGCTGGTCTAACATTTCGAATACCGGTATTATCCATTAATTGGGTCATGATGGCAGTCGCTCCACGTACAATATTGATATTCAGCCAAAAACTAGTTAGACTGGATGCCGACCCCAACATAATTTGGGAAAAGGCTAGGCAGATGATGATGATGATTACAAACCGTTGATCTAAAATCAATGGGAAATAATTTTTAATTTAGAGTATCTACCTATATACATAACTTATTATCTAATATACACATACTAAGTATTTACAAGCTAAATTAAAATATAAGAACAAAAAATAAAAATAAAAACCTAATTATGCATCAAAATATTCGTCCGCATCGCTGTCAACGGGCAACCCAGAAGGCTGGCTGCATTGCCACGTTGAATGGCAATGCTGATTCTTTGACCGAAAAACAGGCCAGCCCTCTAGTCACGTGATGAGTCGACTAGCCTAGCCTCGACAAAAATCAATTGAAAAACTTTTTATGAGACGTACCTACCTACTTAGTATATATGTAGATAGGTACTATTATGAAACTGTAAAAACTCGTGTCTTTACATTAAAAATATTCCAGAAAAAACAGTCGGGATCCCTATCCCGACTGTTTTTTCTGGAATATTATGGTTACGTTACGTCCCAGTACCTACCCCCTGGTAGGTACTGGGACGTAACGTAACCATGCCCAAAAATAATTTTATTGGAATTTTTGTCTGTTTGTGCGCGCATCACGCAAGAAGTGGGTAGGTACTAAACGGATTTTGATGTTGTTATCATACCTTTGTGACGGAATCATCCTCTTTCATCATTTAGTGCTGGCAATCTTTCATTACTGGCCACTTCATCCACTCCATTCTTCCAGATTTGAACTTCAAATTTCAAAATTAGAACATCTCATATTTTTATGCATTTATTTCGTCATTCTTTGTCTGGTCTCCAACGACATCACTAGTGGACCGCTGAACCGCTGTACTGTGATATTTTATACCTACTACCTATTTATCAAGTGTGCAAAGCTATAAGCAAATATACTCTTTTTGTAACGGTTATTTTTATACCTCTGTGTAACGTTATAAAGTGCAAATATACAACCTACGTCTCAATTCCAACTCTCCCAATCCTGCTGTTTTATTTCGATATCAAGATTTGTGTCTGTGGAGGCTCCCTCTCTTAGCTAGCCGAGGCTTGAGAGGTCAGAGGAGGGAGGCACTCCGCGACTCCTTTAAAGCTTGGCAGCGTGGGGTCCACATTTCGTCTAATTCCGGCGGAATAAACCAGAGACACAGCTTGACCTCTTCTTATACTAATCACTCTACAGTGTTATAGTATTATACTTAATAGTGTTATAGTATAGTCTTACTTATGATAAATAGAAACACAGACAAACTAATAGTAGCAACAATTAATACCTACATCTTCCCATACTACTCATTGTCGCCTTTAAGCAAAGATGTCCCTTCCTCGTCACGTCATAACACGGATCAAGCCGTCATCCCTTGAATACAGCCCCTAAACGTGAATAGACATGTTGAATGGTTCGTGTGCTGAGGCCCTAATCCAGGGTATTTCGTGACGTGAACGGAGTAACTTTGTCTTAATGGAATGTATTACAGGCTGCAAACAAGCCTTCAAGTTGAGAACTGTTTTGAATTTTATGGTTTTTACCAGTTTTTACTTGTATTCAGTTTCACCTGTGGGTTTGTTTGTAAACATATCTAACAAGTTAAATTTGACCTACTTTCTGGTATTCCATTGACCTGAAAGGACACGGCAGACGCCCATAGAACGCTGGGCTTCAGATTGTGTATGTCGGTACAGATATGAAATTAGTTCGGTGTGATCGAGTATTTCAAGAGTATTTAAATTCATTTTTTATTTGTTTTTGTACTTAATTGGATTAAAGAGAAATTATCGTATTTGTGACAGTGAGGTTAAGTATGGTGTGAATGATCCAATGAAGTACAGCGCGACTAATGAGTTCTCAATTCGAAGGTTTTAGTTGCTGTCGACATGATATTCTGTGTAGGCACGCGCCAGCCAGCATGCACCCGTTTTTGTTTTATTGCTTAGATTATATAGGTAATCTAAGTTTTATTGGTTTTTACAAAATGTCAACGGCATAATCATTTTATTTCTTATTTATTTCGGTTTTTGATTTCAATTCTTAATCTCTAAGATAAATTAGGCAAAGAACAATTAAAATATATTGTTATTTTTGGTTAAGCTTTTATTACTGTACCATATCAAGCCCAAAACTGCCAATGTCCTTTGGCATACATTTTGTAAATTGAATGACAATCCAATATGATGTCATAAAGCTAGTCTGATAATGGAGCCGGAAGGTGGCCATAGGAACTCTGTAACGAAAAGACGCAACCCAATCAAGTTTGAGCTCGTTTGGTTTGTCTTTTCAAGTACTCTGGTCTTAGATGATGTCCAGGTTGATATAATTACCTATACTAAAACCTCTAACGAAGGACTTTGGTACCACTTTCATTGAGAGAACCGCCAAACAGTGGAATGTGCTGCCGGAGTGGGTGTTCCCCGATAGTTACAATCTGGGTGTCTTCAAGTCGCGAGTGAATCGGTTTCTTCTAGGCAAGCGTGCTCCATCGTAGACCGTATCATCGCCTAAGGCGTTCATTGAAAAAAATGTAATGACGTATGTAATGTGTTGCAAATGAAATCTGTTTTTACATAATGTATGTTGAGAGAGAATAAATACAGATATACACACATTTATTTAACCACGAATAAGTTTTTAACGTAAATATTTGGAACTGAGAAAGTTGTATCAACTGTCATAATTGTAGTTTATTTTATATTTGTATCCGTTTCCGTTTTGCGTGAATATTTGCGCAGGAAAATTGGATGGCAAGTTAAATTGGTTAACTTACTTCATTTTATTCAGTGCTTTAAATATGAATTTAAAATAAGGTCAATTTATATGTGTGTGTAATTTGCAGCATTTTTTTTTTAAATAAGAAAATTTACAATATGGTAAAATGGATTCGGAAGCGGTGAAGGGCGGTTTTTTGGGCCTGGCTTAAGGCTTTTATATAAAAAATAGGTGTCAATCCTGTTTAAGCTTATTTTCAATTAGCATTTGCATTTTAGTTGAATTTGACTTTTTAATATTAAAATTAATGTTGTTTTGTAGGTCGCCATGTGATTAAATTTTTCAAAAATGCAACTTTTCATTTAACATTCTTAACAATATAGTTCTATGTAAGCGAGAGAGGTGACAAAATGAGACAGCTCTCTTATTTATGTAACTCGAAAGCGATGAAAACAATTCATCGCCAAAACTATACAGGGTAATATAACTTTTATAAAAGACTAGCTTCCGCCCGCGGCTTAGCTCGCGTTTTTGGGATAAAAAGTAAGTAGCCCATGTGTTATTTTGATGTATCTATACCTACTATTATAAAATTGTTAACAAGCTGTGTCTGTACATTGAAGATATTCCAGAAAAAACAGTCGGGATAGGGTACTGGGACGTAACTATAGCCAAAAATATTTTTATTTGATTTTTTGTCTGTTTGTCTGTATATCTGTTTGTCTGTTTGTGCGCGCATCACGCAAAAAGTACTGAACGGATTTTGATGTGGTTTTCACAGTTCGATAGCTTGGAGTCCAACGTAAAATCTAAGCCACGTTTCATCTAATTCTGATGGGAGGAACCAGAGATACAGCTTGACCTCTTGGTAGTACTAGCCACTCTACACTGCGGAGGTGTAACAAGGGGGTCCTTACTAGGGTGATAAATAAAAAAATGTTACGAATTAATAAACGTGTATTGTTTAGCAACCCTAGTAAGTAAGCCGCCGGTGAAGCCGGGCGGGGTTCGAAGAATTAGGACGTTAGGATTCTTTCTTGTGTAGACGGTACTCTCCTGGTAGTCCACAGGAGGTAGGCGGCCGGCCGACGTGGAGCGTAGTCGACGCAGCGCGCGCAGCTCGCGGCAGCTTCGCGAGGTAGGTAGATGCGACAGCAGCTCAGGTGTCCAGCCACACCCGGCAGCAGCGCAGGATGAGTACGCGTCGTACTATACAGAGGCGTAGAAGTGGAACTGGAACCCGATTTTCGGGTTCACACAATAGAATTTACTTTGTTTTTAAAGTTAAACAATTACTTTCACAACACGGTAATTTACTTAGTGTTTAGACTTGGTGACTAGGTAGGTCAAAGTACGTAGTCGCAGGCGCAGAGTACAGGTTGGAATGCACCTGGCAACTCCCAGAGGTTTTTTATAACCTCCTGGGACGTTCACCTATTTTGAAGATTACCATATTAGGTGATCTTCGCGAAAGAACGGCGATTCGTTCCAGAAAAATCGAAAGACTAGCCGTCGCCATTGGCTGACACAATAACACTAAGTATGGAGGCGGAGCTTATGCACCTCGACCGGTCTGTTCCGGCGCAATTTGTTACTCGCGCGCGGGTAGGTTTATATTTGCGGCCGAATTATTATAGCATCACCTACATACATAGAAAAAATATTTCTTTGTTCCTACAGCTGATTAGTACGGAGATGTTTTTTGTATGTTTGTTGTTTTATTGGTAGGTATTTAATATTAATAAGTATACAACGTTACAGAGGTCATTTAAACTGGTCATTTCACTGTAATCCACGCGGACGGAGTCGCAGGCAAAATCTAGTAAGCTATATTACTTTAAAGTTTCATCAAAATCCGTTTTGTAGTTTTTGCGTGAAAGAGTAACAAACATCCATACATCTTTACAGCCTCACAAACTTTCACGTTTATAATATGTATTAGGGTCCATTTCAATTGAATTTGTTAACTTTGTAAACAATGTCAGTATGGCCAACTGTCAAAATTTGATGAATTCGTATAGAAAGTTTGTTTACAAAGTTTACAAGTTCTATTGAAATGGACTATAGTAGGACTATAATTATGTAACATCCAGTACGCCCACGCCCAGCTGTGAACTTCGATAGCCTGCATATACCAGACTATTTTACAATTACGTCCACTAGAATAGGCACAAATGATGAAATGATATTTTATTCTGTAAATAGGTTACAGGTAACACTTTTACACGTCAAAAATTGTTTTGATTTTTAAGCTAGATGAGGTCGGTGTTTCCTATCTGACTACCTTTGAGAAGAAACACCGAAACAAACTCAAAGGTCAGTCTCTTTTAAAGTCCAGACAAATTAAAATGAAACTATGCAAGGGCCATGCAGGTTAGTCTGGAATGGCCTTTAAAGGAAAGAGCCATACAGATTTGAGTGGACCTGTCCTGACTGTGCACGCATGTGCTGAGTATCGTGGTAGCTCAACCCTGACTTAGGGAGCTTAACGACCCAGCGAACATTACTATCAGAAAGGACATTTGGGTAGGTCGCATAAAGTACTCAAACTGTCAGACTGAACTTAGAGAACTGAGATCTATACCTATATGTAACATAGAAACCCACATCGTACTCACATTCACAAAAATAAGTTAAATTAAATAATAATGTCACCTTAAATGTCATTGAGTAAATACATTGGAGTTTAATAAACTTCTTTTCACGACCATTAATGTAGACTTAAATTTTCTAGTCGTAGGTACTAAATCAAACAAACGACCTATTAGAGGACTTAGATGAACCAATAGCTTCGATTTCAGAGAATTTCCAAAAAAAAATAAGAATCGGAAACTCATTTCGTTTCAAAGGCCTGAAGGGCCAATATCCTGTTACCCTCCTAAATGGGGATGTCCTCTGGTGCGCCACAGAGTAAGAACTCGCAGAAGGACTAAAGCAAAAAATAAGGCGGGAATTACATTACGAAACTAGTTTAGGGCTGCCATAAATGTTGAAACGCCGACCGGGACATGTGAAAAAAAAAACAGTGAAATCACAATCTTTCGCATATAAGCTAGTTCCAACTTTTACGTTACATTTTCGATAGGTATTTATTAAAACTGTATAATCCGAAAATTTTACGATGATCTATCTAAAAACCGACATCCTAATTTTCATAGACTAAGGGGCTATTTCACCAACCTATCAATAAAGGAATCTGTCAATTAAGTTAAAATTTTTGACAGATTTTGTATAGAAAATCGGTCAAAAATCTTATCTTTAGCTTATTGAACAGATATTGATAGGTTGGTGGAAATGCCCCTAATTGTATTAATAGTTATTACGTTCTCAGTGCAACTAATACCCCCCAACATAGTGAGAAAATTGAACTTGGACATACAAAACCTTGAAGAAGATGGATCTAACATGAACTCACAAACTATTTTTTGATCATTCATATATTTTTAAGGTCTGACTTTTTTAAAACCCTTTTCACACTTTCCGTTGTTTCTTCCACTGCGATGAGGTCAATGAAAACACTCGTCGACTCGTCGAATCATATGAGCGTTGTGGCCTGTGGATTGCAAAGAGAAATTAGCACATTTTGAGAAGATTTGCTTTTCTTTCGTGTATGGAACTATGCTTGTCTAACTAGGTGCCAAACCGGGACAATTGACTTACTGACCGGGACACTGGGACACAACGCTTCAAACCAGCCGGCCTAGCATGACCACGATAGAAACGGGTTTTATCTACATAGAAATAGACAAAGTGACAGATTGTAGAAACATTTCTGTCACTTTGTCTATTTCTATGTAGACAAAACCCGTTTCTATCGTGGTCATGCTAGGCCGGCAGGACATGTCCCGGTGTACCGGGACGTATGGCAGCCCTAAACTAGTGTAATGAAACTGTAGTTCAACAGCTACAGTTACGCTGCGGACTGTGTTCGTAGCGGACGGATCAGCTTATCGCCTTAGGTGTCGGCACAGCAATGCCTCATTTTAAGGCTGTGTCCCCAATAGGCAAACTGTGAGCGGCCGACTGAGTTTGCGGCGTAGCGGTTTAGTACGCCCTTCCATATATTTGAAATGGAGTGTCCGCAGTTTGCTAGTATGCGCTAACAGTTTGCTACTGCAAACTTAGCGCAAACTCAGTCGGCCGCTCACAGTTTGCCTATTGGGGACACAGCCTTTTAAGGGTTGGCAACGCGTATGTGATACCTACTCGGTGATGCAAACGTTTATGGCAACGATAACCGTTTACCATCAGACGGACCTTACGCAAGATTGCCACAACCGTCGTGTAAAAAAAAACCGGCCAAGTGCGAGTCGTACTCGCGCACCGAGGGTTCCGTATCATTTTTGGACGTATAAAGTGAAAAAAACTGGACCGCATAACTAAGTTTGTTTGATGATTTTGAAAAAACTGTACTAGTTAGGAACATCGTTTTATTTTTGGTGCAATATTTGGGTCAATTCCTATCAACTCTAATTATTTCAGATTTTTTGCTCTGCAAACTTCGGAGATAAGGGAGGGGAATGGTATTGTTTCAGACATTTTTCATCATATGTCGAAAACTGTAAGACATAAAATTAAATGAAAATATATTTTGAAATGTGCAGATCAAGCCCTTTCATATAATATGTCACTTGATCCAGTAACCCCACTTTGAAATTTTGGAGTGGCGGCACTCCGGCCCCTTTTGCAATGAAAATAAAAATATTTCTTTACTTTTTTCATTTGCAATATAATTGGACAAGCATTCTTTATAACTGTTCCAAATTTCAAGTCGATAGCATTAGTAGTTGCTGAAATAAACAGGTGTGACAGACAGACAGACAGACAAAGTCGCACCATAAGGGTTCCTTTTTTACCATTTTGGTACGGAACCCTAAAAGTAGTCAACATCCCTATGTTCCCCGCGGTTTCACTCCCGTTCTTGGCTCCTAAGGGTCTTAGCGTGATGTTACATAGCCTATACTATTTCTTATGAATCTGTCTATCATATACAAAAAGAATTTTTCGAATCCGACTGGCGGTTCCTGAGATTAGCGCGTTCAAACAAACAAAGAAACTCTTCAGCTTTATAATATTTGCATGGATATTTAAAAAAAACGTCACTCTGATTATGGCTTCTTTACCTACCTTCCTTTGATCTTTCTTTAAGAGGCGTATGTTCAGCTCCAGGCAATTGCCCAGAAAATTAAATCAGAAGTAATTGCGTTTGATGAAAATAGAATCATAATAATTTCATTTTCGGCGAATACAGGAGTAGCTCTAAGCGAATCGTAGGATTTGAACTTACGACCTCTCTTTCAAGTAATTTAGTTAGTCTTTGGCCTATATTATCGCCTTATAATAAAGTGATTGTTGCTTTGTTTTGTAACCTAGTAAAACAATGCGTCGTTTGTACGCGTTCTATTGATTGATTGGTTTCTTTTGTGTGGAGTTCATTGACATTCATACAATAAATCATTAAACTAAAATCCGAAATTAGGTTATCCAGTTTACTAGGTGTGTTCTCGAATTTACTCTTAAATTAGCGGAATTACTTTATGTAGCCAAATAAAAAGTATCTATAGGTAGTTCAAACTATCTCCAAATCTAATTTCATCAAAATCGGTTAAGCCGTTTAGCTCTAAAAACGTGACAGACAGAGTTACTTTGGCATTTATTATTTGTATGGAATTTGTAAACGCACAATACAGGAGAAATTTTAGTGTGGGGCAGTGTTTTTTTTTATTTTATTAAATAGTTGGTAAAAATACAATAACATTTGCTATCGTAGGCTTACAATAAATTATCTGGAGTTGTATCTTTTATACATTACTTCTAGATTTATCTTTTATTTTTATGCACATCTTTTACATTGTGCTCACATATTTTTGTGATAACTACGCCTTGAAAACAATATAATCATGGAATTGTAACATTTTGATTTAAAAGAGTAACCATGGAGTTTCTTGCTCGTTCTTCTCCATAGGAATTTACATAGGAGTTTTGGAACGAGCATCTAGCTTCCTCTTGTTTACTAACTGACTGACTCCTTGACATTTCAAAAGCACCTGTAAGTGGTCTAATTGAAATAAATGCTTTGACTTTGACTTATTGACTAGATTCTCTACTAAGTGACTCTATCATTATTAAAATCTAACTCAATTTCACAACATCAAAACTCACTTTAAATCAATAGATACTATCTCATCTTAAGGTCAAACTGATAAACAGTAAATTGAACTATTACTTCGTTGATAACTATTGTAATTTGACGTAACTGTAGCCCAGTTAAAGATAACCGCCGCAGTTAATAATTGACGTTATCTGATCAGCCGACTCCTCGGCTATGTCTTGAGATTACGAAACTTGCTCTAAATTGAAAGTTATTTAGTTTGAAGCGAGTCGATTGAAAGCTAACGGTTGTGTTTTAATTGAATTAAAATTACCTAATTGAAATGCTTTCTTTAGAGATTAGGTAATTTGGTAACAGCGCCAGCGGCTGTAAACTTCTCGTAAATTAATTGAATTTGAAGGTTACATAATCGGCCTATAATGTTCCCACTGCTGGGACACAGGCCTCCTCTCTGTGAGAGGGAGTGGGCCATAGTCCACCACGCGGGCCCAGTGCGGGTTGGTGGACGTCACATGACTTCGATTTTTTTGGTTCTAGGACATGCCGGTTTCCTCACGATGTTTTCCTTCACCGTTAAAGCAAGTCATAATTAATTTCTAATACGCACATGACTTCGAAAAGTCAGCGGTGCGTGCCTCGGGATTGAACTCGAACCATTCGCCATGGGAGGCACATGGTTAAACCACTAGGCTATCGCTGCTTTCGAATTTGAAGGTTATTGTTATATTATTATCTACAATTATATTTGTAGTTTGTATTCCAATACCGTAAAACTTGAGGCCTCCCACTCTTTCCGCTAATCAGGGCGGTGCTAGCGGTGCCAAAGAATGATTTTCGAAGCACCCTTATTAAAAACCGAGATTTTCTACCCGCTCACAAAACGTGGTAGGGACCTACAACTATCCTAACTAATATTATAAAATATGCGAAAGTAAGTTTGTTTGTTTGCTTGTTACCTTTTCACACCTAAACCACTGATCTGTACCCCCATCATGAGTTTTTTTGACGTGTAGTATCGTTAACGTAAGCATATTTTGAATTGAAAATACACGTTTGTTCCACAATATTTATATAAATTAAATAGTTAATTAATTTCTCTGTATTTTTTAAAATGTGCAAATTGTATAAATTTTTATCTAAATGTTCCAGGACTGCTGTATTTTAAATTCAAAATATCCTTACGTTACGAAACTATACGTCAAAAAAACTTATGATAGGGGTACTGATCTTCATGCATAATGCGTTCTTATGGGTACAGAATAGGACATAGAGTAACTTTAATCTAGAAAAAAGTACTGTTCCCGAGGGAAAGAACAATGACTTTCGACGGTTACAATTACCTACTTTGACGCTAGATGGCGCTATGTGTTTGTCACGCGGACGAAGTCATGGGCAAATTGCTAGAATTAATATATCAAAGAAAGATTTTCGAAACACTCTTATTAAAATCCGCGATGTATCCTCCCTACACGCACTTATAATTACAGTCGTTAGCGACGATCGCTAATTGGTATCGCTATGGTGTCGGATACCTACTATTGTTACTCGACACGAAAGTTATTCACAATTGAAAACTTTTGTTGTAGTTTTTTAAGTATTTATTTTTATCGCCCCGCCCCTCTTCGCACTGGTACAATCTCCTGATGTCGCGACATGTCAAAACATCGAGGTTTATTCTGTGCTTTATCTAATTTAAATAATAACGTATATTGTAGTTTTTAAACTTTCGCGAATTGTACACATGTTTTTAATTATATCGGGACTATTCGCGCACAAACTTAATCAAAATACAAGAATTTTGACTAACCTCGACGTTTCGATCAAGTTGCATTGACCGTGGTCACGAGAAGACTGATACTCAATAACGTATATTATACACATCAATCTTCCGGAGTGAATTCTCTAAATGGAAGTAAAACCGCATTAAAATCCGTTGTGTAGATTAAAATGACAAACAGAGAGACACGAAAAGCGATTTTGTTTTATAATAAGTATTTAGAGATTTATTTTATTGGAAGAGGTAGAACAAACAGCCTGGCTACATTATGTAAAATTCAGTATAACATGTTTTTTGGGCATCATGCATCTCCCCTAATAAATAAAATTTGATTAAATTTAATTTTTCTACATATTCCATTTTCGAGTTATAGCGACCAATCGTAGGGCTCCTGACTTGATTAAATTTTAAAATGGTTGACAGAGGGAAACAGACGATTCGTTCATGCTTTCATCTGCCCTTTGAGCCAGGGTAGCTTCATCAGCGATTAATATGTGAGAGAAATATGCATGTTTTTCTTTAATGAAGACGTGTATTTTCAATCGTGGTAATGAGTGAAGTGTTGGTAATCGTATTCATTTATTCGCGTTGATGTTTTGATTATTTAATCTTTAATTAGAACTCTCTGTGTAAATATAGACTCGTTATTTTTAAAGATGCCACCTCAGATCATAGAAACAGGGGAGATGTGCCAAGGCGCTATTGAGCTTGACGTTTTAGTTTGATCACATTGACCATAATTAAAACGTACACGCTGGCGACGGACCGAACGCGATCGATGATATAAATACAGTGTTTTAGTTTAGTGCTAGTGATGAATGACGAATAACAGTGTTAGAATTTTTTTAATGTGTGGGAGATCTTTATACTCTCAAAGAGCGCTTGTAATTGTGTCGTAAATTGTTCTAAAAGTGGCGTCCCGTACTAATTTGCTATGATGGCATTATCTCCTTTTTTCTATGATCTGAGGTAGGTATAAACTAAGTAGATGAATGTCTAACATAATTTTCGGATTAAAACTATCGTATGTGTTTAATCCGACTTACTAACTACTAGTATAACTAATTAAGTAGATTCTTCGGCATAGTAGGGATCATTCGCGAATAGACAGCTTTTGTATAATTAATTCTAAGGAATACGATTTCTCAGGGAGTCTTAGAAACGGGCGACGCGGGTGCTTACAGACACTTTTAATCTTATTATACAAACATCCGGACTCGGAACAAAGATTCCAATCCTATTTAAATATTATAGGTACTTACCTATACTTAATCTTTTATCACAGACTGCTCTTCTCAATGTATATTATAGAGCATTCCATATACCTACTGATTCGATGATAGACAGCGCAAATATACCTACTGCGTGAATATTACACTGAAAAAAAAAGTAGTTATATTATTATGATGTTTAAAATGTCACTTACGGGATATCTTCCGTGATTATTGTATTGTTTGAGTTCCCGATATTTCGACGCTGTTGCAAGCGCCATGATCGCGGGTTGACAGTCAACCCGCGATCATGGCGCTTGCAACAGCGTCGAAATATCGGGAACTCAAACAATACAATAATCACGGAAGATATCCCGTAAGTGACATTTTAAATTTAGAGACAAACCGTGAAAGCTTAAAACAGTATTATGATGTTATCTGTGGTTCAGTGCATTAAAGCTGTCAAAGCGAGTGGATTGTTCTTTTATTGTACTTCTCAAAAACAAAGGAAGGTGTTCCTTAAATACATTAACATATGCAATCCATAAGTCGCTGGTTCAATCCGGCTCGAAGGACCATAATTATGTTAATGTCTTTAAGGGACAACTTCCTTACTTAAACGACTTAAACGTCAAAAACGCCATCATAGCTTGCCGCTGATATAGCATAAAATTAATCAACCTAACAATTTCACTTAGAAAATTGGTCAAGTCTACATAGTAGCGAACCTAACAACGTGAACCCTTTCAAGTTCAAACAATCTATGCATTTAATCATGTGCGCGACGTGCCGCCCGTAGCTACGTAGGTAAGTAGCTCAGATCATAGAAAAAAGGAGATATGCCATATCAAATTAGTACGGGAACTACTGTCGCCACTTTTAGAGCAGTTTGCGATACAATTACAAGCGCTCCTTGTGAATATAAAGATCTCCCACACATTAGAAATCCGCACACCCTCAATCTAACACTGTTGTTCGTCACTCAGCACTAGCACTAAACTAAAACACTGTATTTATATTATACAAAATTAAAGCTTCAACCTCAATAGCGCCGTGGCACATCTCCCTTGTTTCTATGATCTGAGGTAGGTGGTTAGGTAGCTATCTAGGAGTGTAGGACATCGAGTGGTTTGTATTCATTAGCTCGTGGTTCGCCGGCCGATACTCGGTATTCAATGAGACACACGGCTGGGTAAAATGGAGAGCAGCATTGTTGGGTGCTTTTAATTACACACGAACTCTTGGCCGCAACGTCGTCAGTATGAAAATTGACGAAAAGTAGCCTATGTGTTTCTTTAGGTCCCAGGCTGCCTATATTATGTCCAGAGTCTCATGATGGAGAGGACTGGTAATTATAATGCTTGTTTTGAAAAATGATAAAAATGTAGAAGCTAGAGGTAAGGGGAACGGAAACTCGCGTCTGAGCTTGATATTTGTGTATTTAAGAATAAATTACAGACAAAATAGAAAAGCGCGACTAGTTTAGACCACGCTCGATGTCAAGCCTCTATAAAACTTACTACTGTCCAAATAACTGCGGACAAGTCACGAAAAAATTGAATAGCGTAAAATTAATCAACCTAACAATTTCACTTATTTGGCATCAAGTCTACTCAGTTTTGTCGCTGACTAGTTTATAAAGGTAGATCCAAACATTGCCGTTGCGAAGCATGCGCCGTGCACGGTGCTCATCGCATGCTTCGCAATGTGTGGACGTTCATATTCGTGGTGAGTAGGACTGCCATCCGTCCGGGGTTCCCCGGATTTGTCCTAGTTTAGAGGGCGTCCGGGGAGCGTCCGGTAGGGGTTTCAAAAAGTGTCCGGGGGAAAACCGGACACTGTGTCAGGGGAATCCTGATTGATGAAAATTTTTTTCGGGGGCGTCCGGGAAAAATACTCGATTTCACCCAAGTGTCCGGGGTTTTTAAAGTTTTTGTCCGGCGTCAGCAATTTAGGTGATGGCAGCACTAGTGGTGAGGCATGTGCAAATGTATATTGAGTCGTGCGTTGCAAGGCTTGCGAGGCTCATGCCTCGCAATGTCTGGATTCACCCTTGTTATCAGACTGTTAGTGCTTCGTGCGATAGAGATGATGCTCTATAAAGCCGAAAATAGCCGATATCTCTTTCTTAATCTCAATATGTGGATAGGTACTTACTGCCGCGAACTGAGGGGCTCGTGGCTAAATGACAGCCGCGCTGATCGATCGATCTGCGAGGTTAAGCTGCGCTTGCCGCGGCAGTTCTTGGATGGGTGACCGTTCTTTACACATCGAGACCCCTCCGTGCCTCGGAGAGCACGTTAAGCAGTCGGTCCCAGTTGTCATAGGAATATCTTTGACAATCGTTACGGTAGTCAGGAGCCTGAAAGTCTGACAACCGGTCTAACATTCGAATACCGGTATTACCCAATAATTGGGTTGTGGAGGTCAGATTGCAGTCGCTCCACGTAAAATACTGATATTCAGCCGCAACCAGTTAGACTGGAAGCCGACCCCAATCTAGTTTGGGAAAAGGCTAGGCGGATGATGATGATGACTTACTGCCGCGTACTGCACAACAATGCAACAATGTAGGTATGTCTGTTACCCATCCTCCCTACCCGTGTCTCGCACCAGGTCCCGTCTACTACCCCTCCCCTCCCACCCATCCCCTTAAATTACCTGCTTCACGTTCGGAAATAAATTTTTCACTATTTTAAATGATTTGATAAAGTTATGGCGAGAGAACCTTTCAGTTGTACTCTTATAAGTCGCACTTTCGTGTTGACGATTTAAAAAGTGCATTTTATTATTTTATTTTAACACTTCAGAGGGCCTAGCACGAACGATTTTGACGTTGCGTATCGTAAACGTAAGCATATTTTGAATTGAAAATACACGTTCGCTACACAATATTTGTATAAATTAAATACTTTATTTCAATCTCTGCATTTATTAAAATGCACTAATTGTATAAATTTTTATCTAAATGTTCTGACTCTCGTATTTTAGATTCGAAATTCGCTTACGTTTACGATACGATACGTCAAAATTGTTCGTGCTAGGCCCACAGTACCTGTACCCCGATCATGAGTTTTTTTGACGTGTAGTATCGTTAACGTAAGCATATTTTGAATTGAAAATACACGTTTGTTACACAATATTTATATAAATTAAATACATAATTAATTTCTCTGTATTTTTTAAAATGTGCAAATTGTATAAAATTTTATCAAAATTCCAGGACTGTATGTATGTATTTTAAATTCAAAATATGCTTATGTTAACGAAACTATACGTCAAAAAAACTTATGACAGGGGGTAGTGTCGACAGACACTCGATCATGTCGCAGTAAAAATTAGTTAATCAGCAAGATTGCTTGCAGGTTTAAATACGCAAGACACGCAATGTTGTTAGCATGAACAGATTATGCAGCTAATTGTTCAATTACCGATACACCTGCCCGCCCCATTGCAATAAACCGTAATAATAAGAATTGGCACAGAATATGTAATACTATTTAACCCCTGACAGCAGGGTTGGTACACTGGGGATATTTTTCGCAACTTTTGGAAATAAATTCGTTTTTGGAAAAATTTTGAGAAAACGAAAAAATCCTTGGAATTTTTTTCGGGGAAAGATAAATACAAGAAATGTAGTTATTTTTCCAATGATTTAATTTTTAACTTTTAAACTAACTTGCTAAATCTGGGTTAACTTGCCTAAATCAATATTATACTTTATACCCTTCTTGCCACTCGAATTATTATTTACAGATGTACATTAATAATTTTATACAAGTCCATTTGTTTTATTTCCTGTTTAAAAAAATAAAGGCAAAAATTTTGCAAAATATATCACTATGGGGAAAAAACATGAATATGGGGAATTTCAAGAACTCGATCTAGCAACCCTGGTTGACAGGAAGGCTGAATGTATCGGCGTTCGGTTGGTTATCTTTTCAGCCCCCGTCAGCAAGAAGGGTGGCTAATGGTGCCTGCAGGCTATGGGTACCTGTAGGGGTAGGGTACATTACAGGAAAAGGTAGGGAGTATTAGTTCCGGTTGTAAGGGTGTAAATTGGGGAAACGGGGTACTGTGTTATTTTCTATGGGTGATTTAAGCGTGAAATAGAGTTGTGTTCGTTTTGATTTTTAGTTCGAACAGTTTTAAATGTCACCGATTTTGAAAAGAGGTTTTTAACTTGACCTTTTCCAGTCTAACTACTTAGTTGCGGCTAAATATCAATATTTTACGTGGAGCGACTGCCATCTGACCTCCACAACACAATTATTAGGTAATATCGGTATGTGAATATTAGACCAGTTGTCAGACTTTCGTGCTCCTAACAGTCCGAACTACCCGTAACGACTGTCAAAGATCTACGACAACCGGGATCGACTGTTTAACTGCTCTCCGAGGCACGGAGGGGTCTCGATGGGTAAAAAACGGTCACCTATATAAGGACTGACCATGGCAAGCGCAGCTTAACCTCGCAGATGGATCGATCAGCGCGGCTGTCATTTAACCACGAGCCCCCTGTTTTTTAAAAATCTTCAACCTCTGTGTTCACAAGTCTCGTCCGATCATGAAAATGCAAGAATTTTCATAATTACTTACATGTTTTAAAATTACGTAAAACGATCGTATCTTGAGAGAAATAAGGATCTTTGTCGCCATAATATTATTATTTGGCAAGCTAAAATAATTATGAACCCAAATTAACAGCTATTATAACTTTTAACGAGGTTAAATTCTGTTTACCCCGGACCAAGAAACTTAATGAACTTAGACTCCATGTTCCCTTTTATAAAACCATTAAACAAAACCAAATTCTAAAACAAAATTAACTCCATTATAATCTGTGGACGCTGTCAGTCCTGCCAACTTTAGCAAACTTGATTATAATTACGTTAATACTAACCAAACAATAGCAGAAAACAAATATTTTCAAGGAATTTACAAAGTTTTTGACAAATTAATTTATCAGTTTCTATTACCTGGCTTGATGGAGTCGTAAAGGATTTAATATTTTCTGTTCGGGATATGGGATAAGCTTATAGCGGTTATATTGACGGGAAAGGCGCATTATGGTGCAGATAAACTTGAGCATTCACTTGAGCATTCTAGCGAATGTTACATTTTAGGTAAATATTCACACGACAGGAGCTTGAAGTTGAACATCTAACGAGGATTCTAGCGAATCAATCAAATATTGCTTCGAAGATTTTGCTGAGCTGACCGTCAAATCCACGTCAAATCTGACATCTTTATGAAGAATAGATTTTTTTGATCGACAAATATAGAAATAGTGCGTTAGTGCGTTTCACATATATTATGAATTCCAGAGTTTCCTTCGACGTTATGTTGGCTCCCATGAATGTCAATAATTATGTTACAACGGTCTATCAGGCCTATAAGGTCTATTCCAGGTCTATTAGGTGCTACTACAGAAACAAAAACCGAGTTTTGTTTTTGTTTTTTTGCGGATAAGTACCTAATTCTGTGCGCTTTGAGGAATAGTTTAAGTGCGGTTCGAATTGGTGCGGTTCAGGGCCTCAATTCTGCTATTGCAATTGTGTAAGAATGGTGTCACAATGACACCATAACGGTCAAATCCTAAGCGGTCATTGGCTTAGAGTAAGACTATCTCTTTCGTCATTGGTCAAAACAATGTCATTGAGAGACTATTCTGACACTATTATTACAATAGCATTAGCAGACTTGGGGCCCAGATGGGTGTGCTAAGTGGAATACCTCATAACTTTTTCCCCTTTCTACCAGTAGGTACACTTAAATATGTTTTTTTTTGTTTCAGGTAAGTCGAGTTTCAACATACTGTGGAGCAACAGTATCCAGATTTCCGGTAAAGAATCTACGCGATTGATCAAGAGCTGTTGTAAATTGGTCACTTTTTCGAATTTTGATTATAAACCGACATGGATGAGAAAGTAGAATCACACTAATATTATAAATGCGAAATGCGATTTGTGTGTCTGTGTATGTTTGGTACTTCTTCACGCTATAACAGCTGGATTGATTTAGATGAAATTTGGCAAAGAGGTAGCTTGGGACCTGGCAAACATATAGGCTACTTTTCATCCATTTTTACGCAGACGAAGTGGCGGGAAACAGAAGGTTCCAAGTAAAAAGAGAAGGTTCTCAGCTCCATTGTATTTTTTACCCGACTACGGTAAAGTCAAAAGAAAGGGTTATTTTTAGCAGTCTATTATGTATATTTTAATGCTCCTAATCGCACAGAGCAAAAATAATACAAGATCTTCCAAGAAAGTTAACCCTCAACCGCTCGTAACTTGTTACCCAAAGTTATAAGTTCCCCCTAACTAATTTACGTGACGACTTGACGAGGATAGGATTAATAGAATTTGAGGGCGCGCCGCAATACAGTTACGGCCGGTTATGCGTCTCCCGGAAAACGGGAAGGACCCTCAGATATAATGGATTAAAAGACCTTGGCATTTTTATTTTTAAGGGCCAAGTTGTGTGCGAGACAATTGGATATACAAGTTTTTCTCTGTTTTATATTGGAGGGGTTGGTGCGTCCAGTGATGAAAGAACGGTGTCAAATCTGTTGACTACTCACTTTTCTTACTTTAATAATATAATAGACTGTAAATAAATTTTTGTTTGTAAAAAAAACACATCTTTTCTCTTTATAAATGTAGATTTAGCTCAGAATAACTCACATTTTAATGTTTTAACTCCGATAACACCAACATAACATTACCACGGTTCATTCTATGAGCTTAAAAATCAACTTCACTTAAATAAAAACCGGCCAAGTGCGAGTCGTATGCAATGAAAATAAAAATATTTTTGGACTTTTTTCATTTGCAATAGAGTTGAACAAGCATTCTTTATAACTGTTCCAAATTTCAAGTCGATAGCATAAGTAGTTGCTGAAATAGGCAGGTGTGACAGACAGACAGACAGACAGACGAAGTCGCACCATAAGGGTTCCTTTTTTACCATTTTGGTACGGAGCCCTAATAACGACCGTTCCAACTACAAACCTCCTTAGTTCTCCTTGGAGAACATCAATTACATTTTTCCATTTAACCCTTAGCACCGATCATGGCGTAATCCTGGCTCCAACGGACTGAAAGACGCCATATTAATTACACTTTGAGTAGTTACACAGACGGGGTACGTATCTAGAAATTCTCCGGCATTCACAAGTATTTAATTAGTGCTTGTAAATGGATTTTGAGCTTATAATGAGCATTAAGAACATAATTAAGTGGTTTGGTTTTCGTGGGGTTATCTCTACGGGGTTATTATTTTTAGGGGAGGATACAGGGGTTCATTGTTTGAGACTTTTTACTTTTTTTTTCATGTGGTTTTACTCAATCAGTAGGTACATAAATAACTATTTTCCATAGTACATAACTATTTGTATAAGTATTTCTTAAAGATGCACCAGTAATATTAATGGAGGTATTTCTGTTAACCTTGTTAATAAAAACAACGCTTCTAATTCCCGTTTTCACTTACACTAGGTAGGAGACACCTAAATGTTTTGCGAAAATATTAAAAATAGTTACCTAGCGCAAAAAAAAACATGTCACCAACCACTAGACGACAATCATACACTCGGGCTTAAGTATTAGAAGTATTTTTAACAGAACAGTAGGTACAAGTGGGTTCTTGCCAGTGCTATAACGGGCGGATAGTGTTCAAATTGATGACCATTCGCGCCAATGAACAGAATGAACGCGCACCAATGAGCAGGCTATAGCCGCTACTAATAGTGAGGACCTCAGATCATAGAAACAAGGAGATATGCCATCATAGCAAATTAGTACGAGAACAAGTGATGCCACTTTTAGTACATTTTTCGACACAATTACGCGCATAATTAAGCGCTCCTTGTGAATAAAAAGATCTCCCACGCATTGAACATTCCGCACACCCTCAATCTAACACTGTTAATCGTCACTCAACACTAGCACTAAACTAAAACACTGTATTTATACCATCGCTCGTGTTCGGTTCGTCGCCAGCGCGTACGTTTTTAATATGAGCAATTTGCTCAAGATCAGGCATCAAGCTCGATAGCGCCTTGGCACATCTCCTTGTTTCTATGATCTGAGGTGAGGACCTAGGAATTCCACAATGTCTGGGAGTTAATAAATAATCAAAATACTAACAACCACACTCACTAGTCGCTATTAAGCCCCCAATAGAACAACCAGCCGTAAGGATAACTCAAGGCTCATTAACCATAAAAAATACTCGAGACTGAGTGAAGGAAGTAACCTCGGATTATAGAAACAAGGGAGATGTGCCAAGGCGCTATTGAGCTTGGAGCTTGACGCTTTAGTTTGACCACATTGGTCGTAATAAAAACGTACACGCTGGCGACGAACCGAACACGATCGATGATATAAATAGGTACAGTGTTTTAGTTTAGTGCTAGTGTTGAGTGATGATTAACAGTGTTAGATTGAGGGTGTGCGGAATTTTTAATGTCGGGAGATCTTTTTATTCACAAGGACCGCTTGTAATTGTGTCGAAAAATGTACTAAAAGTGGCAACAGTAGTTCCCGTACTAATTTGCTATGATGCCATATCTCCTTGTTTCTATGATCTGAGGAAGTAACTGAATACTCGGCATTGGTCGTAGCTTACGTCACAGCTACTTACTTTAATAGGGGATTACCCCACAGCCCCGGGCTGCTTAGACCTCTTGTGAGCCAGATTGATGATATTATTTACTCTCAGCTGTGACGTTTATTTGAGAGAGAAAAAAAGAAAAATAAAGAAATACCGGCTGAGTGACAGTTAATACCCATTTGTGCGTTGAGGGTTCCGTACCACAATAATAATTTTCTACTGAAAATACTTGGTTGTTATAACCTAAAAAGTGATGGCAGCGCAGTGCAGTGGTCTCTCAATCGACCTCACCATTAACTAGATAATTTACATAAAGATTTAATAGCTGTGTGATTTTCGGTACTTGTTTTTCAGATTTTAATAGAAAAATAATGACTATAGTGGTAGTCATACCAAAAATACACTGAAAATGTTAACTACCTAACCTATTACTGGTACTGAAATAAATAAATGATAAACATACAGACATCGTTGGTAAGTACCTAGGTACTGTAGAGGTAATTATGCTACAACATACCTAATATTATGGTTAAAGATCAAGCAACCGGTTTTAACATTATTTTTATATTAGAAGACGGGTAACACATAAATAACTATTTTAGGAGTTTTTATAATAATAAAATATGTAATGTATTTTGCCGTGTGCATTTAATTACCTACATGCAATAGTTCACTCGACTTTTTTCGAAAGTACCTACCTCCCAACATTTGAATACGCATCCTTAACCTACTCAGGGGCGTCATAGACTGGGTACGGAACCCTAAAATAAAATATAAACTGACGCGTTTAATTTCCGACGTTAGCGATTTGGCCTTTTTAAAATGTTGAAAATAAACGTCAACGTTTTTCCGGGGCGCGGATAATAAGACAGTCAAAATGCGGGTGTGTTTTTGAAACATGCTAAGAGAGCGATAAACACGGTTTCTTTATGAGTTTCTCGAAGATTTAATGTACTAAGTAAGTTATGGAGTTCAGATCTAAAATCATCCGTTTTTCTTCGATTCTTTTATCGCAGAGTAAATACTTAATAATATTTTAGTTGAACTAGGTAGGTACTTAAATAACGATCGCTCAGTTTGTTTGATAGATCTCTTGTACCAGTACGCACGATCTTACTTGACAGAAGTTAGTCGCGATTACGAGTAGCTGCTAATTTAAAGCAGCATATAGTAGTGATAGCCTAGTGGTTTAACCATGTGCCTCCCACGGCGAATGGTTCGAGCTCGATCCCGAGGCACGCACCGCTGAATTCTCGAAGTCATGTGCGTATTAGAAATTAATTATTACTTGCTGTAACGAAACATCGTAAGGAAACCGGGCAAGTGCGAGCGGGATTGTAGTAGGGGAAAGAGCCGATAGATCGGTTATTGGAAACGGCCATAAGTTAGATCGTGTGGACTGCACAAGATAACGCGGTGCATACAATTCTCGAGATGTCTGGCGTTGATAAACGTAATTCAGCATCAATTAATGGGTTCAGTGATGGTTCAATGGCATTGAATCCGATTAAAAGGGCTTGTCAAAGCAAATCAATTCATATGTGAAGGCAGATTTTTCTTTACAAAATTCTGAGTTAATTACACGAAAAAAATAGTGCTCCTAAATTCCTACGTTACTATTATTTCGGTTTTTGGACATCTTTATTCATAAAGCAGCCAGAAACCGCCTGAGGTCCGGGAACAATATAATTCCTTTGCGTTGTTTATAAGGTTGAGATAAAGTAGCAGATTAATGATGAAATGTAAAAAACTGAAAACCGCCATAAATTATGACTTTCACGCTTTTGATCTAACCCCTCATTTCCTAATAACACTGCAACATTGGTGTTTTCACAAACACGGATTATAACATTATCACACAACCAGAGACCTACATAATTACAACAAGCGTATAGCTTTAAGCATTATTTACCAACAGCGCAATTCCCTCGCCGCCGTACGTTTCGCATTGGAATCGGAAGCCAGGACTCGTAATCAGCGGCTGTTGCCATAAATAAATATTTAAACTGCGTTCCTGTCCCTTCGTACCTGTAATGTGGTGGCATGGAGTATTGACAAATGGAGTGCTTTGTTTTAGCTAGGCCGGTTAGTGTGGATCATGGGCTGCTTTTTTTTTAAATTAGAATCTTTATTTGCTCAAAAACATGGTACAGTGGTATCAAATTTTATAAAATGATATGTTTGGTCACAATTCACGAGGGAGGGTGGTATACCTATAGCTTATCTTATTCAAGTTAAAGCGCTGTCACTGTCTAATACTGAGTCAAACTGCCAAAATTGCAGACTGTGTCTTCTGACTATTCGTGGCGAGAGAGGCAAATGCGAGAATGACTTTGTTTTGTGTTCCGTGGTTAATATGTCTAAGGCACCTTAGAATAATGAAATAAACCATCGTGTATACTACACCCCTTAAAATATTTTTTAGTAGGCTAAAAGCTTTTTGAAACTATAAAAACTTGATAAGTGTGGTTTGGTTATTAAAGATGAAACCATAATACACCGTGACATTTTCATCGCTTTCATCCGGCGATGTAGCCACTATACTCATCATTATGAACAACTTTTACTGTGGGACCAACCCGGAAATCGCGAAAAAAAAATCAGCTGTTCCATACATTTATGTTCACATAACTCAACAAAATGTATGGAACAGCTGATTTTTTTTTCGCGATTTCCGGGTTGGTCCCATAGTAAAAGTTGTTCATAATGATGAGTCTAGTGGCTACATCGCCGGATGAAAGCGATGAAAATGTCACGGTGTATAATACCTAAAAGGAGTGAAGTTTCTGTTTCATAGAGTTATACAATTTGCAAGAAGCGTGATAAAAATCAGCGTATTCCATTTGTTTATCAATCCGTGGCTATTGGATTACTGCCGGAAGGTACCCATGTTATACACCAGAAGCATTAACGTTTATTACCGTAAATTAAAAATGACGCCTGATTTTGTTCGGGACTTTAGTATAAACGATTTTCTAATTCTCTCATTATTTTGTTGTTTGAGAACATTTTTGTAGATAATTGCTGCCAGAATTGTTGATGACACTTAATCGGGGGACTATTTACTACGATTGTAACTACACTGGCCTGCAGAAATAAGTATCACAGTATCAAGTATCATAAGTATCAGTAAGAAGTAGTAGTAGAAAGTGTATTAGTGTACTACTTATTTTTGCAGGCCAGTGTACATCACCATCATGATCAATTTTCAACCGAAAGATGCAGGACATAGGCGTTCCCAAGTATCACCACAACGACGGAATCTGCGCTGCTCCCCGATTGTAATTTCATTTGAAGATTTAATTCAATTCCTAGATCAAATACATGATAATTTCCTTTGTTTTAGATAGTTTTCATATTTTTGGGAGTTTTAAACATATAAAGCCATGCTTAGCTTTATGTTTTTGTTATTAAATATGTGTAGGATAAGAGCTTTGAAAGCAACTGACACGGGCGGGTCTTGAACCCACGACCCCTGCCGTCCGGTGGCGTGCTCTAACCACTGAGCTTCCGTGTCATTGTGACTATCGTTTTAAAATAATTTATTTAAGTAAAAACAATAAGTTTTAGATAAAATTTTCTTACATTACATAGCTGGTAATCTTGTTTATTGATAAATTACTTAGGTACAGTCAGTGCCCCACATTGTCTGACCCCTCTTAGAGTCTTACTATTTCTAAGGGGGGTCAGGCAAAATGGGGCACTGACTGTACTTTACTGCAATTACTTTATCATATAAGTTTTTATCTCTTTCCATTCCTCTTTTTGTGATTCTGATATTAGTTGTGAGGCTCGTACGAGCAACAGGGAGGGAAAGTCAATCTTAATTTGTGTATACAGGGGGATTAAAAGCTAAATTTGGTTTATAAGATTGGGGAGTTCTTTGGCTCGTGAAGGCATCACTTAAGTAACTTTGGATAAACAGAAGTTAAGCAGTTTGGCATTTCCGTGAGGAATCTACTAAAAGTACTCCAAAGTTTTGTAAGTACTTTTCAAGACAATATTCGCAAATGCACGAGCGGCTTCCAGCGGCCGCAATGAATAGAATTTTAATTGTACCTCATTTTACTGCATTGGTTAGCCTTTTCCCAAACTAAATTGTGTTCGGCTTCCAGTCTAACTACATAGTAAGTTGCGGCTGAATATCAATATATTTTACGTAGAGCGACTGCCATCTCACCTCCACAACCCAATTATTGGGTAGTACCAGCAAATGTTAGACCAGTTGTCAGACTTTCGGGCTCCTGACTACTTATAACGACTGTCAAAGATATTCCTTTGACAAACGGGACCGACAGTTTAACGTGCTCTCCGTGGCATGGAGGGGTCTCGATGTGTAAAGAACTATCATCCATCCAAGGACTGACTACGGTAAGTGCAGCTTAACCTCGCAGATCGATCGATCAGCGCGGCTGTCATTTAGCCATGAGCCCCTCCCATTTAGCAAGAGGTACTTCTGGATAATATTCACTATTCTTCCAACCTGGGCTACATTCTAACGTTGGCAAGGTTGTGATTAGAGAACACACGGTCTTATACCGTGCCTTTTTCAATACCTATCCAACGGGGTAGAATTCCTAACGGCAACTTCTATTTTTAAATTATATTATTATGAATCTTCTTAAACAATCCTCAGATACTTTCAATGATTACAAAAACATATTTATTCAAATAAATCTCAAGAAAATTAGGAAAACCGCGAGACTATACCTACATTGCTTCGTTATTATCTTTCACGCAATCGCAGATCGTTACGTTTCTGCAAACAGGGGGAAGCGGAGCACTCGCTGAAAGATTGTGCCAGCGGCTCTCAAACTAAACGTAACACGCCCCTCGAGCGGATTGGAAAAGGGGGAATGAATGGAATTGCGCAAGTAGGAACGCTGCTAGCTATTTGAACGTCGTCTTTGCTTGTAGCTCTCAAGCTAAAATAACACGCTTCCCGGAGAGGGAAAACGAAATAGAACTGATATTAAGAATAAAATCACAATAATGGTAATGTACTTTGTGTGTGCAGGCTTGTTTTGAAAAGTCATTTTTTGCCCAATTCTTGAGAAAGATTATAAGCTATTTAACATCACTCTTTATGCGTTGGGAGCCGAGCAAGAAGAAAAAAGTCAGAACGCTAAGCGAAGTAATAGCGCGGGTGGTAAAACCTCGAGGCAAATCTAGTTTTCAATAAAAAATTTAAGATGGTAATAAAGTCAAAGTCAAAGTCAAAAACATTTATTTCAATTAGACCATTTACAGGCACTTTTGAAATGTCAAACAATATTACAATAGTTGTCAGTCGGTTTGTCCGTTAGTTGAAGCTAGTTGTCCGTTCCAAAACGTAGCTTCCTATGGAGAAGAACGGACAAGAAACTCCATGGTTACTCTTTTTCAATAAATTCTGTTACAATTTCTTTGATTACAGTGATGCCCTAATATGTGTGAACTATGTTTAGTAAGGTACAAAATAATAATAATATCAACTAGACAAGTGAAAAAACATTGTTTAGGCAGTCAAGAGATGACCAGCACCAACTGACAGCGCCCGTTCACGGACATGACGTGCGCATCAGCACCGTTCAACTCAACCATTTTGGAGGGAATCGAACGATCCAATACACACGCCACCATCAGCGGTACATTTAAGCGAGCATGACATGCTTTCAACTGCCATACTATAAGCTTAAAACTTAAATAGCTAGGTACATGGCACTCACATTCACAATACACAAAGAAAGTTACTCAATTACAAAACTAACGTTATTCATATGCGTACAACAAAACCAAACTTACTATTGAAAATTATTATATTAATTCATGTCAATTTCTGAATAGATTACCTGTAAATGTCAGAATAATAAAGTAATTTACAAAGTCATAAAGAAGAGCTTCAAGGGCAGATAACTCCGATTACATGAGTCTAAGTGGTTGTGGAGCAGGACCAGCATTAAGCCAAGCATTCTTATCAGCAATATAATCTTCTAATTTGTAATATGCTTGCCTACATAGTGTGCGTTTTATACAGTTTTTGAATTTATTCTCATTTAATTGAAGAACGTTGAGAGGTAGTTTATTATAAAATTTTACGCAGTACCCCATAAAAGATGTATGTACTTTGGATAATCTGTAGCGTGGTTGGACTAGTTTGTTTCCATCTCGAGTACTGTAATGATGTCTTTCGCATCTTTTACCAAATAGATG
This sequence comes from Thalpophila matura, assembly GCA_948465475.1. Classification (NCBI taxonomy): domain Eukaryota; kingdom Metazoa; phylum Arthropoda; class Insecta; order Lepidoptera; family Noctuidae; genus Thalpophila; species Thalpophila matura. The sequence goes on along the minus strand of OX419187.1, from coordinate 1,406,212 downwards.
TAGATTTTTCCTAACATACATAATGTTTTCATATATGTACTGACAAGGCACCGTCATGATATTAATTTCTTTGAACAGTTCCCTAAGAGATTCGCGACTGCGAAGCTTATAAATGGCTCTGATAGCTCTCTTTTGCAGAATAAAAATAGATTCAATGTCTGCAGCTCGTCCCCACAATAAAATACCGTAAGACATGATGCTATGAAAGTAACTAAAGTAGACCAGTCTCGCGGTATCGACGTCTGTTAGTTGCCGAACTTTCCTAACTGCATATGCGGCTGAACTAAGCCGCCCTGCAAGGGATGTTATGTGAGGACCCCATTGAAGTTTCGAGTCAAGCGTGATCCCTAGAAACACTGTATCATTAATAAACTCGAGTTTTTCCTTATTCAGTACGACGTCACATTCACTACTTTTAACATTCGGTAAGGCGAACCTTATACATTTAGTTTTTTTTCCATTGAGCACTAAATTATTTGCGGTAAACCAATCATGTACCTGAAGAATAGCATTATTTACGTCGTCAAGGTTATGAACACGTCTATCAACTTTAAAAATCAATGATGTGTCATCAGCAAATAAAACCATCTTTGGCTGATTTTTCAGTAAATGTGGTAAATCGTTAATATATACTAAAAATAGGAACGGACCCAATATTGATCCTTGCGGTACCCCCATTTTCACTTTTAGACCCGATGAACTCACACCGTTTATTTGAACATGCTGTTGTCTGTTACTCAAGTAAGAATCTACCAAACTGAGTGCTAATTTATGAAGTCCGTAAAACTCAAGCTTCAACAACAGTGTTTCGTGATTTACGCAATCAAATGCCTTCGAGAGGTCGCAAAAGATTCCAATGGCATCTTGTCCCTCCTCCCACGCATTAAAAATATCCTAAGTCCTTTGTGGGTGAAATATAGGCGGTTTTCTAATTCGATTTATAGGTAGGTACCTATTGCATTATTTTAATGGATACATTATTTTGACGTTAGACTATTATAGTTAGAAAAGAGCACAAAAAATAAAAAGACCTCAAAACTTTGAGCTCCACTGGAGCAGACGATGAAATAAAAAATATGAAATACCTTTATTGGAGCGTCTTTGGTTACATCGTTTGCGGATGTCACGTTTTTATTGGATCCTAAATAAACAAAGTTAATTTATTCCATGATTATTATGTAACAGACTGCAAATGAAGGTATCGCTATACGGGTGTGATAGGGTTTTTGTTAAAGTGCTATACTTACTTATATCATTGTAATGCGTTTTTGTTTAATATTTACTAGCTGTTGCCCGCCAATTCGTTCGCGTGGATATTACAAATCTATCCCACGGGACCGTACATTTTTCCGGGTTAAAAAGTAGGCTATGTGCTATTCCAGACTATAATCTACCTCTGTGCCAAACGTAATCTAGATCCGTTCAGCCGTTCTAGCGTGATTGAGTAACAAACATCTATCCATCAATCCATCCAAACTTTTGCCATTATAATACTAGTTTCTGCCCGCAGCCTTGCCTGCGTTTTTGGGATGAAAATTAGCCTATGTGTTATTCTGATGTATAAACTATATTACTGTAAAGTTTCATCAAAATCCGTTCAGTAGTTTTTGCGTGAAAGAGTAACAGACAGCCAGCTATACATCTATCTATACATCCTCACAAACTTTCACGTTTATAATATTTGTGGGATTAGTAGGACTTATCAGTATAGATTTTTCATCACAGAGTTGCAGAGTTTCACCACAATGTTACTGACTATAATTACTCAACTATTTACCTACTACAGTTACCACCTCAGATCATAGAAACAAGGGAGATGTGCCAAGACGCTATCGAGCTTGATGCTTAATTTTGAGCAAATTGCTCATATTAAAAACGTACGCGCTGGCGACGAACCGAACACGATCGATGGTATAAATACAGTGTTTTAGTTTAGTGCTAGTGTTGAGTGACGATTAACAGTGTTAGATTGAGGGTGTGCGGAATGTTTAATGCGTGGGAGATCTTTTTATTCACAAAGAGCGCTTAATTATGCGCGTAATTGTGTCGAAAAATGTACTAAAAGTGGCATCAGTTGTTCCGGTACTAATTTGCTATAATGGCATATCTCCTTGTTTCTATGATCTGAGGTTACCACTATTCATTGCAGAATAATTGCCGATAAATGGACCAACGCATCGCCTTTGTTATGTGTTGCTCCGTCTGAAGTTTGAGCAACATGTATTTAACTACAGTTTATAGACTTACTTTGTGCAGTCTTCCGAAAAATATTTTTTCATCGAATGTTTTCTTCCCCCATTCATCAAATCTCGACCGCGTGGCTATAAGTTACATCCCCTATGAGTTATTTATTAATAACACATATTTTTGCACTTCCTCTATCCCAGCTGGTATTATCTGGCACCCCTCAACCCTAAGGGTCAGTCACTCACTATACAGAATAATTTATTTAAGAGCTGTCCGCGGACGAAATAAGGAAAACTGTGTTTCATTCAGATCTACTTGGGATAGTTTCGGAATATTACTTTCAAGGTATTTATATTTTAGGTGCTTTTGATATTATTTTTCCTTTTTTAGGGTTCCGTACCAAAATGATAAAAAAGGAACCCTTATGGTGAAACTTCGTCTGTCTGTCTGTCTGTCTGTCACACCTGCTTATTTCAGCAACTACTAATGCTATCGACTTGAAATTTGGAACAGTTATAAAAAATGCTTGCCAAACTTTATTGCAAATGAAAAAAGTCAAAAAATATTTTTATTTTCATTGCAAGAGGGGCGAGTGGGGGTCCGAAATTTTAAAGTGGGGTTACTAGGTCAAGTGGCATATCATCTGAAAAGGCTTAATCTGCACATTGCAAAATATATTTTCATTTTATTTTATGTCTCACTGTTTTCGACATATGATGAAAAATGTCTGAAAAAATACCATTCCCCCCCTTATCTCCGAAGTTTGCGGAGCGAAAAATTTGAAATAATTAGAGCTAATAGGAATTGACTCAAATATTGCACCAAAAATAAACGATGTTCCTAACTAGTACAGTTTTTTCAAAATCATCAAAATTCCTTCACAAACAAACTTACTTATGCGGTCCGGTTTTTTTTTCACTTTATATGTCCAAAAATAATACGGAACCCTCGGTGCGCGAGTACGACTCGCACTTGTTTTACGATGAAAGTGGTAAACAGGACTACGGAGTACGGCCCGCCTGATGGTAAACGGAGTCTATGAAGCCCTCAGATCATAGAAACAAGGAGATATGCCATCATAGCAAATTAGAACGGGAACAACTGTCGCCACTTGTAGTACATTTTTCAACACAATTACAAGCGCCCCTCGTGAATATAAAAATCTCCAACACATTAAAAATTCCGCACACCCTCAATCTAACACTGTTAATCGTCACTTAACACTAGCACTAAACTAAAACACTGTATTTATATCATCGATCGTGTTCGGTTCGTCGCCAGCGTGTACTTTTTTACTACGCCCAATGTGGGCAAATTAAAGCATCAAGCTCAATAGCGCCTTGGCAGTTGGCACATCTCCCTTGTTTCTATGATCTGAGGCTGTGCCGATAGCTTAGGAGGCTGGTCCCACACTGTCAACACAGCGCATCCTCAGGAGCTCTGGCACACCACAGGAACACAACACTACTGAAAAGTAGCGTCATTTGGTTCTGAACTTAGATAAAATGTATTCTTACGTCCTTTAGCCTTGCCCAGGGTTCAAACTGTCTATGTACACTCAAAATCGCTTCAGCAATTTAACGTTGAAAACCTTACCTACATACAAACATACATACTTTCGCATTTAAATTATTAGTATGGTGCGTCCAGCTTAAACAAGTAATTAACTTTACCAGCTAGAAGATAAAACTGCAAAACAGTAAAAGGTACGTATGTAAAGTAATTAATGTGGGTTTGGCGCCGGGCCAGGCATGCCGCCGGCTTGTTGCGGTACAGCCGTAGATGGTATTAGCGATATTTGATCGGGACATGCATGAAACTTCGGGAAAAATGGCGGAGTTTAAAAAGAAATGGAAGTTCTACCCATATTTGGGAAAAAATGTAGGTCTGGCACACACCTATTTAAAGAACAATCCATTTGTCGAAATCGTCATAGGCTTTCATGTCCGTTTCCTTTGACTTATACTGGGAGTGATTGTTGCCAACGCCTTTGGATTTAATGAACTCTGGACTACTCCAGAGTCATATCAATGTCGTCACCCGTGGTCGTCACTCAAAATTATGAGAATTTGTAGTTTGGAACTAATTTATCAACATAGCGATTTGCAGTAGGTATTCGCGCCTGTTTTTCTTTTTTTTGTGTTCTACTCGTGTTGTCTAGTTCGATTTTCAAACAAGTTCTTTTTGGTGCAAGTCTCTGTTGTAAAAGAATTCCCACAGTTTATTTTGTTCAGGTTCCAAATTCAAATCACATTATTGACCAGCGGGTTAAGTATAAAGCTGTCTTCAGACTACGCTATACTATATAGCATTATAGCATATAGCTCATAGCACGACAATATCGCGCACCATACATTGTTATGGACACGTTCACACTGTGCTATACTATATAGTATGGCGTAGTCTGAAGACAGCTAATGAAATATTATTGCCCGATACTTTTTAAAACTGATTTATGCACAGTTAATTAAGTACTTTTGCACTTTTGACTTTATAAGCAAAAGCAATCTAGGTAGTCCAACTAAGCCAGTCTGTTTGCACAAGTACTCAGAAATCAAGATAAAAAGCCAGGCTCACCTAAACAAGCCAGTATCGTGGTGTCGCCGGCTTGGCTTGCGGCCAGCGCGCGGTCGCTGGTTCTGCCATCTTTATCTACTAATATTAAATCAACATTTGTTCGCGCTTATGTTTTCGTTTTGGCAACGGCCTGTAGCATAAGCATAGCATAATCGGCCTATAATGTTCCCACTGCTGGGACACTGGCCTCCTCTGTGAGAGGGAGTGGGCCGTAGTCCACCACGCGGGCCCAGTGTGGGTTGGTGGACGTCACATGTCTTCGAATTTTTGGTTCTAGGACATGCCGGTTTCCTCACGATGTTTTCCTTCACTGTTAAAGCAAGTGATAATTAATTTATAATACGCACATGACTTCGAAAAGTCAGCGGTGCGTGCCTCGGGATCGAACTCGAACCATTCGCCGTGGGAGGCACATGGTTAATCCACTAGGCTATCACTGCTTTTTTACGGCCTGTAGTGTGAGCGGTAGAATTACCGCTCACATTTAAAAGGAAATTAACTCACCAAATGCATGCATGAATATGTATGCATTTGGTGAGTTAATTTCCTTTTAAGTTTTCTATACGGTTTTTTTTAAGGGTGTGGGGAGTTAAGTAAATCATTTTCTTATAGGTAATGTATTTAGGAGAAAGTGGGGATTTTATGCAGGGTCGTTTTAGGCCACAGAGTTTTGGTGCCCTTGTTGGCAGCTAAAAAAAGGTTAGTGAAAACATCAGAATGTACTTTTATTCAGTGATTTTTGTCTCAAAGGAAACCTCAGCCGAGTAAACTTTTGCTGAGTAACCCTTGCTATCTGGGTGCTTGTTAATGATGCGTAGGAAGTTATTGATTTGTCATCCGCCTAGCCTTTTCCGGGTCGGCTTCCAGTCTAACTGGTTGCGGCTGAATATCAATATTTTACATGGAGCGACTGCCATCTGACCTCCACAACCCAATCATTGGGGAATACCGGTATTCAAATGTTAGACCAGTTGTCAGACTTTTGGGCTCCTGACTACCCGTAACGACTGTCAAAGATATTCCTATGACAACCGGGACCGACTGTTTAACGTGCTCTCCGAGGCACGGAGGGGTCTCGATGTGTAAAGAACGGTCACCCATCCAAGGACTGACCGCGGCAAGCGCAGCTTAACATCGCAGATCGATCGATCAGCGCGGCTTTCATTTAGCCACGAGCCGTAGGAAGTTATTGATTTATTGGATGAAAAATACTAATAGGGTTTCAACATTTTGGGGCCTCATCAGGCCCTGGGCTTGTTCCCCGTTATGGTAATGACGGAACTGATTTTATCTTAAGTCCAATAGGTAATGATCCATGACATATGAACAAAGGTCATCTGCCTAGCCTTTTCTACAGCCCAGAGTCGGGATTTGAGTCCAAAATCTATAACCATTCTTTGTTATTAGCTGTAAGTTTTCTTAATAAAATAAAATATATTTTCTTGGTAGTTACCTCAGATCATGGAAACAAGGAGATATGCCATCATAGCAAATTAGTACGGGAACAACTTACTGTCGCCACTTTTAGTACATTTTTCAACACAATTACAAGCGCCCCTCGTGAATATAAAGATCTCCCACGCATTAAAGATTCCGCACACCCTCAATCTAACACTGTTAATCGTCACTCAACACTAGCACTAAACTAAAACACTGTATTTATATCATCGATCGTGTTCGGTTCGTCACCAGCGTGTACATTTTATATACGGTCAATGTGACCGTATCAAAGCGTCAATTTTAGTAGTGCCTTGGCACATCTCCCTTGTTTCCATGATCTGAGGTAGTTGGTTTACATATCATTGGTAGTTACGCAATCATTTAGAACTATATTTTTAGGTGATCGTATGTTGAAAGAAGGCTCCACAAATATTTGTTGGTAACCGGAACAATTCTTGTAGGTACAATAATAAAAAGATGTAGTAAAACTTTGGTTATTATCACTTGCGATAAAATATTTACTACAAGATGTTAGTCATAGATATTTTTGGCGTAAAGTTGATGTTGTAGAGAAAGCAAAGCGAGCTTTTTAGAGGTAAGTACTATATTTTCATCTCTCATAACATAATACTTTTGTAATGTACTGTCACAAAGAAATATATGAAATAATAAAATGTATGAAACAGATGATTTTTTCGTTATTTTAAAGTTGGTCTCGTTGTAAATCGAGTATCTAGTATTGAATACTGAATACGCTCCTTTAATAAATCCTTCGTTTTATCTGTCATCTGTCAGTATTATCGCTAACCGTAACTTGCATGTTTTTCATAACAAAGCTCCAAATACATACTATCCAAATAAGAATAGGAATGCACCATATTGGGACGTCTTAGCTGTATACTTGTATTAAATCTATTAGATTGGTAAAACTAAGACGTTAAATAAAGTGGAAAAAAAAGCGATATTATTCGCAAATTAATTTTCCTTGCAAGCCTTACTTTTCAAGTATTGACTTTCCTGATTTTAGTTGAATCGCATTGTATCTTAAAGCTTACAGTATACTCTTAGTTAAAATTTCCATTAATAACAACAAGTGTTAGTACGTATGTTATGATGAGTATTCAATAAATCCTGTACTTTACGTTTGTTTGTGTTACCAGCCGTTTATTTGCGGAGCTTCTGAGGGAACCTTAGTACAAAGCAGAACATTATTATTTGTATGATTAAGTCATACAACAGATTTATGCGGTTATTATGTAGGTTAATAGGTACCTGGTTATGAATCGCATTGTGTGGTCTTTTGGGAAATGGGATTCGATTTCTGGGTTTAAGTTCAGTGTTTATAATAATTTGGTAGTTATACAACGTGTATCAGAGTACTTAGGTAAGCGACAAGTCCTACATACATAGGATATTATTATTTAAATACTAGCACTTTGCCCGCGTCTTCGTCTGCGTGCGTCCTAAAGCAATTGTGCCGTCGAAAGTTATTGTTCTTTTCCTTGGGAACAGTACTTTTTCTCTGGATGAAAGTTACCCTATGTCCTTTTCTGTACCCTTGACAACGTTTAAACAAAATTTCATGAAGATCGGTTCAGTGATTCACGCGTGAAAAGGTAAAAAACAAACTTACTTTCGCCAGTTGTGTTTATTGTATTTTCTAAAATATTGGTGAGGTATTTGTTTATAATCTGTACTTTTCATAGAATCATTTTGTGAAGTAGGTACTTAAATAAATATCACCAATATCACCATACTTTAAAACACAGCATCCCTATTTGACTATATCTACCCACCCTACAATTAAACTCCACCTTGAAGCTTTTAGTTTCCAGATTCGCGGTCAATTCAATGTCTAGAGAAATTAATTTTCCGCTCCGAAGGAATCCAAAGTGGTCCGAAGTTGGCCGAGTTGTTTCCATCGCGATGACGTCACAATAGCTTCAGTTTAGGGCCAGCGCACACCGGCGGACCGCACGGCAAAAGATTTAATCTTGCGAATAAATATTATGTGGAATGACAGAATGATACGCCGAATGGATTGTAAGTACGGAAGTGAATGAGAATGTAAGAGAGTGAAAGAAAGGGACGGGTGATATGAAAATAAGAAGAGAAGTCTGGAAGGTGAAAAGAAAATAAAGGACTGAACGACGCTAGAATGACACACAGTTTTTATTTGCCATAAACCCGAAAAGGGTTCATTTTACTCGTCATTATGAACAATTGGTATTTTATTAAAAGTTCGAAAAAGGTTAGTAAAAGGCGATTTCAGGGTTGGCCCTAAAATCGCGAAAAAATGATCAACCGTTTCATACATTCTGTTGATTCATGTGAACACAATGATCCTTTTCGGGTAATAAAAAATAGTGTTGTATATCGTTCTTATTTTGTATGCATTGATAAAAAATATTTTTTTCTGCCGTGTCATCCGCTGGTGTGTGCTGGCCCTTGGAATGAGTATTGTATTTGATAGTAGATACTAATTTGGCCTTTTGAGGGGTATCTAGATGAATGCAGCAGGATCTGTTATTTGATAAAGGGTTCGTGGCTATTAATATTCGGGACTAAAGAGTGCTAAAGAGCTGTATTGTTTCTTTGGTGAATGTAAACATTTGTATGCATGATTTTTGCATATCTATAATTTTATTAAAATAATTGTATTTTAACTAACCTCGACCACGGTAATAAGTTATTATACTGTGCCTCGACGTTTCGATCAAGTTGCATTGACCGTAGTCACGAGAAGACTGGATGTGGGTGTCATCAAAAAACTAAATTTTATGAACTTACCTAGTTGTTCCGAATCTGTGTATTTAAGTGTGTGAGATTTGTGTTTGTCTAATTTGAAATCAATCACAACTAGTCTAGGAGAGCGTATAAAGTTATCTTTTTTCTATAATGATAAGTATAATAACAAAGACTTACATTTGTTATTATACTTATCATTATAGAAAAAGATTTGATAGCCCGATATTAGGTAATCCCGATAAATGACGATAGTTTAGTCCTAGAGATGAGGTAAGTAATGGGATATGCCCCAGGGTAAGATATTCTAGACCTAGACCCATTCGCAGTTCGTTCTAATCGCAGACGAAATTCGAATAGGACGAACTGCGAATGTGACTAACTGCGAATGGGACCAACTGCGAATGGGACCAATTGCGAATGGGACCAACTGCGAATAGGATCAACTGCGAATGGGACGATTTGCGAACGCGTGACGAAGTGCGAATGGGACGAAGTGCGCATAACGTGTCTCAAACTATAAGCAGATTAGTTCCCTGTCCTTTTTATCATACCTAGGGAGCTCCTCAGCAGGAGATCCCTCATCCTTCACCATCTGTCGCCAAATTTTTGTGTATCATGGCGTTTCAGTCGTTTAGCAGCTGGTAGTTGCCAACGCGGTAGCGTTTGGGTGATTTTCCAGCAGCGTTTTATATTTTTTCCCTGTTAGTTTCAACTTTCAAGTTTCAACTATGCTCAGAGCTTCATGGATATGGTGATAAACCATGATGCATTTGAAATGGTTCTTATAATGCTATTTTGCAGCCTTTGCATTATGCTTACATTAGAGTCGCTAGCACTTCCCTACAGCCTGCTGTGGTACCTAAGTAAGTCATAATGTATTAAACAATAACCCTTCCGGAATAAATTCTCTGAATGGTGGTGAAAACCGTCCGCTCAATAAGAATATCAGGTACAGTCGACTAAACAAATAGGTATGTCGCTAGCACACCCGTCGGATCCGCGCTATCTAGTGTTTATTGTAACAAACAGATGGAAATAAGTTCCATGTTTGAATTCTTTGAAGTGTTGGAAATAAAATTGAATTGCTTATGGCTGCAAGTGAAGATATGGGTGGAATTTGTTATCACTTCTGTCACAGAATAGGAATACTACTGAAGGACGACCCGCAAGACAGTTATATACATAGCGACTATTGCAATAACGCAATAAAGTGCGTATATTTCAGCTCGCATAGCGCTGCGTGCCAAAAATGTTTTTTTGAGAATATACGGTTGTCCCACGGCTATGCCACATAGAGGGAAAGTACTTTAAATATTTGATATAGGAAGTTTTGCTTCATGGAGACTTCACTTTATTTTTAAAATTAAGTAATACTGCTTTTAAAGATTTTTAAAAATTTGCTTGCTTCGTCTGGGAATCAAACTGACCAAATATGAAAAAAAAACATCCTGTATTTTTATGATGCCGATTGAAAGGGTTAATTATAAGCATCAATTCCTTCTAAGTAACATAGTATCTGAAATTAAAATAACATGGTGAAATTTCACATTTAAGTTTAGGAAAATAATTACAATTACTTTTCGGGTCGATTTTAATAAATAGCGTTGATTATTTAGTAATAAGTACTTTTTTACACTGTTTTCCTTATAAGTGCATGATAAATGCAATAAAATACTATTTGAATGCATCTTTGCTATGAGCTAGACAGTAGGCACAATTGAAAAAAAATAATATTACGGTGTTCCTTTAATTTAGGATACCATGTTACTTAGAAGGAATTAATGTTTATAATTAACCCTTCCAAACGGCATCATAAAAATACAGGATGTTAATTATTTCACATTTGGTCGGTTCGATTTCCAGGCGAAGCAAGCAACTTTTTAAAAATCTTTCCCCACAATGACAACTTCTCAAAATAACAACTCCATGCGCGTTGCAGAGCTTTCAATATGTGAATTCGCTGGGTCCCCCGCTGTCAACACAGCGCATCCAATAGTAATGCATTGTCTAAGATAATCAATCTCTTGAAATCTAGTGATACTAGGGTGTCCATCAGAATGGCTGGTTGTCTGTGGCGTTGGTCAATGAGAGTTGATTCAAAAATTGCTACATAATTGCTTATATTTGCTACATATAATAAATAATTGCTACATAGCATGTATATTTAGAAATCAAATATTTTTTTTGACCAGCCATCCTGACGTTTGGTTGGCTGGTCACCTCCTAGTTTAAAGTCAAGCATGCAGAGTTTCCCGAAATGTATTGCGTCAATAATTGCTACATATTTGCTTCATTTATCTAGTTTAGTTGTAACTTCAAACATATGTTAAATAAAGGATGTAGCAATTATTTAAATTATCCAAAGGAAAACTGCCTGATAAAATAATAAAGGCAAATAGTTGCAGTGTGTTTTTACTCAATGGTATTGCTATTTTAGGAAGCAGGCGTTTTAAATTGTTAAATGCAGGGACCGATTAATCGGGTTAAAAAGTTACCGATTAAATCTCTAACCCATATGTTTGGTTAATCTTAATGCAGGGTAACCGGTTAACCTTTTAATACGGATACCGTTACCGGTTAATATTGCTGATTAACCCGAATGAAATAGAACAAAAATGAAAAAAAAGGAACAAAAATGAACTCTATGCGCGAACCGGTTATTATTAGGCTGATTAACCCAGAATACGGGTTAACCTTAATGCAAGATTTTTCACCTAACCCAAAAAAAATAACCCGGGTGTGACCCGGGGTGACCTTTTCGGTCCCTGGTTGAAGTTTGAAGGTTGAAGTGGATAATAAGCACATTAAAAGGATATCGTAAATAAAAAAACAAAATGTGGGTCGTTCATAAGATTCAGTTTAATAATAAGTAGTACAATTTACTTAAAAAATCGTCACAAACACCAAAACACGAATTAAAAATAGGTTCTAGGTATAGGTAGGTACCTACGTTTTCAATTATATCGGGACTTTTCGCGCACAAAAATAATCACAATATAAGAATTTTGACTAACCTCGTCGACGTTTCAATCAAGTTGCATTGACCGTAGTCACGAGAAGACTGAAGTGTGTGGGTATCATCGTCTTGAGCGGCGGGTGAACTACCCGCGCTTGGTTTTGTGAAACGTAACTGCCTAAATCACGACACACAATGCTGACGGTTTCGGCGGACACACGAGCAGAAAAGACACGACGCGAACACTTCCTGATAACTGGATTCCACGAAGACGACAACCTAAATCCATCTTCCCGATTGAAATTTTTGTACTTTTTAATTTCAATCGCTTCACGAACAATTCTTAGGTAGAAATGCCGATCAGTGGAGAGAATCTTCGGGTCGTGCAGCTCAATCCAGTGGTTGCGTCCCGATTCGGTGTACGGCGATGGCCGATTTGTTTGTTTGTCGATGCTTTACCGCTGCGATGTGGTCCTTCACTCTTTCCGCGATAGTGCGCTTGGTTTGTCCGATGTAGGAGCTACCACAACTGCAATCGACCTTGTAAACCCCAGGTTTTTGGAAGGGTACTACATCTTTTGCCGTTCTGACCTTCTGTGCTACTTTGGATAACGGAGTATATACAGTCTTAATGGAGTAGTTCTTCAGTACTGTTCCAACTTTGTCCGTTATTCTTTTCACGTACGGAAAAAACACTGGCTGTTGGCTGACATCGAAGTCCGTCTTCTTCCTTTGGTATCTACGCCTAGGTTGCCTCCTGCCCACTTCATAGCCGTTGCGTTTCAGTACCTCCTGAACATGTAACAACTCAGACGGTAGAATATGTTCAGGGTCACAAAGATCATAGGCTCGGTCTACTAAAGACCTAACGACAGACCGTAAGTGGGGGGGGTGGTGATATGACGAGGCATCTAGATACCTGTCAGTGTGTGTTGTCCAGGGTAGTTCGAGACAGCACCCGCCGCTCAAGACGATGATACCCACACACTTCAGTCTTCTCGTGACCACGGTATATGTAACTTGATCGAAACGTCAAGGTTAGTCAAAATTCTTATATTTTGATTAAGCTTGTGCGCGAAAAGTCCCGATATAATTGAAAACATGTGTACAATTCGCGAAGGGTACTTATTCTTTAAAATGACATAGAACTATTTAAATTGTCGAATAAAATTAAATAATCCTGGAGTGTGATTCCAATATGATATCTGCACTAGCAATGACTAAGAATAATTATTGTAATAATGATACTTAATGGATTATTGAGGGTAGGTACATTTTTTTTAACGCAAGAATCGCATTACTGATGCTGTTAACAGAGCCTAAACGATTAAACCGACACCTGCATAACTAAGTATTTGCCTTTATTATTTTATCAGGCACTTTTCCTTGGGATAATTTAAATAATTGCTACATCCTATAATTAACATATGTTTGAAGTTACAACTAAACTAGATAAATGAAGTAAATATGTAGCAATTATTGACGCAATACATTTCGGGAAACTCTGCATGCTTGACTTTAAACTAGGAGGTGACCAGCCAACCAAACGTCAGGATGGCTGGTCAAAAAAAATATTGTATTTCTTAATATACATGCTATGTAGCAATTATTTATTACATGTAGCAAATATAAGCAATTATGTAGCAATTTTTGAATCAACTCTCATTGACCAACGCCACAGACAACCAGCCATTCTGATGGACACATACTAGGGACCCCACGATACAGGCATGCCTAGTGTGGGGGACCACAGTGAATTCGCGTAGGCATTAGTTCATACTGATCTCTAAGAATGTGTAATGCTTATGTTAATTGCTATAAATTGATCTCTAAGAATGTGTAATGTTTATGTTAATTGCTTATATTGAAATAAAACTTTTTTCATTTTCATTTCATTTTTCATCCTTCTGGCAGAGGCTTATCGTTCACGTGTTAACTCTAATGTTAAGTTTAGCTGTGTTCTGGTGGCAAGGGGGTTGCAACGTGACTACTTACTACCGCTTGTTTGTTGTGTAACATTGTTTGGATACCGTCTAACTTGGTAGACTGCATATTATGTTATAGGAGACTAGCTTTTGCCTGCGGCGCCCGCATCGAGGTCTGAAATAAAAATTTGAAAGTTTGAAGCTAATCAGACCAAGAAAACACGTTTTCCATTCAAACTTTGTCACCCCTTTTCTCCCTCTTGGGGTGGAATTTTCAAAAATCCTTTCTTATCGGATAATGTAGGATGTCTAAATCATAATAAGGAATACGTCCTCCAAATTTCACGTTTCTACACCAGCGGTTTAGGCTGTGCATTGATCCATCAGTCAATCAGTCAGAAGAAAGCCTTTTTTTTAAAGAGAAAATGTAGTTAATGGTGAGACATTATTTTTATTATGAACTGTGCCGTGCGGTTTCACCCGCCGTTGCTCGACTCCTAAGCGTCGTAGCGTGATGTTAAATAACCTATAACCTTCTTGAAAATGCAAAAAGAATTTTTCATATCCGACTTGTCCAGAGATTAGCGAGCTTAAAAAAACTAACAATCAAACATCTCATGTTACACCTTACGAACAACCGCAACAACGCTACAACTAGTATAACAAACATCTTGTCAGCCTCCACAATACAATCTGTCCAGTGACCGTACGTCCTCTTATAGCCTGCTATACATGTTGGCCGAGCTTAGACCAACGCGAGCCTCGACAAATTGACACAAGGCAAGCGCTACTGTCTACACGTTCGGCAAGTTTGACGTCAACCGCATAATAGCACGCGGACAAACATGTGAACACTCCGAGCGCGCGCGAGCGCCTTTGATTTGTGGAGAAAAACCGACACCGCTCCGAAGTGAGGCAAGTGATCCCGAGCGACTGCAAGTTGTGGCAAGCTACGTCAAATGAGGTCTATACACGCTGGCGCTTGTCTATACTCAACCAACTAGGCAAGTGACACCGATCGATAGCAAGACAAGGCAAATATACCGTCTACATATTGGTATTGGCCTTCACTCGACAACGCTCGGCCAACATGTATTGCAGGCTTAACATCCACCTGCAAACGTTCTCCAGCACTGTATGAACTATGCCTCCCAACTAGGGTTGCCAGATGATCATTTAAAAAAGGGAGGGTTGATGGGTCTAAAAAATATTATTTAGCTGAACGGCCAATTTTCGAAAGAAGTTCTTGGCTTTTAACCGACTTCCAAAAAGGAGGAGGTTCTGCATTCGGTTGTTTTTTTTGTTATTTATGTACACCGATTACTCCGTGATCTATGAGCCGATTTACCTGATTCTTTTTAGGGTTCCGTACCAAAATGGTAAAAAAGGAACCCTTATGTTGCGACTTCGTCTGTCTGTCTGTCACACCTGCTTATTTCAGCAACTACTCATGCTATCGACTTGAAATTTGGAACTGTTATAAAGAATGCTTGTCCAACTTTATTGCAAATGAAAAAAAATAAAAAAAATATCTTTATTTTCATTGCAAAAGGGGCCGGAGTGGGGGTCCAAAATTTTAAAGTGGGGTTACTGGGTCAAGTGACATATCATATGAAAGGGCTTGATCTGCACATTTCAAAATATATTTTTATTGAATTTTATGTCTCACAGTTTTCGACATATGATGAAAAATGTCTGATAAAATACCATTCCCCCCCCTTATCTCCGAAGTTTGCGGAGTGAAAAATCTGAAATAATGAGAGTTGATAGAAATTGACCCAAATATTGCACCAAAAATAAAACTATGTTTCTAACTAGTACAGTTTTTTCAAAATCATCAAAATTCTTTCACAAACAAGCTTAGTTTTGCGGTCCGGTTTTTTTCACTTTATACCTCCAAAACTGATACGGAACCCTCGGTGCGTGAGTACGACTCGCACTTGGCCGGTTTTTTTCATGTGGTAGAAAAAGCTTGCGCGGTGGTCCCATCAAAATTTTATTAACTTTGGTTGAGCACTCTTATAACAAATATGTAAGTATGAAAATCACATGTTTTTTAAATTATTTTGTGTAAGAATCAACGATGGTACTGGCTTCTGAATCTGTTCCTGCATGTCCTCCTTTTGGATACCGTCTGACAACCGTATTCCCAACTCAGTGCAGTGCGCGGTCCAGTTCCACAACAATTTCAATCAGATAAGCTGGAATGTTCCGCAGAGTTTGTGTGGAGCTGTCGCATTTGATTTGGAGCGAAATATAAAGAGGGTGCGAACGTTTATGATAGAAGCTTTCGCTTAAAAGGAAAATGGGAGCGGAGAACTTCTGGCAACCTGTTACTACATCTTCCATCAATAAAGTAAATCATTACTTTATGGTCTGTGTTTTTATAAATAATTATTAATTTTGCCCGCGACTTCGCGTCCGCGTGGACTTTAGTATCCCGTGGCAATTACAGAAAATCCGGCTTGATGCAGAGAACCTCTGTGCAAAATTTCAGCTTTCTACATAGGTCCATGGGTTCGAAGTTCGGACTGGGTGTTAATGAGTCAGTTAGTGAGTCTAGACTTTTCTTTTTATATGTATTCATAAAGAGCCGTTTACTTTTTCCGTGATGTGATGCTATCAAGGGATTCCTTTAGTCTCAGTAATAATTATATAAGTAGTAGCCTCATATAAAAAATAGGCGGCTTCAATCTGCGTAATCATATTCTATTACCCAAATTATTTTTAGGTCGACCTTGAACGGAGTTAATATTTATAAAACCATCGCTCTAGATCAGTGTTCCATAAAGCGCGTACCGCGCAAATCTCCTAAAGTTAAATTCACCGTGCGCTTTCGTTTTTTCGCTTATTGATGAAATTTTAATAAGGATGTAAAAAATGATTTTTCCTTTTTAGTGTACCTCCAAAATATTTCAATTTCCTAGGTGTATATTGAACACAACAAACACAAATGATGGACTGATAGATATTTATTATAGCTTTGTTAATCAGTTGCCGTTGACGATCAAATATAATTTTGTGATGTTATTAATTTCATACTGTACTGTACTGTTAGCCATTTGCATTTTTATGGATTCAGTATTTTAATCCTTGGTTTATATAACTTCATAGCATTATTTCAATATTGTACATGTGAGTACAGTGTAGCCATTTACTACTTAAGATTTTAATTGAATGTCGCCTGGTGGTTGAGAGTATGTCATGCTCACTAAAATGTCTTGCTGATGGTGGCGCATGCGTTGGGTCATTCGGTTCCCTTTAAAATGATTGAGCTAAATGGCGCTGATTCATGCGTCATGTTCGTGAACGGACGCCGTCTGTTGGGACTGGTCATCTCTGGACTGCTATGGCTAATATTTGGAGTTGTGTTTACTATTATTCTAGACTTTTACATTGTTCTCTCATATTTGTGTTATTTCCGACAAAAGCAATGCAACCATGATATTGTAATCATTTGATTTAAAAGAGTAACCATGGAGTTTCTTGCCCGTTCTTCTCCATAGGAATCTACGCTTTGGAACGGGCATCTAGCTTCATCATTATGACTAACTGACAGACTCCTTGACAATTCAAAAGTACCTGTAATTGGCCTAATTGAAATAAATGCTTTGACTTTGACTTGACAAAAAGTCTGCGGAACACTGCTCTAGATGTTGAAACAATCTTCCAGTATTTTTTTTTTCATTAAAAAAAACCTTGCGGTAATAAAACCTTGGAGCCAATCAACGACTGCGCCTATCATGACGTCAATATGTCTATTCATTTTCTAAAATGAAAAAATAACAATAGAAAGTTACTATGGCTATTCTATTTCTCTAACCTTTTCTACAACCTACATCGTGTCGGTATCGTCCGAGCGATTCCGGACAAATCCCTTAATATCGTTGATACCGTAACATCGTCAGTGACCGATGAAATCCGCGCGGGTCCGACCGACTGATCCCAATGCCAGATAGGTATAGAATGCCAGATGGTCGTCTGGCGGACTATTATCGTATTACTGGCAACGTATGTCAAGCGTCTGGCAGATGGGAATTGAATTCGTATAAATATGCCAACGATTTCAATCTTGTAAGGGGTTTGTGACGGTACAGTCAGCTACAAAAGTCAATTACAAATGTTACAATCTGGGTGTTTTCAAGTCGCGAGTGAATCGGTTTCTTCTAGACAAGCGTGCTCAGTCGTAGACCGCATCATCGCTTAATATCAGGCGAGATGGGGGTCAAACGCAAGCCATCTAATCTCTATACAGGGTAAAATTAAAACCATTGCGGATATTTTAGGAGGTGAAAGTACTCATGAATATAATCAATCTATTATGGGACCGACACTGAAATATGAAAAAAAAACCGGTGGTCCATACATTTTGATGGTGTTGTAGTGCATTTTTGTAGGGAACAGCTGATTTTTTTTTTTAAATTTCAGTGT
The DNA here is from genome assembly GCA_948465475.1 of Thalpophila matura. NCBI lineage: Eukaryota > Metazoa > Arthropoda > Insecta > Lepidoptera > Noctuidae > Thalpophila > Thalpophila matura. The sequence continues at coordinate 1,387,948 of OX419187.1, read as the reverse complement.
CGGTTCCATAATAAAAGTTGATCTTATTCATGAGTACTTTCACCTTCTAAAATATCCGCACTGGTTTTTATTTTACCCTGTATATAAAATGCTTTGTCCTGAGTTCCTGACTGACTGATGGATCAACGCACTGCCTAAACCGCTGGTAGTAGAAACGTGAAAGTTGGAGGACATATTTCTTATATGATGTAGGCATCCGATAAGAAAGGATATTTGAAAATTCCACCCCCAAGAGGGTGAAAAGGGGTGGCGCGAGCGAAGCCGTGGTCAAAAGCTAGTGTTAAATAAAACAAAAATAACTGGTTCTATATTAAACTCGTGGACGAAGCGTTTGAGGGTTACGTTTATATGAGTAAAAGAGATATAATTCATTTAAATAGGTAGGTATGTATGGAAATACAGTTCCATACTCAAAACTTATTTCAATTATAAATTGTAAATACTATTATTATAAGTGGGGTTAAATTTCCCTCCCTTATTACGCAAATTGTTTGTATGTAAATTGTATTTAAATGAAGCCCCCACAGCATCTAAGTCCCACGAAATTTGGTTTTATATTTTTTAGACTAGTCTTTTGCCCGCGACTCTGTCCGCGAGGACTATAATAAATTCACCATTTTGAATGACCTCGGTGTACGGTGGTAGCTGTAGGTATATTCTCTGGTTCATACCACCGAAATTAGATGAAATGTAGTTTAGATTTTAAATTGAGCATGGATAGGAATAGTATAGAGTATTTAACATCACGCTATGCCCCTTAGGAGCCGAGCAACGACGGGTCAAACTGTAGCTAGTTGAGAATAAAGAAAACATACGATATTTGTTCCAAAATGTTCGGAAATAAACGGTATCCATGTGGAAATTGAGACATCCCAGTGAAACGTAGTCGGCAGTTGAGCTGATCTCAATTCCAGATAACTGCGATTACAACTGGACGGATGACTGTCCGGTGTCCGGGATATGTCCGGCCGTCGTCCGGGACGCGTCCGGAGTGCTCACGTACATTTAAAATGAAGTGGCAGAAGTTCCATGATCAAACGTATGAATTAAAATTTATAGGTGTAATTGAATCAGTTCTGAACTGACTTTTAACACTAATTAGTCTACCCCTCAGATGACAATAGGTAGTAAATAGGTTTTTAAGGGTTAGACAACGCGTATGTGTTATTCTTGGTGTTGCAGGTACGGTAACCGTTTACCATCAGGTGGTCCGTAAAGTTCCACCATCGTAGTGTAAAAAAAATTGAATCACCGATTTTAGGGCGTATGCTGAATTCAGCGACTGACTTTACGCTACGTAAATTCAACATGGAGTGTCGTGCTCGTGGCACTTACAAGCATCGTATTGAATGGATTTTCTGCATCACTCTCTTTAGTGGCTTGCAGTACTAATGGACTGCGGGGAATCTTTATAGATTTGACCTGAGATTCCGATAGAGGGCGACGGGTGGCAGATTAGTCGAATTGACTGGCACGTCAGTTTGAGACGATCGTTTGCGTTATTGGCGCTCGGTTTTGCTAAGAGTTTTAGACGTGAATTCACATGTCCTGTTTCTCTCTTCAATTAAACCTCTTTGATTTTCTAAACAGAGGAGGATAACTTACTCTCTAATGTTTTTTTCTTTTCGTGTTTGTTGTTGGAACATACGATAGATCAACACTCACAAGATCAACATTCAAATGGTGCTCTACGTCTTGTATAACTTCATCTTTCTTACACACCGGAACAAGCATGGCAATCACACGTCATATTAGTGCAATTACACGTCATAGCACTGCAATTACACGTCATAGCACTGCAATTACACATCATAGAACTGCAATTATACGTCATAGTACTGTAATTACACGTCAAAGAACTGCAATTATACGTCATAGTACTGTAATTACACGTCATAGAACTGCAATTATACGTCATAGTAGGTACTGTAATTACACGTCATAGAACTGCAATTAACGTCATAGTACTGTAATTACACGTCATAGAACTGCAATTATACGTCATAGTACTGTAATTACACGTCATAGAACTGCAATTATATGTCATAGTACTGTAATTACACGTCATAGAACTGCAATTATACGTCATAGTACTGTAATTACACGTCATAGAACTGCAATTATATGTCATAGTACTGCAATTACACGTCGTAGTACTGCAATTATAGGCCGACCGTTTAACTCGCGTATCGCCTGCGGGGGTAGAAGAGAGCGAGGGGAGATGTTAGCGGGTCGGTCGGCCTATAACATCATATTATGGGCCTAGGGCCATCTTTAGGCCCTAGGCCTTCTTTACATCTGTAAAGAAGGCCGTTTTCTTTACATAAAACTTTTAAGTACAAACTAGCTTTAGTTCTAGATAAATGTTATTCTATTGTCTAGTACTAATGGATCGGTGGAAATCTTCACAGGTTCAACTGAAAATACAGCTAGAATCGCCTAAGTGGAGTTCGGATTATTTGGGATTTAGGTCGATTGGACTAACAGGCCAGAATCTAACACAGTATTAGCACTTTACAACTACACTACTAGACTAGATATTACTCAGTTATCTAGCAGTTAGTTTTACAGTAATATTAAGTTCATAACAAGGCAGGAGTATACAGGCATGGCAGGTTAAACAGTGGAAATATTTTAAGGGGTCATTGTACTCATCATTATGAACAACTTTTACTATGGGATCAACCCTGAAATCGCGAAAAAAAAATCTGCTGTTCCATACATTTTGTTGAGTTATGTGAACATAAATGTATGGAACAGCTGATTTTTTTTTCGCGATTTCTGGGTTGATCCCATAGTAAAAGTTGTTCATAATGTATAATGACCCCTTAAAATATTTCCACTGTTTAACCTGCCACCCTGTATGATACTAGCTGTGCCCCGCGGTTTTCTCTCTCTCTCTCTCTTCCTCTGTCATACCTTGGCATCAGTGGCAAAGGGTCCCTACAATACGATTCCTACCGGCTTCCTTTTGAAAAATAGCACGGGCAGAATTGCCTTGGCCAGGTAAGCATTTGTAGCTTCGGCTTACCTCTTACAAAAACTGACCCTTCGCCACTGCTTGGCATCGCTCTTACCAGTAGACTATCGCGACACTGCATCATTAAAAGTAAATGTCAAAAACGACAGTTTTTAGGTACTAAGAAATCTTAAATCCATTTGTAAATTATTGCATTTAAAATGGTAGATGAACTTAGTACGATAAACTAGCGCAAACTAAGTACTCAATTTGGACGTACTTATAGCCAAGCTTTTGATTTAATCGAAAATCAATGCATGCAAGGCGCGTCGATTTATGGCACAAGTTTGGGCGTTGAAAGTCACCACCGCCATTTAAACTACACAGCTGAATACCTAATGTATGGGACTTAAGTTTATAGTTATTTTTCTTTTAAAGAAAACTTACGTTGAATTCGAAATTAACGCTTTGTTGGGGGCTCGATTCCCGAACGGAGCAGATTTATTTCTGCTCTGGTTGTATGTGAGGTTTGTGTAGTAAACGCACCAATTTTGATGATATTTTTAATCATTAAGTTATAATTATTTTCTGTGGTGCCGAACCTCAAGCACTGTACCTACATACCTATACTTAGGTAATAATTATTTTTGGAAATATTAATTACATTTTTTTCAATTTTACCCTTTTTTATTTTATTTTTAAAACGTTGCCCGACAACGTGACACTAAGATTTCTCCTGTGTCGTGGATGCGTTACATACAAACAGCCAGACCAGTGCGGGAATCGAACCCGCGACACGTCTTGCAGCAGCCAATCTCTCAGCCACTGCGACAACCGTGCGGCCAAACAAAAAAAAACCGGCCAAGTGCGAGTCGTACTCGCGCACCGAGGGTTCCGTATCATTTTTGGACGTATAAAGTGAAAAAAACCGGACCGCATAACTAAGTTTGTTTGTGAAGAAATTTTGATGATTTTGAAAAAACTGTAGGTACTAGTTAGGAACATCGTTTTATTTTTGGTGCCATATTTGGGTCAAGTCCTATCAACCCTAATTATTTCAGATTTTTCGCTCCGCAAACTTCGGAGATAAGTGGGGGAATGGTATTTTTTCAGACATTTTTCATCATATGTCGAAAACTGTGAGACATAAAATAAAATGAAAATATATTTTGAAATTTGTGCAGATCAAGCCCTTTCATATGATATGTCACTTGACCTAGTAACCCCACTTTGAAATTTTGGACCCCCACTCCGGCTCCTTTTGCAATGAAAATAAAAATCTTTTTTGACTTTTATCATTTGCAATATAGTTGGCAACATTCTTTATAACTGTTCCAAATTTCAAGTCGATAGCATTAGTAGTAGCAGACGAAGTCGCACCATAAGGGTTCCTTTTTTACCATTTTGGTACGGAACCCTAAAAACATGATCCTGTGTTATTAATGATAGACTCTATAGGTAGACGAAGTCTCTCACGATGTCAAGGTTCAGCGTTCCCGTTAGTTTTAGTTAGGTTTTGCTATGATTGATTTTTAGACCCAACAGCAAACTGATGTTCTCAATGCGGGCCAGGAGGTTCACCATCTCGGTTTCACTTGCAGCAAGGAGTGTGGTATCTGCGTAGCGGAGGTTTGTTATTTTAGTGCTACCTATTGTGACTCCACCCTCCCAACCTTCACATGCCCGCCTGATTATGTACTTTCCATAGGCGTTAAAGAGAATTGGAGACAGGATGCATCCCTGTCTACCCCTTTACCGAAATTAAAAAGCTCTGATGTGCAGTTCTCGACCTTTACCATTCCTTGATTGTCCAGGTATAGAGAGTGGATGAGGGCAACGAGGTGTTGAGGTACTTCCAGTTCACTAAGTACCTACCTTCCATAGGTCCGACCTCAGATCATAGAAACAAGGAGATGTGCCAAGGCGCTATCGAGCTTGATGCTTGATCTTGAACAAATTGCTCATATTAAAAACGTACGCGCTGGCGACGAACCGAACACGATCGATGGTATAAATACAGTGTTTTAGTTTAGTGCTAGTGTTGAGTGACGATTAACAGTGTTAGATTGAGGGTGTGCGGAATTTTCAATGCGTGGGAGATCTTTTTATTCACAAGGAGCGCTTAATTATGCGCGTAATTGTGTCGAAAAATGTAGATACTAAAAGTGGCATCAGTTGTTCCGGTACTCATTTGCTATGATGGCATATCTCCTTGTTTCTATGATCTGAGGGTCCGACTATACAACACAGACAATAACTACTTTGTAATTTTTGTCAAAGCGTAATGGAATCATGTTTATAGGCTTTGGCCACTGTTTTGGTTGATTTTGACAACACTCTCATCAATAATCCCGACACAGCATCAAAAAACAACGTCAGGGTTTTAAATTGCTTTAGAATAAGTACCTACAGTCTTTATGGGAAATCCAATGATAGGGACACAATTAAAATTCTCCCCCCGTTTACGAAATCTCGAAAGCAATTAATCCGGTGCGCCTAGCAATCATAAAATAAAGTTGTAAATGTAAATGTTTATGCTCTCAGGAGGAGTCTCAATTGAAACAAGGAAGAATTACTTGAGGTTGCCATGCAGCTGGTCTTGAATATTTTCAAGCTGAGAATAATTTCAGGCTGTCAGACAGGAATGTTTTCTTGTTTCATGATTTTCAGTTCGATTTTTTTCGTAGGCGGGTTTTAGTTTTTAACTACATTTTTATTATTATATTACACAATATACACACACGTTATTTAAAAAATCTGAAAAAGTAACAAAAAACTCTTTGGTTTTCGCTATAGGAGCTGCTGATGGCACTAGAAACAGGAAACCAAGTGAAAAGACTACTTTAATTATTAATGAACAAATTCATATTAGTCCTAACCAAAATTTACATGCGCATACTAAATTAGCATGCGCCCAATAAGCAAGGCTCGTTTAGCCTCGTCACGCTTAACCGATTTAATTGGAGTCGAATTCGGAATTTAGAAACCAAGTGAAAAGACTATATAATTATTATTACAATTATTTAGCTGTAGTAGGTATATAAGTTGTCCAGTAATTTCTTCTTTGGTGTCTTCTTGTTCTTAAAGAATATTGTACCGTAATTTCCACAGATTGGCTTAGTTTTGTTCTGTAATCTATAAGTGAAGACCAGGGGGGCTAAAAAGGCCGCTTCAGATGAATCATAATAGGATCACAATATGATTCGGACTAGAAATCGTAAAATGGTCACTTTACTGGCAATTCATATTGTGATTCACGTACAATTCATATTCCGCAATTCACCTATTTGACAGTTTCCTATGGAGAATCGTAAAATGGCCCACAAAATAGGAATTGCTAAAGTGTCAAATAGCAGAATCATAAAAAGTTACTCGAGAGTAACATGTTACAATTCATATCGTAGATATTTAAAAAAAATACCTATTAATAGCAGATTTAGGGCTAATGAAAACTTTTTCGTGTATGCACGTGTTACGGAGAGCATTTCGTATCGTCGGCGAAGTGTAGCTCTTCGAAATATATGGAACTGGCTTTTGAAATGTTGGGCTACGCTACGAGTTTCTTGGATTATTTAAATAGACTAAGTAGAGGGTGTGTCGCGACCTCATACAGGAGCGAGCCTTACAATCACCTTCGCCACCCACCCGTCGTGATGGAATAAGGATAATCTCCAGGTAAGTGGAAGGGATAATAACAAAATTATTGTGAACAAGGAAGTGCGTACCCACATAGGTACCTACAGATACTCTGCAATTTATCTACAGTGTACACCTAGATGTTCTTGTAAACAAACCGTCATGATGTTCTAAGTTTCACAGATCATTGCATTACTATTTACTTCTTTACTTTTCTTAAAATTAATTGAATAATTTGTAGATACAAGTGCAGCTATTAATAGATACTACAAGACTTTAATCTTTGTAACTAAAAAACACTAGGTTAAATTCTAATAGTTTGTCTATCGATAACAATAGAACATCAATTGGGTCTCATTATGTACGTTTAGGTAAATAAAACAGTTTTTGGGTCACAATAAACTATATACATTTATTTTTTATTGAAAATACTCACATAGGTACATAATAGAAATATTATACCTAGGTACTTTTACTTGATTTACCTATTTTTAAGTGTGCGAACTCTGACTTAAATATTATAAGTAGGTATTGATGCTAGCCACAGTGGGGCAAATCATGACTCATTTATTTGGAGACATATCCGCTCAAGTCCCACCTCGAACAAGTTCAATCTGAAAATTAAAGAGTGTGGTTTTTATGCTAGTAGTTTAGTAGGTACCTACAAATTATCATAATAAAATGAAGAATTTGATTCGATTTTAAGTATTTTGAGTTGTTTCAGGTGATTCAAGCTAACCCCTGTGGACAACGTTGATGATACCGATAGTGGACACAAAACTGCTGTTATCAAGAAATGCTCTTTTATAGAGACTGCTCATCACAGTGATATTATTTTGATAAAAGTTTTTGTACAAATTATGTATACAATAAAAAAAAAAACTTAATACAATAATAATATCATTTGCAACAACTAGTCAACGATATAGGTAGGTACCTACCTACTTAAAATCCAGACCTTTACCAAGATCAACTATGTGCTAAATATTTTTCAACTGCGTCTGCAATCAGGTGGTAAGCACTAGCAGCTTAAGCTGCAGCTCGCTACATATTCATGTTCCAGGAATTCGAGCAAAATACTCCACTGAGCCTCACACTCTAGCTGTACCCCTTTCCATTCCTAAAAAAGTTTAAATATCAATATAAATATGTTTGCACAACTATTTTTAGTCACTAGTCACATAATTAAAAGTACTTACTTTGAAAGAAAGTTTCAACTTACACGCTCAACGCAACATAAGCTGAATGTGAATGTTTACTTGGTTAAACTTTGTTATGATAGGGCTCCACGTCATCATCTTAACCGTAAGTGTTTTTGATTTCTTCTAAATCACAATGAATTTTTACGAACATTAATCAAGTATGTTGAAGGTGTAAAAAGTCGGATCCACTTAAAAAAGAAAGACACTTTTTAAAAGTTTTAAAGTGTTAGAAACATTAATACAAGATTTGTTGATAACAATAACAATTTGACAAGTTGAATGACTTGACCACAGAACATAATTATTATACTCCTAGCGGAGGACTTGACCTTGTCATAGATGTTGCCAGGCAGAAACGAAATTAATTTTGAAAACTTTCCTTTTTTATACTTAATTGCATTAGTTTCAATGATTGTTGGTATTGATTAACGAAAGAAATATTAGTTGTACACAAATTGTAAAGAATACCTCCTTCATTTATCAAAAAAATAGAAGAAACGATAACCGGTAAAGTTACGATTTTTATATTTTTAGTGTGGCAATAATAACACCAAATCTGATTCTGCGTATGAAATGAATTGAATATGATTTGCCAGAATGCGTGACCATTTTACGAAAATTAGAGGAATTGCTAAGGATCTGCTGGGAATTCAGGAAATGAATTGTTTTCAGATGAATTGCAATAAGTGGCCTTTTTAGCCCTGCTGTAATTGGCTATCCGATTACTTCACTGTCCTTGATCTGTTTTTAGCTGTAAGTCTTCCATATAACTTAAATAAATAAATATTAATGAACAAACTCGTATAAGTCCTAACCAAAATTTACATGCGGATACTAAATTATCATGCGCCCATTAAGCAAGGCTCGTTTAGCCTCGTCACGCTTAACCGATTTAATTGGAGTCGAATTCGGAATTTACGTGAATTTTACGTTAAAATAATTCAGTCCGGGTCTCAATCATAAAGTGGGGCTGTAAATATAAAATGTTATGCCCTCAGAGGGGCTCTTAATCGAAGGCTCCGAACATTATTACTGCCAAGTAAACCGCACAATGCCGTTGTGAGTACAACCCTTGCTGACGCGGCACAAGCTATGAGCGGAAGAGCGCACCGAGGGTTCCGTATCATTTTTGGACGTATAAAAAGAAAAACCGGCCAAGTGCGAGTCGTACTCGCGCACCGAGGGTCCGTATCATTTTTGGACGTATAAAGGGAAAAAAACCGGACCGCATAAGTAAGTTTGTTTGTGAAGGAGTTTCGATGATTTTGAAAAAACTGTACTAGTTAGGAACATCCTTTTATTTTTGGTGCAATATTTGGGTCATATCAGCTCTAATTATTTCAGATTTTTCGCTCCGCAAACTTCAGAGATAAGGGGGGGGGAATGGTATTTTTTCAGACAGTTTTCATCATATATCGAAAACTGTGAGACATAAAATAAAATAAAAATATATTTTGAAATGTGCAAATCAAGCCCTTTCATATGATATACCACTTGACCTAGTAACCCCATTTTAAAATTTCGGACCCCCACTCCGGCCCCTTTTGCAATGAAAATAAAAATATTTTTTTACTTTTTTCATTTGCAATAAAGTTGGGTAAGCATTTTTTATAACTATTCCAAATTTCAAGTCGATAGCATCAGTAGTTGCTGAAATAAGCAGGTGTGACAGACAGACAGACAGACGAAGTCGCACCATAAGGGTTCCTTTTCTACCATTTTGGTACGGAACCCTAAAAAGAGGCATTTTATTGCCTGCAAAAAGGCACATTTAAGTAATGCCCAAAACAACTAAAATGCCTGCCAGGAAGACCTTTTATTATAATAAACAGTAAACTTACATGCAGTATTCTTTACAAAATCAAGTCAGAGTCAGAAGACAGTCAGAAGTTTCTTAGAAGGATAAAAATAAACTCTAAAAATGTCTTCTGTTAACTTCAGTCGGGACGCAGTAGCTCAGTTGGTTAGAGCGACGTTACGGTGTGACAGAGGTCGCGGGTTCAAATTCCGCCTGCATCAGTTGTTTTTCAAATCTATACTAGGTATATCTATATCTATACTAATATTATAAAGAGGAAAGATTTTTTTGTTTGTTTGTTTGTTTGTACCGAATAGGCTCCGAAACTACTGGACCGATTTTAAAAATTCTTTCACTAATAGAAAGCTACATTATCACTGAGTAACATAGGCTACTTTTTATCCCGAAAAAATGCAGTTCCTGTGGGACACGCGGACGAAGTCGCGGGCGAAGTGCTAGTCTCCTATAAAAACATATTTTAGAACATGATAATGACTTTTCAAAATCACCCCGCTCCCGCTCGGCGCTTCTTACTTGTACCAAAATCAAAAGCATAAAGCGGTGTATTATGCCCACTTGTCCCTGTTGAAACGTTTCGTAAGGCTGCGAAAGGCTTCTTTCAGTAAGCCCTAATGAATAGAATTCAACATAATGATGGGGCAAATTAATGTGCCTTATGTACCGCGATGTGGCTTTTGTGTGGCGTATGAAAACAGCCGAAAATATGAGGTTTTTGGTAGGTTAAAATTATGTTTGTAAGAAATATTTTGATGTAATTGAAATTGAAATTCTTTATTCTGTAAGTAGGTTATAAATAACGCTTTTACATGTCAATATTTTTACTAGATGAGGTCGGTGTTTCCTTCCTGACTACCTCTGAGAAGAAACACCGAAACAAACTCAAAGGTGAGTTTACACAATCATGTTTTTTAGTGTCCCGTAACCTAACTATGCCGACAGGACGTTATTACTAAGCCTACGCCGCCCGTCCATCCGTCCGTCTGTCACATGCCTGTATCTTAGGAACCGTAATACCTAGTCAATTGATTTTTTCACAGAATACGTGTAAGTATGACCGCTATTATGGTAAATAATAATAACAATAAAAAGTCAAAACCCAAAGGGATTCCGACAACGGGATTGTTATAATGGTACCGAGTTACAGACATTGTGATTTGGGTTAATTACTTACTTTAGAATAGGCTGGACTATTTCCAGAGGCCGTGGCGGATCCAGGAATTATTTTTTAAGGGGGCTGAGGGCTCTTCAGATATGATTTGAGGGGGGGGGGGGGGGGCACGACTTTTGGCTTAGCGGTGTCGGTGTTACCGGGCGGCGGCGTTGCCACTGCGAGCGATTCTTCGTGGCATGGTTCATACATTTTCGTATATTTGTTTTTTTTTACCGTTCGCCGCCGCCGCCCCGCTCGCCACCCTGCTTAGCTACCGCTGATAGCGGCCAGGTTGTGGCCAGGCCGTACCGTGACTAGTGCTCTGAACCAACTGAGCTACCGGGTCTCAGTAGCTCAGTTGGGTCAGTTGGTTAAGAGCACTAGTCACGGTACGGCAGAGGTCGCGGGTTCAAATCCCGCTCGGGTCATATGATTTTTGACAATCACTTAAATATTTAATAACTTAATAGAAGCATAACATGGCTTTGACATGTTTCAAATTCACAAAAAATATACATTTATAACGTAAAGACTGAATTAAATCTGTCAGAATTTAAGATTCTGGAGGGGCTTCAGCCTTCTAGCCCCCCCTAGATCTGCCACTGTCCAATGGGCATCCGCATGGCTATTAGCTATGCCATCATATCGAATCGCTATCAATGAGCTGAATGGTATTTCTGACAGTTACTTTTGACATTTTGCAAAATCACAACTTTTTAACAGTAAAATATAACCAAAAACATTTTAAAGCGAAGCCGAAGTTGTGTGACCCAGTCTCCTATTACCGTGCCGGTGCGAAATACCGGCGTCATTCAAAACCCTCCACTGCCAGTTCATTTAAACTTGTGAAATATTTGCAAAAGTTCACAAACTTCTGTTTTTCATTGAAAACACTCCCTTTTCGAGTTTCGTTTGTTTCATTAAGATGGGGTTATTTTACGGTGTTGCCAGTGTTGGGAATTTGGATTAGGGAGATTTTTTTTTTTTGTTTTTTTTTGTTAAGGTAGGTAGGTACCTACCTACTTTCTACTAGGTGCCGATTTGTACTATCTGCCTATTTAATACCTACATATCATAGACAGACGCGGGTAGGTACACACAATGCCTCCGTTGAGTAGCTTTTACAAAAAGCTTAGCCGGCGAGTAGGTACCTACCCCAGTGGCAGCTGTTGTCGCCGACTGCAAGCGACTCTATCAGTTCCTATACATTTTCTATGAGATTGTCTGAAGACTGAAGGCACACTCTGAGCACGGCGAATCGGCGACACTGCAGCACTGTCGCCTGTCGCCTTCAGTACATTTGTTCTGTGCCGCTGTCGCCGGTGTTCGAATTGTACCAAATTCCTATTTCTGTAATGTTTATATTAACAATATTTTTTCCTTTTTGCAGGTAAGTGGAGTAGCAAGATAAATAAGTATTGCTGAGTAAGTATTTAATTAAGGACATTGTAGCGTTGTAATTCCATCCATTCTTGAAAAAAGAAAAACGGATTAATCCTTCCTTTTCCGAGTTTTAATACTTACATTAGCTTTATTTAATTAAAATTCCATGAATTACTTGAAAAAACAAACAGACGATGTAGGTATCCATTCGACGAGTTTTTGTCGATTTTTCTCGACGCTCTCAATTTTCGCGAGGGGATTAATCCTCATTCATTTTTATCCTCATCCGGTTTTTCACCGGCACCAGTGACCCGGATAAATTATCGCCCACGCTGGTACTAAAACGGTATTTTTAATTATTTTTTCGAGAGCCCTATAATGTTGAGGCGTTGTAATGGCTAATTTTGAGGACTTTTATGGTTGTCGATTGTCATATTTTTTGGTTGTTCTAACCTGACGATACATATAAATTTTATAAATAAAATCATGTCATCGCCATCATATTCAGCCGAAAGACGTTCATCTTTACCAACACGTCTCAATTCAGTGAGCACTGAGACGGTCGTGTTGTGTTGGTAAAGGTTTGGTTTCGTACGTTTAGCAAAATAGGTAGGTACCTAGTTATGACTTCGATCAACAATAGCTATATTGTTGATCGAAGAGCTAAGAAAACTTTATAAAATAACAACACATTGTTTTTTAGGAAAATTATACTTTAATCAAAATAACATTTACATAAAAAACTGTTTTTATTTCAAACTTAACTGGAAATAAACACTGTATTATACATATTTTTGACACGTCATGTAAACTGACAATACATTACTAAGTAAGTAGGTATATGTGAATTTTTCGTAGTATGTCGTGTCGTGGTCGTATCGTGAATAATAAAAATCGTTTTTCAGCCAATGAATCTGCTTCGTAATCTGAGGAATAGACCGTATTAGCTCGACAAGAATTTAAATTCCCTTTATTATAAGCTACGCTAATATTTCCACTTTTTCTAAGTCACTTTGGCTAAACGTAATTAAATAAGAGCGGGCCACAAAATAAGCAATATTTATTTATTAATTAGCCAGGGATTTTGTAATTTGTTTTTACAGTAATAAAGTAAAATATGGCTTTGAGAAATTGTATCTTGTTAATTTTGTAGTAAAAAATAAGTTTTCTTTTTTTAATGTTGGTTTTTATGATCGATATTTGAATAATGACAGCTGTAAGCCACCATTTTTTACGTCGCCATTTTCGCTTATGTTTTGTTCATTATCTTGATGGATCGTAAGGCCGCGGCCGGACTGGAACGGCGACAGCGACGCGACGGCGATTTCGTGAACAAATCAATTTCACTTGTTATTTCTGCAGTGCGGCCACCGACATAATATTATGTTTTATATGAGTTTGTTTTCACAAAATCGCCGTCGCGTCGCTGTCGCCGTTCCAGTGCGGCCGCGGCCTTAAGAATCATAATATGCTTGTCGATTTTTTTTTCTGTAACGTTAGAACCACTATTTATGTGCACAGCACTATGCGTAGAACGTCAAATAGTCACTAAACATACTTTACGTGGCATTAATAGTAGACTATTCACCAAGGGGATAAAGCAGTGTCTTATGTCACGGGCGCAATATTGAATCCCGAGTGCAACGAAGGATGGTAGGGTTGACTCCCGAGCGAAGCGAGGGAGTTAAAACTAGCATCCTGAGTGCAGCGAGGGATTCAAGCTCGCCCAAGACGTAGACACGCGTTTATCCCCGAGGAGAATACACTTTTCACACCTTCTGCGAGAAAATAAAAAGCAATAGTAGGATCTAGAATCCAAGTATTTTAAAAGGTATTCTATTCTAATAGAGTTTTAATTACAGTAGTGTAGGATCTATTAGTTTCTATTAGGGGTAGTTATACTGGCTCACTATAACACCAAGTACCTACCTAGATTTACGTAGGTATTTACGTATCATACCAACATGTACGCCTCTAGCATGACTACGCCTGGCTCCCCAGCGTGTACACTATAGACCACACAATGTTGGTCGGTAGTCGGTAGTTTCGTCACTCGACATTTTCAAGAAAATTTGTAGTTTGGTATTTATTTATTCACCACAGCGATTTGCAGTTCGCGCTTTTTTTTTCTTTTGTTTTATAATCGTGACGGCCATGGCCAGTTCGAATTTCAAACAAGTTCTATTGGGTATAGGTACCCCTAAAAATTCGTATGAACACTTTTACAGAGGCCTATACCCATAGGCCTCTGTAAAAGTGTTCATACGAATTTTTAGTTGAGGTTCCAAATTCAAATCACATTATAATAAAACAAGTTTAAACGGATTAAATCGCGTATATTACGGATTTTTACAGAGTTTTCCTGACGTTTCGAACACTTTGCAGCGTTCGTGGTCGTCCTGCGACCTGTTTTATTATAATGTGTAATAATCGCGAAAACCTAAGACATTATTATCAAATCACATTATTGACCAAGGGTTATAATGAAATTCAGTACAATATTATTGCCCATGGGCTTTAATGACCTACTTTAGGTTAGAGTTACATGACATCTAATTTGACATTTTCGAGCAGGTGGTGTGAAAAAAAACTAAACACAAGCATCTTGTACACAATTCAGTTTGTGTACAAAAAAAAACGATCAGAAACAAATCTACTAGTCTACAACAAATACATGAAACTGAAGGATGAAAAAAAATATTTTCCTGTACCCCGTCATGTGGGGTATCATTGGATAGGTCTTTGAAAATACCATAGAAACTGCTAAATGACTTTTTTATATAAGTGCATGTTAAGTGAACTAGGAGCTCCGAAAGTCGTTAATAATGTGTCCCCCCTGTAATTTTCCAACCGCGCTATCGAAAAATCTGGAAAAGATCAAGCTTATGGCATTCAATAAATACTCTCGATTAAAATTGGTTTGAACAAAATACGTCAATAACTTTTTGAAATATTCACTTTTTTCAGTTTTGAGTTCGACAACCGCAAAAAAACTTATATTTGCGGTCGGAAGACTGAAATGCTTCTTGCTACGGAACCCTGCACTGTGCGTGGTCCGACACGCTCTTGCCCGGTTTTTTTTATAGTTCTAATGATGGAAATCTGGATTGAGTATAGGTACTAACCTATACTCAATCCAGATTTCCATCATCATACTTAAGATTCATCTTTATTATAATTAGAGACAGCGAATTGAAAAGCTTACTGGAATTTTTCACATAATTTTGTATAAAATTTTGTTTGTTTTTAATTAAGGATTGGTCTCTACCGTTGCTTCTGAGTAAGAAAAACGCAAGTCGTGATATTCTTCTTCTGGGTATAGCAAAATGAATCTGAAACGAAATGAAACATGATAAATTAATACAATTATAATACTACTAGAAGCTAGTATCACAGCCTCTTATTAATGTCAACCGATCATTAAATAATAATTTTAGAAATTGTATATATGCGAAAGCGTATGTGTGTGTGTGTGTTTGTTACTCCTTCACGCTGAAACGGCTGGACGGATTTCGATGAAATTTGACAAAGAGATAGCCTGGAACCTGTAAAAACTCATAGACTACTTTTCATCGATCAGCTAATTTAAATGCTAAATTAAATTATTTATTGTAGTTAATGTTCTGTGTATTTATCCTAAAGTATTTTCTTATAAACAAAGTTAGCAAGAATCACCTTTCTTTAGAAAAACTCATTTAAAATGTAGCGCCAGTAAAAATAAGGGTATCAATTTAGATACGCGACACAAAAGGAGGAAAACACAAACGCATTAAATAGGTACTTTTCACAAAAGAAGATCTTTAAAAGAAGCCTACGGACCTGGGGGTCTACTCTCTAAGCACGAAATCCGTAGTTTCGACCTAAGCTACGGGCGTTTCTTAATCCGTATCACCTACGGACTTAAGATTAGTTCGGGACCCGAACTAAGAATGAATGATAGCACGATTTGACAGTTGTCCCTATTCCCGATGTGTTTTTATCCGTCCGAAAAATTTAATTTGACACTTGTTTTGACGGAATCTTATGTCTATTGTACTTTTGGACGGGCCCGTATCTTCGGTGACGGACTTACAGAGTAGACCCCCTGGTGAAGGGGTAAAGCAACAGCTACTTCTATCATACAAAACTAGTTCACGTTTTTCTTTCTGTGTTTTTTGCACTGGGAGAATATTTTTCATTGGTAGACAAAAATATTAATATTAATTAGGATTCTAAATTCGATAAAGTTAGTTGTAATTGTATAAAAGCAGTCATTACGAACGCTACAGGGTGTTTGAAAATATTAAAAAGCTGTTAGATGTGATTTACCACTATTACATAGCAAGCAGAAAAATTACCACTAACATAATTTTGTTCTATGACTTCTAAAAGTGATAATAAGTATCAACAAAACAAACACATTTCTAGTGTGAAAGGCTTTATATTTGAAAGCGTAACAGACTGACATACAGTGTTACTTTGGCATTTATAACATTAGTTTAGACTTGACCTTCAATAATCTTCAGTAACATTTTCACGAGAGCAAAATAACCTCTTGTAGTTTAACGGTTATTGCGATGAAATATAGTAACTGTCAGACCGAGTTATCCTTTAAAACTTGGTTATTGTTATTTTCATGTTATCTGTTTAAGAGGTCGCTCCTTCAAAACATTTAATAGTTATAACCTCAGATCATAGAAACAAGGAGATGTGCCAAGGCGCTATCGAACTTGATGCCTGATCTTGAGCAATTGCTCATATTAAAAACGTACGCGCTGGCGACGAACCGAACACGATCGATGGTATAAATACAGTGTTTTAGTTTAGTGCTAGTGTTGAGTGACGATTAACAGTGTTAGATTAAGGGTGTGCGGAATGTTCAATGCGTGGGAGATCTTTTTATTCACAAGGAGCGCTTAATTATGCGCGTAATGGTGTCGAAAAATGTACTAAAAGTGGCATCAGTTGTTCCCGTACTAATTTGCTATGATGGCATATCTCCTTATTTTTATGATCTGGGGTTCCACCGTTCGCACCGCGCGAATTTTCGCTGCAGCGAATCTCCCGTGGCCAAGCCGTAAAAATAGAAACCTGCGCAGTGGCAGACGCTCCATGACGCTTCGCAGCTGGCTGGTGTAGGGCAGCGCGAAGTGTTCCGCGGCGTCCACGTGCTGCACCACCTCGTACGCCCACTCCGACCACTCCTACAGCTTGGCTGTGGACGCGAAACAGTTCTATGTTATATAGATACCTGTACAGCGGTAGACGCTCCATGACGCTTCGCAGCTGGCTGGTGTAGGGCAGCGCGAAGTGTTCCGCGGCGTCCACGTGCTGCACCACCTCGTACGCCCACTCCGACCACTCCTACAGCTTGGCTGTGGACGCGAAACAGTTCTATGTTATATAGATACCTGTACAGCGGTAGACGCTCCATGACGCTTCGCAGCTGGCTGGTGTAGGGCAGCGCGAAGTGTTCCGCGGCGTCCACGTGCTGCACCACCTCGTACGCCCACTCCGACCACTCCTACAGCTTGGCTGTGGACGCGAAACAGTTCTATGTTATATAGATACCTGTACAGCGGTAGACGCTCCATGACGCTTCGCAGCTGGCTGGTGTAGGGCAGCGCGAAGTGTTCCGCGGCGTCCACGTGCTGCACCACCTCGTACGCCCACTCCGACCACTCCTACAGCTTGGCTGTGGACGCGAAACAGTTCTATGTTATATAGATACCTGTACAGCGGTAGACGCTCCATGACGCTTCGCAGCTGGCTGGTGTAGGGCAGCGCGAAGTGTTCCGCGGCGTCCACGTGCTGCACCATCTCGTACGCCCACTCCGACCACTCGTATAGCTTGGCTGTGGACACAGTGGGCCAAATACGAGTTATTTTGACGTATGGTATCGTAAAAATGTAAACATAATTTGAATCTAAATAAGTTTTATGCTAAAAGATTTTTTTCAAAACTAGCTTTTATAATGACTACTCCCCAACTCCATCATGAAACCCTGGATATCATATGGGTCTGTAGTACTTGTCAAGACAAATCCGACGAGCCCAAACACGACGGAGTTATGTTAAGAAGTTGAGGAGTTCCTATAGCCACTTCCCAGCTCCATCATGAGACCACCTCCATGGTAGCATATTATTAAGTGACATACGCGTTCCAAATTACAGCTCAATCGGTTGAGAGAAACTGGTCTATAATACAGTTGCAAGATTTCGCCCGGTACACACATTTCCAGTATAACATTAATAATAGTCGTACCTTCAACTTCACTGTTTAAATGGAAGTGGCTGAGGTCTGGTATGTCCAGGATGACGTCCAGATTCTCGTCTTCTAACTGCATGTAGATCAGTCCTTTCTTCTCTTTCAACTTATACGGGTATGTGACGCCGATAGTCGCTGGAAAAAGAGGTCATTTTTTAAAGTTATATGTTATCAAAGCACTGGTGGCCCTTGGTGGACTTACAAGGTCATGGGTTCGAACCCCAGCAGGCGCACACTTTGTGCAATTTGTTTCATTACTACTGCTCCAAAAACGGTGAAGGAAAACATCATGAGGCAACCAAATAATTCGAAGACATGAGACGTCCACCAACGTGTGAACATTTATACCTTAGCTGATTATGCTTATGCTACTCGTATATCAGAAAATGACATGCAAATAATTATACTCTTCGTCCTGCAAATTATAAGCGACGTGCAAAGTTCAGCTACCCATCGAATTAAATTGGTATGAACCGAATTTCGAATAATTTTAGCGGAGCCACAAGCCATGGTTGATTTTGACAATCACAGATAAATTACATGTTGATCAACGTATTGTCATTGCAAATAAACTAATTTAGGGGTTGCGTACCCAAATTTTTGGGTTTAATTTTGAACGTGTGCAAATTATTAACGAAATTTCGCCCAAGGTACTGTAGGCTCATTATCGTTCTGTCGTCAAATCTCACGTCGAATACTAAGTAATTGGTTGTTATGACTGTAGCCAACCTTTCAAAAATTGTGTGACAGTTGCTCAATAACCATGTTTTATTAACACTTTTGTTTGCCACGAAACTGATTGTATTTTATTATTGAAGTTATTATATTATTATTCCTCCATGTGTCACATTTGAAGAATCAGCCTCATTCAGATCAATCAGCCCCGGATCTAGGGGGTGGGGGGGGGGCTAGCCAGGGCCCGTGCCCCTGGCGGCAAATTCAAGCTTGGTAGATGAATACACTCTCAGTGTATTCGTCTACGAAGCGTAGTAATCGCAAAGAGCAGCGCTAGACCGGTCGTTGTGGCGTTCTTTGGAGGACGCCTATGTCCATCAGCATCAATGGCGTGTTATGGCTGAAATGATGATGATAAAAGTAAAAATATTGTCGGGCGGGGGCGGCATTTTTCGGTTTTTGCCCTGCCTCTAAATAATTCAAGATCCGGGGCTGCTGTCGACAGACAAAGACGAATTTATAGGTAATTATTATTTTCCTATGCATTCGACAGATTCCAAGAAAATCGCTACGTCACTGACAAATAGCTCACAGCCTACCTAAATCAGTGAGTCTAGAAGCATTAAAAATTGTACAGAAGTTCCATAAAGATAGGTAACGTAGGTGAGTACTAAAAAGAACTCTTGAAAATTCATAAGGGAATTAAATAAGGGAAGAAAATTCAGATGGTTCTTCAAATGTGCCCAATATAAAGCCCTTTAAGTATATTTCTATACAACCAAAAGATCCTACGTATCACCTCTTGTTTCAAGTGATAATCTTAACAAACTTGTTGGAGGATCCGCTGGGCTCTTGATAACAATAGGTTCTAAACAATGGGCCCTGGAGTGCACGCCAGACATTCATGGGGACCTATTGAACTGGGACCAATTAGTGCGTGGTTGTACACGAACAAACGATACGTGGATGAGGATAGGGTAGACTAGGTATGCTACACAACGACATCTATCGGCATCATAACTGTATGTGGTAAGTGGATGCTGGTTTCTATATTCAATACTAGCTTCCGCCCGCGGCTTCGCCCGCATTTTTGGGATGAAAAGTAGCCTATGTGTTATTCTGATGTATAAGCTATATTACTGTAAAGTGAGTGCAGTGATAGCCTAGTGGATTAACCATGTGCCTCCCACGACGAATGGTTCGAGTTCGATCCCGAGGCACGCACCGCTGACTTTTCGAAGTCATGTGCGTATTAGAAATTAATTATCACTTGCTTTAACGGTGAAGGAAAACATCGTGAGGAAACAGGCATGTCCTAGAACCAAAAATTCGAAGACATGTGACGTCCACCAACCCGCACTGGGCCCGCGTGGTGGACTACGGCCCACTCCCTCTCACAGAGGAGGCCTGTGTCCCAGCAGTGGGAACATTATAGGCCGATTATGCTGTAAAGTGTAAGTTTCATCAAAATCCGTTCAGGAGTTTTTGCGTGAAAGAGTAACAAATATCCATCCATACATCCTCACAAACTTTCACAATAAAGGTCAATGAATAGGACTCAATACTCAATTCTTTATTGCATTCCATAATGTTTTGACAGGTGGTACACTTATATTCTAGCAACAGTGTTATTTAATTACCCGACTGCTTTACGATTCGTGGTCTTTTTATTCACAAACACCTTCATTACAACGGTTAATTAATTTATTCATAAACAACTTCATTACACCCAAAATTAATATTAAGGCGAAGGTAAATGGTAACGGCCAGTTTTAAATCTCTTATTTCGCCGTCAAATAATGCAGGTTAGTTGTGCATTTTTTTTATGTTAAACTAGAACATATATACATCAATCGTACCTGTGAATATTTAACTATTGTTGTAAAATACTTAATGAAATAAATTCATGAATTCGTGTCTACCCAAAACATAAAAACGTAATTACTTTCAAACCGCTTAAGATATTTTCATGATTTGTTTTGTGTGAAAAGACTATGTTACTACCTATAATAATACCTGTTACTTTTTTTTTATTTTATGTTTTAGATACTAAAAAGTAATAATACGTCTAATTCTGCACAGCGCGCTCCTTGATAGGCGAGTCGTATTGCTCGGTGGATGTATGTCGCGTTGCTTGAGCTCAGCGCAGAACACTCAAGCTATACCGCCCAAATCACTCAAGGCCGTTGGCGTATACCGGGGCCTTAATATTGAATTTGAACAATTTTAGTATCTTCCCAAATTGATATTGTTTTCATTTTCGCAAGCGTTAAATAGTATAATTGAGCTCGCTGACAATGTCCTCCCCGATTAAATTGAAACACACTTTATAGACTCTACCTATTATTTAGTCTTTTTGGCATTATACAGGGTGGAATGAGAAGTGATCATTGGTAAGAAAAGTATATTACCTAAATATTGATGATAGCAAATTTTACTCAAAATAAACATTCATTTTCATTTAAACAATAGTTTAGGTAAATAAATGTATTCAAAGTTTATTTCAAACTTGCTTGCCTCATCCGGTCATCAAACCAACTGCAATGCTCAACTTCATCTTGTAATTTTAAGAAATTATCAATCGACACAGTCAGTGATGATGTTTTTTTTACCCTTTGTACGTTACTTCCGCCCGCGGCTTCGCCCGCGTTTTTGGGATAAAAAGTAGCCTATGTGTTATTCTGATGTATTAATAAGCTATATTACTGTAAAGTTTCATCAAAATCCGTTCAGTAGTTTTGCGTGAAAGAGTAACAAACATCCATACATCCATCCATCTATCCATACTTCCTCACAAACTTTCACGTTTATAATGTTAGTAGGATAGGATAGGATAGTAGGGAACTACTAAACTCCATACCGATGTAATAAATGAAGTTCTTATTCAAAAGCACTCACCGTTGCCAGTGAACCTCATCAAGGGATCTGAAAAATGTACAAATGGTTACTTCATTACTTTAATAAATAAGTTTTATGTTGAAAAACATTTTTGAGAAGAAAGAAAGAAAGAAAGAAAGAAAAGAAAGAAAAAACATTTATTTGGCACAACCGCATAACACAGATAGACACACAGACAAAAAAAATACAAGTTCTTAAAATTAAAGTAGTTGCTGTGTGCCTAGCGGCTTTGCCGAATAGGTCCAGTTCAGCATAAATGCCAGACCACTAGTGCCTGGCGCTGGTTTTCAACTGGACCTAGTTGTGAGTTGAGAACAAGCTTTTATAATGACCAGTTCTTCCCAGCTCCATCATGAGACCCTGGACATAATCTAGGACTATAGTACTTGTCAAGACAAATCCAACAAACCCAAACACGACGGAGTTATGTTGTCGCAGAGTGCCTCTCCTCTGACCTCTCAAGCCTCGCCTAGCTATGAGAGGGAGCCTCCACAGACACAAATCTTGATATTGAATAAAACACGATGGATGGATGGAGATGTATATTGCGAGACGTAGTTTTTGCACTTTACAACTGTTCACAACTGGTATATAAAAACTGTTACAAAAGACGTTTTACTTATGACTTTGCACACATTTCATTTGTAGGTAACAAAATATAACAGAACAGCGGTTCAGCGGTCCACAAGTGATGTCGTTGGAGACCAGACAAAGAGTGACGAAACAATGAAATAAATGCATAAAAATATGAGATGTTCTAATTTTGAAATTTGAAGTTCCAATCTGGAAGAATGGAGTGGATGAAGTGGCCAGTAATGGAAGATTATCACAGCACTAAATGATGAATGAAGGATGACTCCGTCACAATGTTAAGAAGTTGAGGAGTTCCTATAGCCACCTCCTGGCTCCATCATGTGACCATCTCCCTGGTACCATATTATTGCATTGTAAGACCGCAGGCGGAAGCTAGTAGTAAAAGGGAGGAAATTGTTATAATTTCTGTGAATTAATTTGATTAAATTAAACAAAATTTAAATAAACTTACTCTTCTGCGGTTGTATGACGTTGAAATCTGAAACAAGAGAATGATATCATTCAAAATAATGTGAATCAACAAAATTAATTAGCTTTGATGAATAAATTGAGGTTTTTACGCTTGAATAGGCTTGTTTATCTTCTTCGCCGTTGTAAAATGAATAAGAAGAGAGACTTATGAAAACAAACAAACAACTACCCACTTTCTAAATAATTCCTTTGTTAAATGTTAATATTACGAAACACACTGAGGCAATTTAAAATAAAAAAAACCGGACAAGTGCGAGTATGCCTCGCGCCCTAAGGGTTCCGACATATGATCATAGATGGCGCTACTGCATACTTCCAATGGCGCCATCTATGAACAGATGGCTCTACTTATGGTCCGGTGACTGACGGCGGACAACAAAGTGATCCTATAAGGGTTCCGTTTTTCCTTTTGAGGTACGGAACCCTAAAAAACAAAGAGAACTTCAGTATTTATCTAATGGTTTTTCTTAAACACGAATGAAGGTTTCTTTCACGTATGTAATCATCGTTATTGTTTTTACACTACAACTGCTAAAAAGATTTTTGTGATTCTAAAATAAATTACACTTGCGGGTCACATTCATAAGCAACGTGTATCGAAATACGTGGTCATATTTAATTAAGGGGGTTGCTTGAACTCTTACTATACAAAGCAATATTTGATAGGTCAAAAATCGGGCAAATTTTTTCGACTCTCAATACGAATTGGCTCGATCAGCTGATGCCATTTGCATGGAGAAATTGAAGAGTCGAAAAAAATATCCGATTTTTTTATTGACCTATTATGTTGCTTGAATTAATACCTAGTCCACTGATACTCGTCAGTGGCGTAGCTAGGCGTGGGCGAAGCGGGCCCTCGCCCACGGCCTCGCACTTTTAGGAGCCTCGTGAGGCCCCTTTAAGTGCGATGCCCTTGACTTTACCACAGATGACTAATTATTTTGATCATTGTTACGCTCTAAAAGGAACGTCATTTAAAAGCGTGTTTGTTTGGGGCCTCGCAAGAAGCCCGTTGTAACTACCGTGTGTGTAGGCAGATATGTCGTGTCAAAGCATGTTTCGTAGGATAGATCTATTAGGTAGATCTTAGGAACGAAAGAAAAGGGGCCTCGCTGATGCGACTTCGCCCACGTCTATAGTAGTCTACGCTGCGCCTCTGCACGTTGTATATGCTATACACGGCTTAAAAAGTTTAGTTCTATTAGTTTAGTTTAATTATTGGTAAAATATCATAACGGAAGGGTGACAGTTGATTATCACAAAGGGTAAAAGTTCTGCACATCTTACCGCGATCAGGTCTCACGCACACCTTGATTGTGTCCTTGACTTGTTGAATCCTCAGTGGAAGTTCCAGTACTATCGTGAATTTCTTGGGTTCGCTTTCGAATCTGAAAAATTAACAGAAGTAATGCTATTATTAGCTGAAATTTATACCCATGTGGAGGGGCTCGTGGCTAAATGATAGCTGCGCTGATCGATCGATTTCGTTATGCTGGGCTTGCCGCGGTCAGTCCTTGGATAGTTGACCGTTTTTAACACATCGAGACCCCTCCGTGCCTCGAAGAGGACGTTAAGCAGTCGTTCCCGGTTGTCATAAGAACATCTTTGACAGTCGTCACGAGCAGGCCCGAAAGTCTGACAACTGGTCTAACATTTGAATACCGATATTACCCAATAATTAGGGTCAGGTCAGACAGATAGGTCAGATGTCAGTCGCTTCATACAAAATATTGGTATTCAGCCGCAACTAGTTAGACTGGAACCCCAATTTAAGTAGTTTGGGAAAAGGCTAAGCGGATGTGCAGTGATAGCCTAGTGAATTAACCATGTGCCTCCCACGGCGAATGGTTCGAGTTCGATCCCGAGGCACGCACCGCTGACTTTTCGAAGTCATGTGCGTATTAAAAATTACATAATAATTATCACTTGCTTTAACGGTGAAGGAAAACATCGTGAGGAAACCGGCATGTCCTAGAACCAAAAATTCGAAGACATGTGACGTCCACCAACCCGCACGGCCCACTCCTTCTCACAGAGGAGGCTTGTGTCCCAGCAGTGGGATCATTATAGGCCGATTATGCTATGCTTATTATGCTAAGCGGATGATTATACGCACGTAATAGCAGCAAGCTCGCTCTCCTCCAAGCCAGTCAGCTTGACGCAGGTGCCTCCTCCGTACGCGAACACATAGTGCTCATAGGTAGGTATACCCAGCCAGTCGTTACCCAGCAGGACATTGTCCCGCAAAGCCTTGTACTGCCGCTTAAAGCACTCGAAGTCGGTCGTGTGGCAGGATATTATGTAGCGGTCTGGAATTAAAGAGAGCTATGGGCCGATCACGAGTTATTTTGATGTATGGTATCGTAAATGTATGCATTAAGCCGCAAACGCTTATACACGTTGATAAAAGAAAGACATATTTGTGTTGACGTGATAAAACGTTGTGTCAACTAGCGTTTTTCGAATTTGACGTCATCATAACGTTGCTCCGCTGCAAGTGATATTTAAACTTTGCTATAAGAGATACTTGAAGTATTAATAGTGTGGAGACTAACATATATTATAAGACACCTAATTTTAGACTGAAATTAAGTTGTCTAGACGCTTGTTAGGAGGGGGCCCCTTACATATCGAGGAATATGTCGGGATAACGGCTTTATTTGGTACTTCCAGTATAAAGACTTATCTCTATACTTATTGTATAGAGATAAGTCTTGTTACATAAAGTTATGATACTTATGATGTAAGAGAAAAAAAATCGAATCGCATCATTCGATTTTTGAGATCTCATATATTTTTTATCGACAATATATCTCCCTTCGTAATACTTATTAAAATCATTTTACAAGACCTAATAATAATGTTCCACTCACAAAAAATGCTGTTAAAACAAACTCTTTTCAAAAACTTCGACAAAAAAATAACAAAACAAACATAAAGAAAAACATCTCTAACAAATGGATGTCGCTAATAGGGGTGAAAGTCTCAGATCATAGAAACAAGGAGATATGCCATCATAGCAAATTAGTACGGGAATAACTGATGCCACTTTTAGTAATTTTTCGACACAATTACGCGCATAATTAAGCGGTCCTTGTGAATAAAAACATCTCTAACAAATGGATGTCGCTAATAGGGGTGAAAGTCTCAGATCATAGAAACAAGGAGATATGCCATCATAGCAAATTAGTACGGGAATAACTGATGCCACTTTTAGTAATTTTTCGACACAATTACGCGCATAATTAAGCGGTCCTTGTGAATAAAAAGATCTCCCACGAGAGTGTTAGATTGAGGGTGTGCGGAATGTTCAATGAACATTCCGCACACCCTCAATCTAACACTGTTAGTCGTCACTCAACACTAACACTAAACTAAAACACTGTATTTATACCATCGATCGTGTTCGGTTCGTCGCCAGCGCGTACGTTTTTAATATGAGCAATTTGCTCAAGATCAAGCTCAATAGCGCCTTGGCACATCTCCTTCTATGATCTGAGAGTGAAAGTATTAAAAATGTCAACTGACGACTGAAACATTTCCTATACCTATAGTGTATATTTATGTATTGTCACCCCTGAAATGGAGGGGCGATTATAGGGAATGCTTTTGTGTGCGTGCCGACAATTTTAGCGTACAGTTGCATCTGTTATTTGAAATAGGAAACGGATGTGATTTAAAAAAACCGGCCAAGTGCGAGTCGGACTCGCGCACAAAGGGTTCCGTACCTCCTATACAACATTAGACACTGTACTATACCTTTTAATAAGATCGAGAAAAAAACGGCAAAAAATGACGTTTGTTGTATGGAAGCCCATTCTGTATTCTGTAAAATTGTCATTTTTTTTGTAAACTAATTGATTTTGAGCTGCAACTTTGCATACCTACATAATTTTAAATACTAGATAGGTACACTTTTCACCCCGTTCGTATATAAATATATGCCCTTGTTGTTACACGCTGTGTAAGCGATTTAAAACATGTTTAAGCTAGATGTGGTCTAATGAAGCGTTCATCTCATTCACTTCACAATGAACTGACGTTCTTCATTTGTTGATTTTCTAAAAGTTTACCATCTGTCCGTGGGTAGAGTGCCCACGAGTTGAGCCAACACAAAGTGCATGTAAGTGATATGCTTGTAAACTTGGTAAACTATACCGCACAGGTTTATGCCGTAAACATAGGTGTTGTGGTGCTATATTCTTTATCTTTTTCTATTTTTATCCAGTAGAAAATGGATGCTATAACGCCCATCCCCAACCCCCACCCGTCTTTATATGTAACAAGCCACCCGCCCCAGCACAGGTGCAATCTATTATTTGATGTGATGACATATCACAAAATTGAGATTTCTATAATGTATCTAAGTTAAATACTAACGTATTATACACATAAACCTTCCGGAATGAATTCTCTAAATGATGGTGAAAACCGCATCAAGATCCATTGTGTAGATTAGAAAAACTAAGCGGACAAACAGACAGACACAGCGATTTTGTTTAATACTGGTTATACTTAACCCCAAATCTCACCACGAAATATCAAAAACCGGACAAGTGCGAGTATGCCTCGCGCCCTAAGGGTTCCGACATATGATCATAGATGGCGCTACTGCTACTTCCAATGGCGCCATCTATGAGCAGATGGCTCCACTTATGGTCCGGTGACTGACGGCGGACAACAAAGTGATCCTATAAGGGTTCCGTTTTTCCTTTTGAGGTACGGAACCCTTAAAACCCCAAAATCGCCCATAATAGGCATTGGCCTATTATTGAAAATTCTTCTTTTTTCTGGGCGAATGGTGTGATGAGGGTAAAGATTGCTTTACCCTCATCACACCATTCGCCCAGAAAAAAGAAGAATTTTCAAAACCGGGTCAGAATGACGCGCCAACAGATAATAATATCTATACTATAATAACATAAAGCTGAAGTTGAGTTTGTTTGAACGCGCTAATCTCTGGAACCACTAGTTGGATTTGATTTTTTTTTTTGTATACGATAGCCAGATTCATGAGGAATAGTCTAGACTATTTGCCCAGCAACGGGGGTGAAACCGCGGGAAACAGCTAGTATCCTATTTAAAAAGCAAAAAACAATCGCGAGACGAATTGAATAGATGTTAACAAAGGGTGTGTTTTGTTGAAATATAAAACAGCTCGGTACCGGGACTTGTAGGTACCGGTACTCGCTCATAAATATTTACTACGCGGGAATTTTTGATATCGGAGTTAACGAACTGTAGGAAGGACCAACTTCGTTTATCATTTCTGCCGGTCTCCCTGAAGGGACAGATTAATAATGCATGCTGCCTAAACCTGTTCACATGTGCGTACCTTAAAATTTCAGATTTATTTAATTTTCTAGCCCTTTTTCCGTGGTTTCTACGTGAAACGTTTTGGCTAGGATCAATTGGTGGTATCTAGTTCCGTTTTTGTTTCGTTTTTCTTGCGAGTTTTTTTTTTGTGAGACCGATTAATAATGGAAATTGAGAAAGGGTTGGGGAAGGGCTCAGATCATAGAAAAAAGGAGATATGCCATCATAGCAAATTAGTACGGGAACAATTGATGCCACTTTTAGTACATTTTTCGACACAATTACGCGCATAATTAAGCGCTCCTTGTGAATAAAAAGATCTCCCACGCATTGAACATTCCGCACACCCTCAATCTAACACTGTTAATCGTCACTCAACACTAGCACTAAACTAAAACACTGTATTTATACCATCGATCGTGTTCGGTTCGTCGCCAGCGCGTACGTTTTTAATATGAGCAATTTACTCAAGATCGGCATCAAGCTCGATAGCGCCTTGGCACATCTCCTTGTTTCTATGATCTGAAGGGAAGGGCAATCTGTTGAAAGAAATTTTCGAGCTTTTGTAAGCAGAACAAAGTTTGTTGAGCAGTTTACCCAACTGCGATGTCTTGTAGGTTCTAGTCTTGTTGCCTAAGTAAAGTCTGCAAATAGTGAATAAGGTACCTAATCATGCTTTCAGAAATTTAGATATATTAGCTTCTACCCGCGGCTTCACCCGCGTTTTTGGGATAAAAAGTAGCCTATGTGTTATTCTGATGTATATGCTATATTACTGTAAAGTTTCATCAAAATCCGTCTAGTAGTTTTTGCGTGAAAGAGTAACAAACATCCATACATACAGCCATCCTCACAAACTTTCGCATTTATAATATTAGTAAGATAAGATTCATTGCAGCGACCTAACAGGCTTCTGATGCGAATATTTGAGAAAATTTGTAAGTAATTATTATGTACTGTTTTGTTAGTTTTTTCTGTAATTAAGGATCATGTCTAACGTTACATAAGACGAACGCACAAGTAATAACTTGTGCGTTCGTCTTGATAATAATCAAGGAAACTTGTTTAACCTTAATATGGAGTCCTAACAAAGTTACGTCCAAGGATCGCCGGAACAATGTTAATGTGATGACGAGGCGTTTCGTGCCCTGTATAATATACTAGCACATTGTCCACGACATCGTCCGCGTGACATACAAGAACTGTACATTTTTTCTAAATAAAAAGTAGCTTGAATCGGTTTCTTCTAGGCAAGCGTGCTCCATCGTAGACCTCATCATCGCTTAACTTCAGGCGAGATGGCGGTCAAACGCAAGCCTATTAACTAATAAAACAAAAACACTAGTTGACAAGCCGACGAACTTTTCAAACATAAGAAGCGATGGATCGTGTCGCGTTGTCAAAATGGAACGGATATTATCGACGGTGTGTTACGCAAATTGACCTGCTCCAGGACCGATGGAGGCCCGTTCATTAGTCATCTCCTCAGATCATAGAAACAAGGAGATATGCCATCATAGCAAATTAGTACGGGAACAACTGTCGCCACTTTTAGAACATTTTTCGACACAATTACAAGCGCTCCTTGTGAATAAAAAGATCTCTCACACATTAAAAATTCCGCACACCCTCATTCGTAACACTGTTAATCGTTACTCAACACTAGCACTAAACTAAAACACTGTATTTATATCATCGATCGTGTTCGGTTCGTCACCAGCGTGTACTTTTTATATACGGTCAATGTGACCATATGAAAGCGTCAAGCTCAATAGCGCCTTGGCACATCTCCCTTGTTTCTATGATCTGAGGTCATCTCCAACCACGCGGGTCGCCGAAAGAGCGGGAAAACTTCAATGTACAAAAATAGTCCGGCTTCATCTGCCTCATAACTTTTTAATTTTCCGGGATATAAAAGTTACCTTTTTGCTTTTTCGGATAGGTACTAAATTACTTTTCTGCCAAATTTCATAAAACTAGTTCACTATGACCGTGAAATGTACAGTAGTAATGTGTAAAAATCTATACGAAAATAAAATGCTTAGCTGGTTTTCTCCTAAACGATAGATTTACTGTTGAAATCATCATTTGTAGCAACTTTTGAAAATGTTTCGAAGAGCAGGAGTAGGTACAATTTTTGCAAAAAAAAAACAAAATTAATCTTTTTCTCAAAAGTCCTTCTACGCCACGCCGTTATAGGTACCTACCTACATTTGAAAAACTCTAGATGGTTTTCTGAAAAGAAATCTCCCTATCTCAAACGGTTGGCATAGTTGCTATAACTATCGCTGTTCAAAACCTAACCCTGTATTCTCTTAAGCATAATACCTACTCACTTTCTTACAAAATTAAAGAAGAAAGGATTGCTCCTGTTGGGCGTTTTTCCATTGGCTGCATGGCACCGGTACGACACGGCGACGCGACGGCACGACGCTAGCCGAGGGAAGCAAAAATGTATCGTGCATCACCGACGCCAGTGCAAAGACCTCAGCTCATAGAAACAAGGAGATATGCCATTATAGCAAATTAGTACAGGAATAACTGTCGCCGCTTTTAGTACATTTTTCGACACAATTACAAGCGCTCCTTGTGATTAAAAAGACACACATTAAAAATTCCGCACACCCTCAATCTAACACACTAGCACTAAACTAAAACACTATATTTATATCATCAATCGCGTTCGGTTCGTCGCCAGGATGTACTTTTTTAACACGATCAATGTGATCAAACTAAAGCATCACGCTCAATAGCGCCTTGGCACATCTCCCTTGTTTCTGTCATCTGAGGCAAAGACCGTCATATTTTGATATATTTTTGCTTCCCTCGGCTGCAGTCACCATGTGCAGCCCATGGAAAAAAACGCCCATTAAATAAAAGACACAACCAGAAGGGACCAATCGTCCGCAACAATAACAATGCCAGCGCGGGCTCTGGCATGTTCTGAATAATTCCGACATACCTTCACACGGTCGGAACCTTCTGAAACTTTCCGAAGGGATTCAAGTAAATGGGTTTGTGCTAATGGAATAGCTTTAGTAAAGAGTTATTTTCTGTAGATTATTTTTATATGGGGCCTTTTTGGTGCGGGATTGTAAGACAAAAATTGAATAATTTTGAAGAAAATCGATAAAAACGTTTTTTTTTTATCTTATGTCTGATTTCTTTTGTATTTTTGTAACAATTGATTAATTTAAATTATAAATTTGATCGATTAATTCTTCAAAAATTTTTTTCATTAAAAGCGACATTATTCCTAAGTGCTATCAGGCTACTTTTTGTCCCGAAAAAATGCACAGTTCCTGCGGGTCACACGGACGAAGTTGCGGGTAAAGTGCTAGTAAATAATAAATGATATAGAGGCTTATGTGGACCAGCAGTAGACGTCTTTCAGTTAATGTGATGATTATGAATCTAGGCAAGGTTTTACCCTCAGATCATAGATTTTACCATATACTGCGGGATTATAATATGTATAAATGCCTTTAATCTCGTTAGTGAGAATCAAAAATATTATGGCATTTCTACGACATTGACATGAGGATTATTGCTTAGAAAGTATAAAATGGAAAAAAGAACATCCTGTATTTTTATGATGCCGATTGAAAGGGTTAATTTAATTATATGCATTAATTTCTTCAAGTCCTTCATATTTGGTCGGTTCGATTCCCAGATGAAGCAAGCAACTTTTTTAAATCTTTGAATGCAGTATCCTATCTATAACTTAGTTTTAAAAATTAAGTAAAGTCTCCATTAATCAAAACTTCCTATCTCTATTATCTCTCTCTATTTAAAGTACTTTCCTTCCATGTGACATAGCCGTGGGACACTTTGTATAAGGTACAAATATGAAATAGAGTAATGTCCAATAAATTACTCTAGGACCGTTCTGTGTCATCTGAGATCTAATTAGGCGCAATGTCAGGACGAACTGCGGGTGACAATTATAGACCTTATAAACCTATCTTTCTAGGTAAATAGAGATATAATTGTGTGTAACTTGTATGTCTCTTAAACCCTGATGTTCCCTGACTTTTGACCCTGAAAGTCTAAGGGACTTTCAGGGTCATAAATCTTTTAATAACTTTTACTATGGGAGTAACCCTGAAATCGCGAAAAAAAAATAGAAAATCTGCTGCTCCATACATTTTGTTGAGTTATGTTATGTGAACATAAATGTATGGAACAGCAAATTTTTTTTTGTGATTTCTGGGTGAAAATTGTTCATAATGGTGATATAATGACCCCTTTTGGGATCGAACAGGGTTCGTTACATCTGTATGTATAACCCATTAATCAAATCAAACACTTCACTCAATTCCCATACATTACGTCATAATACTCTTACCCTTACTAGTTTAACAGCCTTGAGAAGTATTACAAGATAATTGTGTAGACAGGACTCCTACCGAGCGGGGAATAATCTACCGGCGGGGATTAAAAGTGATTGTCCTGCGGTTTGCGGTAGACGTGGTCGTACTGGTCGGTTCTATTGTTACGGTTTTACTTTGAGAGAGAGTATTTATGAAACGGCTTAAAATATTAAAACACCAGTAAGTTCTGTTTCTAGAGATCTGGTCTTCAAGTCGTGAGTGAATCGGATCTAGACAAGCATGCTCCATCGTAGAGCGCATAGAGATGGCAGTCAAACACAAAACAACAGCCTGTAAGTTATCACTTAATGTTGTGATCACCAGTATCCAATAATGTTTTTCAATTATAGGTACCTAGGTACTTATGGTTAATTTCAGTTAAGAATTATAAAAAGAATTGAGATCATTCCTAAATGTACACTACCTAAATGAATGGTGAAAAGTTAGAGTCCATGGTTACTGATTTAAAAAAAACTTTTTAAATTATTTTATTGGGATACCTGCATAATATAAATTAATGTAACAGATTTTCAAATAAAACTGCTTTTATTCTTGTTCCTAACACCGTAAAATTACAATGGTAACTCACCTAGTTTGTCAACGTAGATCTTACTGTCACAGTAACCAACTGACAAAATGATTAAATACCACACGCGCATGTTGAACGGAATTATTTAATTAATTAAAACAACAAATAATAATTACGATGCTACGTTGCATTGACGTGCCGCGCCGTCCTGCGCATGCGACTAATGTTACACAAATATTTTTCAAATTGAAAACACAACCGCTGCGACTGCGGACTTCGAACAATTTGGGGGCGCATCGATTTAAGATTTTTTTTATAGGTATACGAGCACGCACAATAGGTACCTAGTTTTCCTCCAAAATTTAAGGAGATATTTGTTTTTTAAGTAGGTATTACTTACACATAGATCTTTTGTAACGGTGTCTGTTACCATAAACTAGAACACAGAAATTATAATAAATGTATTTTTTAAAATTTATTATCAATAAATTAGCGTAATTTCGACGATATTGGTACCGATTCTGTTGTTTACAAACTAAACTAATTTAGTCTCACTATGTCTCTTTCTAACGAAAAACATGAGAAAGGGATAGAAAATATTTAATCCTGTCAAATTAGTCCACTTCCTTCATTTCAATGTGAATTTAGTCGGTTTCACAAAAGGACACGACTATTTTCCCGTAAATGACAAGGGCGTAGACTAATTTGATAGTTCTTAATATTTTCTGCCCTTTTTCAATGATATTTGTAAGAAAGTGATATGGTGTGATTAAAATTAGTTTAGTGCAATGTTCAACACTCAGATCATAGACACAAGGAGATATGCCATCATAGCGAATTAGTACGGGAACAACTGTCGCCACTTTTTGAATATTTTTCGACACAATTACAAGTGCTCCTTGTGAATAAAAAGATCTCCCACACAATAAAAAATCCGCACACCCTCAATCTAACACTGTTAATCGTTACTCAACACTAGCACTAAACTAAAACACTGTATTTATATCATCGATCATGTTCGGTTCGACGCCAGCGTGTACTTTTTATATACGGTCAATGTGACCGTATGAAAGCGTCAAGCTCAATAGCGCCTTGGCACATCTCCCTTGTTTCTATGATCTGAGGTTCAACAGAAACAGAACCAGAAAACCAATATGTGTAGTTTATTTTTAGTTTAATAGAAATATTTCAACAGTAGATAAGTGTGTTGTAGTTTGGGAAAGCCAAAATTCCTACCAAAATGAAATAAAGCGTTCAGTGTCATGCCTTTAGCACGCCTCAGGAAGGGGGGACAAAGTTTAGCATTTTTTTAAAGATTCATTTATTACGTGTAGATTCTGTGTTCTTTGCATAATAAGTACCTTACTGTATCATCTGCCTAGTTTTCCCAAATTATATTGGGGTCCGCATCCAGTCTAACTAGTTTTTGGCTGAATATCAATATTTTACGTGGAGCGACTGCCATCTGACCTCCACAACCCAATTAATGGGTAATACCGGTATTCGAATGTTAGACCAGCTGTCAGACTTTTAGGGCTTCTGACTACCCGTAACGATTGTCAAAGATATTGCTATGACAACCGGGACCGACTGCTTAACGTGCTCTCCGAGGCACGGAGGGGTCTCGATGTGTAAAGAACGGTCACCCATCCAAGGACTGACCGCGGCAAGCGCAGCCTAACTTCACAGATCGATCGATCAACGCGGCCGTCATTTAGCCACGAGCCCCTCTTACCTAAGTACCTTACTGTATATTATATAATATTTACTTTTGTCTTTAATTGGGTTTGATAAACAAGTATAAGGAAGGAAAACATAATGTAGGTAATATCTACAAGTATTTTTAGAAATGACACTGATGCAATTAGCCCTGAAGAATCCATCGTACTTATACCTATAGTTATGATTCAATTCCCTACCTTAATAACCAAACCGATGATAGAAAAAAATAATTTCGTTTTTAAAAATGGAACATTAAAACCTAAGTAATGTACAATTTTATTATTACGACTCATATGATTTTTAAGTAGGTACCTAAATAAAGGCGTATAAGACTTTTGTCAAGAACTCTACTGTACCTCTTCTAAACAGTCATTGTAACAAGCGCCTTGATAAGTTTGAGTGTAGTCAAATAAGGTCACTTTACTAGGACATATCAAACACTTCCTTCTAAATTGTTTTGGGAAATCCTTGAGCATCTACTATTAACTGACTAAGCAGGCAAGATGGGTCCAAAGATAATGTCAGTGTAAATTCCCCCCATAATGTATGTAAATAGCGAACCCTTACGTAATTGTCTAACATAAGGGAGGACATGGTCCGCATTCGAAGTGCCGAGAAACTTGAAGGAATTACAATTCAAAAAGTTAAGGAACAATTAGGGAGGAGACGGGAAAGAAGGGTAGTTGCAATTATGGGACACGCATTTTAAACTTAGTTTTATTTCTATTTTTTAAAAACAATTATTTTGCACTCCCCAAACATTAGTGATTAAATATAATGTGACGGTGTACGTTAATTCTGTGAATGCAGCCCAGAATCAAGAAACTTAAAAAAATTTGACGCTATAATTTAGTCGAAGATGAAAATTAATCTAAGAGCATATAAATGGTACCAGATGGTTATACAATATCTATACATATAGGTACCGTGAAAAGAAGTTCTTTATTTTTTTATTTGTAATACATTAATAAATAATACAGTACTACTTTTAACTAGAGTTAAAACTAAGTAACTGTCAGGGAAAACTATAATCAAGAAGAAGATACGATAGCACCACACCAACTGGTTTTCAAAAGGCTGCTGATTAGTTCGCGTACGTGTTCCACGCGCGCCTCAAAGAGATGTCGGCATCGAAGAGGGGGCCCACTAGGGCCCAAGCCTGCCAGGAAAGCGGGATTGTCCGAAAGGGATACCGCTGACCCGGAACACAAAGGGCTAAGGAAGGAACACGGGTGGGTTTTAGTCAGTAAGAGTCTGACACTCCCTTCCGCTCCACCCTAGAGCGGGAGGGGTCATTTGGTGATTTCCCATCTTCAAAAAAAAAAAAAAGCCTCTGATCAGTTGATCTGATCTTAAATCAGCTGTCAATGTCAGCTGTTGATTGGTTGACGAAAATAACACTGACCATCAGATCCTTTGACAAAGAGATTTAACAACTGATTAAATGGAACACCCATTCAGAAACTGGAGGTGAAAACGATTAAAAGAAA
The DNA here is from genome assembly GCA_948465475.1 of Thalpophila matura. Lineage (NCBI taxonomy): Eukaryota > Metazoa > Arthropoda > Insecta > Lepidoptera > Noctuidae > Thalpophila > Thalpophila matura. Next base: position 1,351,484 of record OX419187.1, on the reverse strand, counting down.
AATGTAGGTACCCAACTCCACACACACAATGATCCTTAAAAGAGTATTGTGTGTCTAGTAGAAGACAATAGGTAGCATTGATTTCTGGTATGCAGCTTCGTATGCTCAATCCTTTGATCTTGACTCAAATCAATTTCATGATCGCGTCTGTTAACTAACGTTGCATTTAGTTTATCGGATGATTAAACAAGCTATTAATCTAATGACTTTAATATCCTGAATGGCTCTAGAACATCATCTAATAGTGGAACAGGCTCATAACTACAGACTACACGTTATTATTTAATGTAGATGTACAACGCTTGCTCTGTTTCCTGCCATAACAATCATTGTCATCATAATAAAACAAGTTTAAACGGATTAAATCGCGTATACCTATTACTGATTTTTCCTGACGTTTCGAATACTTTACAGCGCAGCGTTCGTGGTCGCAGGACGACTAACGAACGAACGCTGCAAAGTGTTCGAAACGTCGGGAAAAATCAGTAGTATACGCGATTTAGTCCGTTTAAACTTGTTTTATTTTATTAAATCATTGTCATCGTTAAAAGTGCGGTTAAACGGCAATTTTTTTACAATTTCTTGCTAAAATTGTATAGCCGTGAGTTGAGGTCTATATTGTGCAACTCAGTAAAACTATTGTCGCAATCTTACAGTATAGCCCGGCGATATTGCAATGAAATTAAATGATGGTACATCACAATAACTGCTGTATGATATAGATCTCAACTCACGGCTGTGTTGACCTTAATTCTATCCTAACAAACAAATCAATCAGAAAATCTGATATGTTCAGAAATAAGCCTAGATACTGCAGTGTTATTTGCCAACTGCCAAGTTTTTACTGCAACTCATACTTTGAGTAATATATAGTAATCATTGGCGCTTGGCAGAGCTATATTTCAATCCAAGTTGCTTGTTCAAGTTAGTGGCGCTTATAACTCATGACTTGACAGAGGCGAACTTGGCGGGTGCATGAGTATGTTAGGGTATGGACACACTTTTGGTGCACTCACATCTGCGGTCGTACTATGACGTCCTAACGTCCTAAACCATCGTTGCATTGTAAAAATGGGATGGTGCTATTCATTCTGTATATGCTCCATCTCGCTCTCGCACTCGAACACTATAGAATAGAATAGAATATTCGTTTATTTGCTCAGAATGTAGGTATTTACAATAAGGTGGTTACAATATCTAACGAATCCTTGTACATTCTACCATTTTGGCATGCAAACAATGATGTAGTTTATCATAAACATTGGCTATTCATAGTATGGCTAGTCATAGTACAGCAACTGCTGATGTATCTAGATTTGTTTTTGTTTATAATATGTTGTTTGTGATGTGATGTCTACAAAAAATTGTAGGTACTTAGATTAAAGGGTTGCTGAAAATAAAACTTGTTAGATCTGTTTAATAAGTTAGCTAATTAATCTAATCGATAGGCAAAGTTAGATATAATTCACTTACCTAGTAATTTAATGGGACATCTTCAAAAAATGTTAAATTGAATTTACGGCTAAAGTATTTAAAAACGGATAACTCGACCCACAGGCTGTTAAACTCAATTTAACATTTTTTGTAAGATTTGCCATTATATAATAATAATAATAATGGCAAGTCTCCGTCTGCCATTATTACGTGTCAATATACATTGTTCCGGCAGGCGCCATAGGTTCCCATAGTTCCCCAAAACCAATCCACTACCATCCCATCACAATAGCCCAAGTAGTTTTTCTCCACATGTTTGCAATAGTTCTGCACAGCTGGGGTTTGTCCTTGGGTGCATTTATATAGTGCATATAGGGATAATCGCCAGCTGTGTCACCATTACATTTTATATATTTTAAGTTTGTTGTAAAGGGCCTCTACGTGTTGGCTTCGGCCCCACGCACGCCTTCGAAAGGTCCGGGACTTTGAAAAGTCCCGTGCAACAAAAATATAAAAAAATAATAATAATAATATGGCCCATTTACTGAGTGTGCAAGTCACCCCCTGCCTATTTTATCCGTGTTTACAACCATTGGACAGGCAGGGGCCATAGGTTCCCATAGTTCCCCAAAACCAATCCACTACCATCCCATCACAATAGCCCAAGTAATTTTTCTCCACATGTTTGCAATAGTTCTGCACAGCTGGGGTTTCTCCTTGTGTGCATTTATATAGTGCATACAGGGATAATCGCCAGCTGTGTCACCATTACATTTTATATATTTTAAGTTAGTTGTAAAGGGCCTCTACGTGTTGGCTTCGGCCCCACGCACGCCTTCGAAAGGTCCGGGACTTTTTTAAAGTCCCGTGCAACAAAAGAAACTAAAAAAATATTAATAAAAAAATAAAAAAAAAAAATAATAAAAATCTTTATTTAGAGCAAACACTCATATAGGGTTAGTACATTTTTTTTTTTTTTTTTTTTTAAGCCTAAGTGTTAGTAAACAGTTTTCACGTTCTAATACATAATGTTAACTTTTGATGCATGTAACTGACAGCAGTGGACTATATATGGACAGTCCACTCTGTCAGCTATCATGTTCAAAACCCTGTTGGGGCTGGCCATGACCCGCGCCACCAGTGATGCCGCACGCTTGCGAATTGTGGCATAGAAGCAATCTACATGGGCCGCCGCAAACATCCCTGATGCACTGCAACGCCATGGCAACCCCATGAGTTTCTATAGATATATATATATTCTATACATATTACTAGGTTAGTTTTCAATAGAATTATGCGTATAAGCGGCGCTAACTACTTTCTATGAGTCGAAACATTGGTTCGCTTGTCAAACTTGTCATAATCATAATTATCATATGGCCATATTGTGTAACTCATATTTATACATATTTGTCTAGCTAAAAGATAACCCCAGAAAAATATAACATCACTAAGAAGATTGTAGCTGAACCGGAGAAAAGTAGATGTTTTTTCATGAATAATAAAGGAACGTCTCTCTCATTGTAAGTTATATCATGTAAAGTACTCTCGACGCCCATAGACGTCACCGTAATGTGTCTTGCAATGAAAGTAACAAATGTTTGTACTTATGTTAGTCTGAGCTAACCTGTTCAGATTAATGCTAGTTATTCTTGTTCCTGACTCGTAGTTTTAAGTTAAATATATTATGTGTAAAATAATTACAGGTGGGTAAGTGTGAGTTTAATGAAACTAGTTTAAAATTACTTTCAACATTATAGTTTAGGAGAAAATCGCTTTTCATCTTCGCCAATTGTCATAAAACTTTTTACACGTAAAAGACTAAAATTATACAATCACTAGACTTTTGCCCGCGACTCCGTCCGCGTGGACTACAATGAACTGACTAGTTTAAATGACCTCCGTAGTGTAGGTTGGCTAGTACTACCAAGAGGTCAAGCTGTATCTCAGGTTTTTTTCAGCGGAATCAGATGAAACGTAGCTTAAATTTTAAGTTGGACCATAAGCTACCGAACTGTGAAAAACACATCAAAATCCGTTCAGTAGTTTTCACGTGATGCGCGCACAAACAGACAAACAGATAAACAGACAAAAATTCAAAACAAAAATCTTTTCGGGTATAGTTACGTCCCAGTACCCTATCCCGACTGTTTTTTCTGGAATATCTTCAATGTACAGACACGGCTCTTTTACAATTTTATAATAGTATAGATTTAGAGTTTCATAAATGGCACACGACCGCTTGAAGCTAGGTATACTGTAATACTTACTATGTTAATATTATAAAGCTGAAGAGTTTGTTTGTTTGTTTGAACGCGCTAATCTCTGGAAGTACCTACCAGTCGGATTCGAAAAATTATTTTTGTATAGGATAGCCAGATTCACGAGGAATAGTATAGGCTGTTTAACATAACGCTACAACTTTTAGGAGCCGGGCAACGGGGGTTAAACCGCGGGATACAGCTAGCTAGCAATTTAACCTGTATATTGGATACTTCAGTCTCTCAGTGTTAAACTGTTCATAAGATTAGCACTACTTGTTGTTGTTCCGGGCTCTGCGGTTTAGGGTTAAGTACACGTTTGTGTTTGAAGGGTTTAGGCGATGAGTGAGGGTTAGATATTAGTTTCTTGGTAAATTGCAATATTGGTGTTTGAACACAAGTTAGGTAGGTACCTACCTCAGATCATAGAAATAAGGAGATGTGCCAAGGCGCTATTGAGCTTGATGCCTGATCTTGAGCAAATTGCTCATATTAAAAACGAACGCGCTGGCGACGAACCGAACACGATCGATGGTATAAATACAGTGTTTTAGTTTAGTGTCAGTGTTGAGTGACGATTAACAGTGTTAGATTGAGGGTGTGCGGAACGTTTAATGCGTGGGAGATCTTTTAATTCACAAGGAGCGCTTAATTATGCGCGTATTTGTGTCGAAAAATGTACTAAAAGTGGCATCAGTTGTTCCCGTACTAATTTGCTATGATTGCATATCTCCTTGTTTCTATGATCTGAGGTACCTACCAACATACTCTAGTAAAATTAACTGTGTAGTGCTCATTAGATAACGTATCAATGTGACGGTGTCGTTGGTGGTCGCCCCGTCTGAAGCCGATGGGCGGGGTCTACGGCTATACAGGGTGGCAGGTTAGACAGTGGAAATATTTTAAGGGGTCATTGTACTCATCATTATGAACAACTTTTACTATGGGACCAACCCTGATATCGCGAAAAAAAAAATCAGCTGTTCCATACATTTTGTTGAGTTATGTGAACATAAATGTAATGTGATGAGTACAATGACCCCATAAAATATTTCCACTGTCTAACCTGCCACCCTGTATAAAGCGTCGCGAGGTGGCACGCGTCTCTTGGCTCCAGCGGCAGATCACCAGTTAAGTTCTCCAGCCACATTACCTGAAGACACTCACCGTCACCCCTGAGTTACTAGACATTTTCTATCTCGTAGTCAAAGTGTCGTACTATTGTTATTGTGAAAAATACATTCCTAGTGTTTTGTATAAAAGGTGTTTGCTTTATTTTCCTAAAATAGCTCAAATAACCCTTCAGGTTATTTCAGCTACATCAACTACTCGTAGCTAAAATAATTATATTTAAACATTATTAAGAAACTTTTCAAGGCTCTGTGAATATATCAATGACATGTATGTATGTGCCTGATTACTTACGCCTTTCTGCGTAGGTACCCACCAGAATTCCAAGCAGGGTTGACATGAAACGTATTATCGCCCCCGAGTGACGAATACGAATAACGTATCGCGAATAATATACCGATCTAACAATCTGAAAACCACATTTTCACGCTTTGAGTTTATTTTCTAAATGTAAGGAAAACTTTTCTATTTACGTGAAAAGATTATTAAGGATAGGTTTCAACCTCAGATCATAGAGAAAAGGAGATATGCCATCATAGCAAAATTAGTACGGGAACCACTGTCGCCACTTTTAGGTCAGTTTGCGACACAATTACAAGCGCTCCTTGTGAATGTTCAAGATCTCCCACATATTAAAAATTCCGCACACCCTCAACCTAACACTGTTATTCGTCATCACTAGCACTAAACTAAAACACTGTAATTATATCATCGATCGGGTTCGATCCGTCGCCAGCGTTTTAATTATGGTCAATGTGACCAAACTAAATCGTCAAGCTCAATATCGTCTTGGCACATCTCCCTTGTTTCTATGATCTGAGGGTGCATCACTTATTGTAGAGTGAGATTCCGTCCACCTTTTTTATACGTCTTATGTTGTAATGTGATTTAAAATAATAACAAACTCAAGTCAATTGCAAACCTTTTTATTTGTTTCATCTCCAAACTTTTATGTTTTTGAAGTGCCTATTGATCCCATAAAAAATAAAGCGTAATTTCCCCGAACAACCACTATGCTAACACTATGACTGCTTTACCGAGATTCAACCAAGGAGCTCAAATAAAAAATCTATCAAACCGTGATTGTGTATGCATGGAAAAATTCTAATATTCTTGTAGAACGGGACGGAGAAGAAAAAATATTAAAATGTATACTTGGCGACGTTTCAATAGGTTGCCGCTGAGTCTAGGGTAAGCTAGTCTAAGTACGGTCAGCATCATAAGTCGCTGATCATTTTAAATAGTAATTAAATATCGTAAAACCTAATTATTGTTTTAAATATATCATAATACTAGTTTTCAAAGTATTGCCTGCTCTTTAATAAATTGTTACAAGCAAGTTATAATTGACAAGTATTCATTCATAAAATACATGTTAATTTTTTTTAATTATCAGTGACTTATGATGCTGACCGTACTCTTAAGTTTTACTGGCTGTTTCATAGACTTTACCTACCTATATCGTATCTGTGTGGCTCTCGGTAAAGCCTACCAAATTCTCATGGAAAAGTCGGAGAACCTGAAACTCCAGCTCTTTCAATTTAGATGTTTCATACTGCGAGTGATAGCCTAGTGGTTTAACCATGTGCCTCCCACGGCAAATGGTTCGAGTTTGATCCCGAGGCACGCACCGCGCTGACTTTTCGAAGTCATGTGCGTATTAGAAATTAATTATCACTTGCTCTAACGGTGAAGAAAAACATCGTGAGGAATCCGGCATGTTCTAGAACCAAAAATTCGAAGACATGTGACGTCCACCAACCCGCACTGGGCCCGCGTGGACTACGGCCCACTCCCTCTCACAGAGAGGAGGTCTGTGTCCCAGCAGTGGGAACATTATAGGCCGATTATGCTATTATGTACTGCGGGTAGTCATACTGCTCACGGACGGTTGTAGACCGCCGTCTGGCTGTCGCACGCAGCAGTCCGACACCAAACGTCAAAATTGTAAGAGCCCTAAATCATATAATAGTGGGAGAGTCAATTTCTATTAAGTTCGTGAGTCGGCGAGCCAACAGTATCACTGATCACCCAGTTGGCTCGCCAACTCTCAACAGTGATCCATTTGCGGGCCGAACAGTCAGTCTCGGTCGATTTTATACCCCGGTCTCAGGATTTCAAGCATGCATGACGAACCAGCGAGCTAAAACTTCGGTTTTAAGACCGTGGTCTTTTAGGTGCTCCATTGGTGGTCTATACCTTCGGCTCGCCATGGATCACCCGCTTAATCAGGCAATCCAAACTCCGGGCAGCTACTGAGAATTCCTTAATGGAAAACTCCAATAAATCTGACCCTTAGATGGAACCCAGGACCAGCTTAATTGAGGATACTAATAGCTTAGATACCATTCCATAAGATAAGACAAGCGTGAACAATCATTCAAGCAAACTTAGCTCCAATATTTGCTCCAATGCTTCTAATATTACACCCAAATCGATTGAGGGCAGCACGACATTCGGGGCCCTTCGTAAATAGACGGACAGAAATAAAACAGGCCATATCAAATGTGGATACAGTATAAAATTATACGTTGTTGATATATCCGAATTGGATTTGTTTTATTCCTTCTGTTGGTAACCATGTATTCATCATACGCGAGTTGCTCTGTAAAAGAATATTGATACTGTGTGTGTAGGCGAAAGTAGGGATGTGTGAATTGCTATTATTGTTTCTCCACATACAGGATGAGGAAAAGTCGGTACAATCAATTAGTAACAAAATTATAAATAATTTCGTTTCGTTATTAAATATACGGACGCTCGGGTCATACAATTTTTGAAAATCTCTTATAAGTATATAAGAGATTTTCAAAAATTGTATGACCCGAGCGGGCTTTGAAACCGCGATCTCTGCCGAAGCGCGGCCAGTGCTCTGAACCAACTGAGCTACGCGGGTCGCGCTTGCTTCACCAGAAATCTGAAATCCCTTTGTATACGCCTCTTATGAGCGTAGAATTTCGTTTTACTTATGTCATACCTAATACCTACTCGTCTATTTACTGTATTTACATATTTTGAATAGGTGATTGTATATGTAATATGACATGCTTCGTATCTGGATGATCGAATCCGAAAAAGCGCCATCGGTTCATGATTGATATCAAAAACCCGACCGAAGTGCTTTGATTCCACTTTCATTGTGAAAACCGCCAAACAGTGGAATGCGCTGCCGGAGTCTTCCCCGATAGTTACAATCTTCAAGGGTGTCTTCAAGTCGCGAGTGAATCGGTTTCTTCTAGGCAAGCGTGCTCCATCGTACCGTAGACCGCATCACATCAGGCGAGATGGCACTCAAACGCAAGCGTATAAATAAAAACTTTTTTAACAAAAAATAACCGACTTCAAAAAGCCACTACAAAGAAAATAATAATTTTGGTTTCGGAAGTCGGTGGCTTTGGTTTTCGTTTGCTTTTTTTGCCACCGACTTCCGAAACCAAAATTATTATTTTCTTTGTAGTGGCTTTTTGAAGTCGGTAATTTTTTGTTAAAAAAGTTTTAATTTTTATTCCCTTTTTAGTTCTTTATCTCGCGTTAGATTACTTTGACGACTTCGTTCAACAGTAAATCTTCTACGTAGTGTGTACATTTATGCATATAACTTTGTACATAGGAATGATTACCTAATGTATTATATACTAAAACCTTCCTCAAAGTATGTAGATTACGTTAGTGAAAACCCCATCCAAATCGAATCAGTAGTTTTTGAGAAAATCGCGCACATACAAACATACATACATACGGGACGAATACAGAACCTCCTTTTTTGAAGTCGGTTAATAATATAAAAGTTTGTTTCACTATCGGGTTTTACGGTGAAAATTTTTTACCTTTAATTTTCGATGGGGAAATTTAAAAAGTTTTCATTTCCTGACTTATAGAGGGGCGGAGGGGGGGGGGGATGCCAATTACCAAGGTAGTTCATATCGTCAGGTTTTAAATTTTTCGTAAATTTATAAATTCTTTTAAAAAATCGGCGTTTCGTTTTAAAAGATGTACATTAAGGATACATAGATTAATTAAATATTTTTATGAACAGCCAAAAATACTATGACTAAACTATGCTAAAAAAGGGCGTAAATAATTAAGTTTAGCAACACCAATTCGTTTAGTTTCTTTCCTCTGTACAAAGCGAATGGTGCTTGCGCTGTAAAATGAAATTAACAACGTCACTTTGTACCGGCCGGCGAGTGGCGACATGAATGCTATAATGGAGTTATGTACGGCATAGAGCAGTCTCGTTGGTCCAGTGGCAGCAAGCGGGACTGCTGTGCGTGGGGTTCTTGGGTTTGATTCCCGAGTCGGGCAAAGTGTTATTGCGCTTTTCCGGATGTGGTCTACGATGGAGCACGATTGCTTAGAAGAGACCGATTTACTCGCGACTTGAAGACAGTAACTATCGGGGAACACCCACTCCGGCAGCACATTCCATTGTCTGGAAATATTGCCTTATTTCAATATTGTGGTTATATTGCCTTACAGAACTTAGGGCCAAGTTAACTCGCAAGTTAACAGTCTGAAAGATTGAAAACAGCTGTTTAACATGATTTTGGCCTTTAGAAGTCTTATTAAACGGCCGTTTTCATTTTAACGGACTGTTATCTTGTCGGTGAACATGGTCCTTAAAGCCTTGACCATTTACCTTCAGGAGGGCCGTCTTCTTGCCACTCAATCAAATTAAAAATAAACATACTTAGGCCATGTTGTTTCATCTTACAGTTACGTATCTGTAACCGTCAAATATGGCGGCTTGTACGACAATTTCATACTGACTTAACGATTACGTACTGACTTACGGATACAGATGGTTTGAAGCAACCCGCCCTTAACTGTCTGTTTGCTAATTGATTTGAAGTCATCTTTGAATAATGAAAATCCATTTGTAAATCAATCTCTCATCTTTCCACTTTAGATCTTCCAACAAACCTTTTTCCCAATAAAACTACATACGCACACTTAACACGGAGTAAGCTTGTATAAAATCGTAGTTCGCAACATGTCTGCCGAGTGATTATCCGTTAACGAGCGGATCTCGCGGATATTTCGCGGTAAACGGCCCGCAGGCGGTTATTAGCTTCCCTGTTGAAGCTAGACGGCGGGAGAGGGTTAAAGCTGATACTAAGTAGGTGTACACAGAAGGGTTAATAAATAGTACGATAAGAAATTTTAAAATGAAGTTAGTGGTTATGATAAAATGGAAATCTGGAATAATATCCAGATTTTTCGCGTTTTCGTTTGTCCCGGGCTAACATGCGCGCCGCGACAAATTTTGTCGACTGTTTTGTCTCGCTCTTACTCGTGCGAATACGAGACAAATGCACGATAAAAGCGTTGACAAAATTTTGTCGCGGTGCGCATGTTAGGTGCTCAGGTGATTGTCACAATTCAGGACCGGTCAATATGGCGATGCTTAGAAGAGTCCTTTGTGCAGGAATGGACGTTTTGCAGCTAAAATGATGATGACGATTATGAAACAAATTCTTAAGGCTGCCTGGAAATCTAGACCCCTATGGTTTAACTACCTACATGGTCTAGAGAAGTTAGACGACCAGAATAATTTCTTAGATGCCCAGGTGCTCCATTAGCCTGGTCTAGATTATATGTAAAAGGCTTATCACTACTGAACAAAACCCCCTTTGGGGTTAGCTATAATTGGGTCGAAATTAGAGAAACTTATAGTTCAGACTATGCGTTTGGGTAATGTGGAACTTCTGTATTATTGTTATTGTGGTACAGAGAAACACGGCTGTGAAGCGCTGAGTGTGTTAACTCCACGCTTGTATGAGGATCAAGGACATAATAAGCTGGTGATCACGCAGCGTGCCGCTTTGAGGATTAATCCTTGCTGTCGCCATTCCCGGTTCAGATCTTTCTACACTCTACACTATTATCTGCATTTAGAGGAGGCGAAAAAAATTACACATTATTTTTAAAATTGAAATCACATAGCGAACTACACAATAATATTAGGTCTTTACCTATGAAATTGCCGTTCTGCAGTACTGGCCATTTCAAATCAAAATAATTTTTGTTTGGCTAAGAATTCTAATTTCAAATTAATTTTATTTTAAAAACATGGATTTTTTTTCCAAAAGTAGTCATTTGTTTATTGATTAGTGTTACATTTTCATCGCATTTCAATCTTTTTCGTCATCATGGATACGTTAAAAATTCGAGTAATTATGGAATACGAGTACCGTCGTAGCAGCAACGCGGCACAAGCGGCACGCAACATCAACGACGCTTACGTAGCTAACACTACAAACCAACGCACCACCTGTTATTGGTTTGCTCGCTTCCGTTCTGGAAATTTCGACCTGAAAAATGAACCTCGCGGTCGTCCGAAGACTTTGGTCCACAATGACGAATTAAAGGCGATTGTGGAAGCTGATGATACACAATCTACGGCTGAATTAGCAGCAGCTTTCGACGTTAGCGTCAAAACAATATTGGTCCATTTGCGTCAAATTGGCAAGGTTAAAAAGCTTGACAAATGGTTGCCCCACGAACTCAATGATCGCCAGCGCGAAGTACGCGTCGAGACGTGCCTTGCACTGCTCAACAGACACACAAATGAAGGAATTTTGAACCGCATTGTTACCTGCGATGAGAAATGGATTCTGTTTGATAACCGCAAGCGCTCAGCAAGTTGGTTGGATCCTGGTTCAGCACCTAAACAATGCCCTAAACGAAAACTTACCCCTAGAAAAGTGATGGTCACTGTTTGGTGGTCTAGCGCCGGTGTGATTCATCACAGCTTCTTACCAAACGGGGTGAGCATTACTGCAGATGTGTACTGTGAAGAACTGAACACAATTATGAAGAAGCTGGCACATCTCCAAGCAGCATTGGTCAATCGCTCGTCTCCGCTGCTCCTGCACGACAACGCACGACCTGATACTGCACAGCAGACGGTCTCCAAGTTGCAAGAACTGGGGTTGGAAGCTCTCCGTCATCCGCCCTACTCACCAGACCTTGCGCCTACAGACTACTACTTTTTCCAGAATTTGGATAACTTCTTGGCGGGCAAAAATTCAATATCTGAGAGGCAGTACAAAATGCTTTTGAAGCTTTTGTTGCCTCCCGTCCAGCTGATTTCTTTAAGAAGGGCATCCATAAACTGCCACTGCATTGGCAAAGATGCATTGATTGCATGGGTGATTACTTCGATTAATACAAATAAAAAATACATGAAAAAAAATCGTTTAAATTTTTTCATACAAAACGGCAATTTCATAGGTAAAGACCTATTATTAATTTCAATATCAAAAACTTTTTAATTATTAAATACACATGAGTTGAACTCATCTCAAAAACTGATCATAGTTATTGAGCTGAGTTTATTAGATAACACAGTAGAAATGTACTTAACAAATAATAAATAAATGTAATAATTAGGTACCTATTTTTTTTAGTTCGCTATTTGATTACATTTTTCAAAAATACATCTTTTCATTTAACTTTCTTAAAAATATGGTTCTCTGCGAGTGAGAAAGGTGAGAAAATGCTACAGCCTTTTTAGAAAAGAAATATATAAATAATTAAACAAGGTCACTGAAATGGAAACCAAATTAATAACCGACAGCCAACACTCCAGAGTGTACCTTATAAACAATCGCCTCCTAATACAACTAGCGCTTCATTTTACATTTAAACCAGGGGGTCATTCATTCATTCAACCACTCTACTCACGTCTACTCTGTAAGTCCGTCAACGAAGATACGGGCCCGTCCGAAAGTACAATAGACATAAGATTCCGTCAAAACAAGTGTCAAATTCAATTTTTCGGACGGATATAAACACATCGAGAGTAAGGACAACTGTCAAATCGTGCTATCATTCATTCTTAGTTCGGGCCCGAACTAATCTTAAGTCCGTAGGTGATCGGAGTAAGAAACGCCCGTAACTAAGGTCGAAACTACGAGTTTCGTGCTTAAAGAGGTAGACCCCCAGAAACTCAGTTCCAACGTTTTGCTACTTTGGCTCCCTAATTCCCGACCATATTTCCAAAATCTGCGGCAACCCGCTTCATTTTGAGGTCGATCCACACACCGCGATCTTCTAAAAGACACGTGAAATATTCGCGTCACCCGGGTCGTAGGTAAATTACCACTACATAAATTACTGTCGCAGATACTACCTGTCAAGGTTTCGTGATGTGTGAATCAACCCTCGTCTGTGCGAAATGGATGTGCCACGATGGCGCGGATCAGGTAAGGTAATAAGGTAAAAATCACCCGATTTCAGGGCTTGGGAGTGGTTAGGTTCTTGTCGGTCTGAGGTTAGTTGAAAAACGGTATTGTGTAATTCTGTTTCTGGGGTTACACTTACTTTTATATTGAAGCTTATATTTTTTTCCATTCGTACGTGCTTCAAAATTCGACCGATTTTAATATTTTTTTAAGAATAATACGTTTATATTACGTTTACGAGTTTGGCCATGCCTGTATGTTTTTTTTAAAATTCTTTAAGTATAGTTATTGTTTGTTCTTTGATCACGAAAAACTAAAGGTAATCCAATCAAAAACTTTTATCATTATACGTATAATAAACGTCTTTAAGGATCAGAACATTAACAGGAGACAAAGAGAAAAGCCTGGTGTACTATAATCCCGTAATCTGCGAAGTTTGTCGCACGCATTCAAACAAAAAGCCGGCCAAGTGCGAGTCGTACTCGCGCACCGAGGGTTCCGTATCATTTTTGGACGTATAAAGTGAAAAAAAACCGGACCGCATAAGTAAGTTTGTTTGTGAAAGAATTTTGATGATTTTGAAAAAACTGTACTAGTTAGGAACATCGTTTTATTTTTGTTACAATATTTGGGTCAATTCCTATCAGCTCTAATTATTTCAGATTTTTCGCTCCGCAAACTTCGGAGATAAGGGGGGGGAGAATGGTATTTTTTCAGAATTTTTTTATCATATGTCGAAAACTGTGTGACATAAAATAAAATGAAAATATATTTTGAAATGTGCAGATCAAGCCCTTTCATATGATATGCCACTTGACCTAGTAACCCCACTTTAAAATTTCGGACCCCCACTCCGGCCCCTTTTGAAATGAAAATAAAAATATTTTTTGACTTTTTTCATTTGCAATAAAATTGGGCTACCATTCTTTATAACTATTCCAAATTTCAAGTTGCTGAAATAAGCAGGTGTGACAGAAAGACAAACAGACAGACGAAGTCGCGCCATAAGGGTTCCTTTTTTACCATTTTGGTACGGAACCCTAAAAAGAACTGATGTGGACGGTTCGGAGAACTTGCCTAAGTTTCCAATATCCTTGGTGATTCCGCTACATATTCAATTCGGTAGTACCTACATCGGTTTGTAGTAAGCTTTCTACTTTTCTTTTTTTTAAATAGAAGACGGACTTGATCGAAACGTCGTTATGTACACACGGCTACACATCAAGCTATACATTCCCAGTTTACACTGACCTCTCACTGTAAGGAAATCCTATACAATGCGAGATCAGCTTATACTGGAAATGTATAGCCGTGCGTACAAACATACCTAATCAAAATATCAGTATTTTGACTAACCTCGAAAATTAGCGAATGCTATTTGTATTGAGACTTTGAGAGTCGATAAAAGTCCGATTTTGTTTGTTTGACCTATCAAATGTTGCTCTGATTAAGAGTCCACGTATTTTTGATATACATTGTATAACAAACCTAAAAACTATTAAGACAAGTAATGCTAGCAAACAATCCAGCTGTGTCTACAAACATAAACTTGGCCATGTACACAGTGGGCAGATCGAAAAACTTGGAGGAACTCCTGCATTGGGATCATATTTCCTTGTCCTCCAATGAAGATTGCTTTCACAGTGTCTTTTCTTTACCGATATTTCCTTCATAGTATTGTAATAATAAAATTAAGCAGTGATGGCCTAATAAATAAATAAAATAAAATGCATTTATTTCAGGCGATTATGACACCCATATAGTTAATAGAAACAGACATAATTATACAGGACATACACACTTACAATCATATATTATTATGTATAAAATAAATACAGACAAATAGAACCTAATAATTTATATATTTATTTATAACACGAAAACATTCAGGCACTGCTAGTAACATGTCTGCTACAGCAATGCCTGATGTAGGGGCAGTCAATCCGCCCAGCAATCATCGCCAGCACAGTATTGGAGCTGGCCCGCACCCTGCGCACCAAGGACGCGCACCGCTTGCGCATGGTGGTGTGGAAACAGTCGGTGCGCGCCTCCGCAAACATGCCCGAGGCGCTGCAGAAGCGGGGCAGTCCCAACACTGCCCTGAACGCGTTGTTCTAATGGTATGCGCCTCCCATGGCGAAAGGATTGAGTTCGATTCCGAGGCACGCACCGCTGACTTTTTGAGTATTAGAAATTAATTATCACTTGCTTTAACGGTGAAGGAAAATATCGTGAGGAAACCTGCATGCCTGAGAATTCTCCATAAAGTTCTTGAAGGTGTGTGAACACTTCACTCTTGGACCTGATGGGCTAATCGTTGTACCGTTTGTTTATCAAAACAGCTTATTCAATTATCGGTTGAAGTCAAAGTTTTGTTAAGGTTTCCACAGCTACTTCAAAACGTTTATCGAAAAAGTTTAGCTAGTTCAGATTGCAAGCTACTTTAACTTTGGAAATTGAAAAACAGTGCCTTTTCTAACTAAGTCGTACGCAAGTTTAGTTTCTGAAAGTTTTTCATATTTAGGCATTAAACTTTGATCATTTGAAAGACTTAAATGATTTTTTTTCATAGTAAGTACCTACTTATAAATTTTAATCTTCTATGTTTTTGTGAGTAGGTTCACATCACTCGGATTCCGACCACAAGCTTATCAAATCAATCTTTATACTTAGTACTTACTAGTGATGTGAACTTGTCGGAAAACTAAAACTCTAGGGTAAGATGCCCCAAGAGCGCGCGGTCGCTAAGAGTACGCAGCATTCATATGTGTCGCTAATAATCTCGGTTCGGACAAACTTCTGTCGTGTTTTGACCGCTATCCGGCTGCCTCTGCGTCAACAAAACTTAGTGAAAAAATATTGTGTTTTGTTACAAAAAGGTAAGATATTGAATTTTGATCACTTTTCTTAAAATGTTTTATGTTTTACAATGTGTGTGCTGTTGTTTTAATATGAGATACAAGTAAATCTTTCAAAACCGCGCACTCTTGGGGCACCTTACTCTACTGACCTACACTGTTATTCATTATTAGCTCGAAAGCAGGCTACATAATAGCATATTACCTATGTGCACAGTACGTGAGTCATAGATATAGAATCAATCTGTATGGCTCTTTCCTCTAAAGGCCATTTCAGACTAACCTGCATGGCTTTTGCACATTTTATCTTAATTTGTCTGGACATTAAAAGAGACATTAACCTTTGAGTTTGTTTCGGTGTTTCTTCTCAAAGGTAGTCATATAGGAAACACCGACATCTAGCTTAAAAAAATGTTTTGACGTGTAAAAGTGTTATTTTTAACCTATTTACAAAATAAATATCATTTATCATTTAATCAGTTGATTAAATGGAGTGGATGGAAAGGTGGAGGGGCTTGGAGTTCCAAGCCCCTTCACTTTTCAAATCTCCCGACACCACTATTTTCAATAAGGCTCGGCCACATTACTGCGCCGCGCGTCTCGTTGACGCGGGTTCGGTCGAAGGACGCCGCGTCACGCTGTAATAAATAGTTCCCGCAAATCACGCACCGTTCTGAGCACGCAGTATTAGGTTGGATATAGCAATCAGGACTCAGATAATAGAAACAAGGGAGATGTGCCAAGGCGCTATTGAGCTTGAGGATTTAGTTTGACCACATTGGTCGTAATAAAAACGTACACGCTGGCGACGAACCGAACACGATCGATGATATAAATACAGTGTTTGAGTTTAGTGCTAGTGACGAGTGACGATTAACAGTCTTAGATTGAGGTTGTGCGGAATTTTTAATGTGTGGGAGATCTTTATATTCACAAGAAGCGCTTGTAATTGTGTCGAAAAATGTTCTAAAAGTGGCGACAGTTGTTCCCGTACTAATTTGCTATGATGGCATATCTCGTTGTTTCTATGATCTGAGGTTCGCAGTCATGTCCAGTATTAGGGTGGATAGAGCAATCAGGGTTTGGTAGGAACACGACTTTATTTGATCAGATTTATTTTTACAAACGTATTTTTTTTTTGTTATTACTTAGGAATGGTTTTTTGCCGGAACGCGGTCGGTAGCTGTAATTTTTTTTTTTCTAGTATGAATAATTTCTATGATGATTATGACTAACGACGATCAATGCTTTTCTCAGTCAAAGACAATTAGATAAAAAATCATGATTTGACACACACCAAAATTGCATGCGCTATAAAAAAACTGTAAGATTAGAAATTAGAACTATTAAAAGAATGTCACGAAAAAGATTTTGAAGAGAGGCTGCAATCACAAACTAATGTAAACATCCTTAGGGCGGGTTGCTTAAAACCATCTGTATTCGTAAGTCAGTACGTAATCGTTAAGTCAGTATGAAATTGTCATACAAGCCGCCATATTTGACGGTTACAGATATGTAACTGTAAGTTGAAACAACATGGCCTTAGAAGACAATAAACTATTTTGTAATAAATGGCTAAAAGTTCTCGTGTTAAGGCGACGGTAAATGGTAACGGCCGTAAATCTCAAGTTTTCAATCTCTTATTTCGCCGTCAAATAATGCAGGTTAGTTGTGCAATTTTTTTATGTTAAATTAGAACATATATACATCAATCGTACCTGTGAATATTTAACTATTGTAGTAAAATACTTAATGAAATAAATTCATGAACTACTGTCTACCCAAAACATAAAAACGTAATTACTTTCAAATCGCTTAAGATATTTTCATGATTTGTTTTGTGTGAAAAGACTATGTTACTACCTATAATATTGCCTGTTACTTTTATTTTATTTTATATTTTAGATACTAAAAAGTAATAATACGTCTAATTCGGCACAGCGCGCTCCTTGATAGGTGAGTCGTATAGCTCGGTGGACGTATGTCGCGTTGCTTGAGCTCAGCGCAGAACACTCAAGCTATACCACCTAAATCACTCAAGGCCGTTGGCAGTTAACAGCGCCTTAAAGATCAACTTATATCCGTACAGGATGACAAGGCTTAGTATACTGTAATTCACGTATGTTTCCATTTCCATTAACGACAAAGGATAAAACCACGTTCATGTTCAATTTAATGAACCACTGTGCTGCACGAGACCGCCCGCTGCATTATTAAAAAAAACCGGCCAAGTGCGAGTCGGACTCGCGCACCGAGGGTTCCGTATCATATTTGAACGTATAAAGTGAAAAAAACCGGACCGCATAACTAAGTTTGTTTGTGAAGGAATTTTGATGATTTTGAAAAAACTGTACTAGTTACGAACATCGTTTTATTTTTGGTGCCATATTTGGGTCAATTCCTATCTATCCTAATTATTTCAGATTTTTCGCTCTGCAAACTTCGGAGATAAGGGGGGGGGAATGGTATTTTTTTGGACATTTTTCATCATATGTCGAAAACTGTGAGACATAAAATAAAATAAAAATATATTTTGAAATGTGCAGATCAAGCCCTTTCATATGATATGTCACTTGACCTAGTAACCCCAATTTAAAATTTTGGACCCCCACTCCGGCCCCTTTTACAATGAAAATAAAAATATTTTTGGATTTTTTTCATTTGCAATAATGTTGAATAAGCATTCTTTATAACTGTTCCAAATTTCAAGTCGATAGCATAGGTAGTTGCTGAAATAAGCAGGTGTGACAGACAGACAGACAGACAGACAGACAGACAGACGAAGTCGCACCATAAGGGTTCCTTTTTTACCATTTTGGTACGGAACCCTAATAAAAACGGTCGTTATGTAGCTATTATAATCACCGTACCATGATTTAATGATGGCAAACACATCGAGACCCCTCCGTGCCTCGGAGAGCACGTTAAAGAGTCGGTTCCAGTTGTCATAGGAATATCTTTGACACTCGTTACGCGTAGTCAAGAGCCCAAAATGTCTGACAACTAGTCCAACTTTCGAATTCCAGTAATACCCATTACCATACCCATTCCAATAATTCCATAATAATAAATTGGGTTGTGGAGGTATGATGGCAGTCGCTCCACGTAAAATATTGATATTCAGCCGCAACCAGGTAGACTGGAAGACCCCAATCTAATTTGGGAAAAAGCTAGGCGGATGATGAGTAGTAGTTTATAAGCTGACTTCCTTGTTAAATAGCAAAATTACCACAGATAATATTGGTGTCGAGCAACATCGCTGTTTCTGATTATAAAGTATGGGTTCCAGTGAAATTATAGGCACATGAAACGAATAAACTGTGCCAGTAAGATTTTCAACACATTGGCTAGCCTTGAAGGGCTTTAGGTGGCGGTAAACTTTCTATCAGCCGGCCTAGCATGACCACGATAGACGTTTCTATCGTGGTCATGGTAGGCCGGCTGATAGAAAGTTTAAGGGTTTTGTCTACATAGAAATACACAAAGTGTCACTTTGTCACTTACAATCTGTCACTTTGTCTATTTCTATGTATCTATGTATATCTATGATATAGTGATTAATGCATAAAGCTTATGGTGTCGTCAGTGACTATTAACCCGTCATATCCCGGAACGTAGATCCATGCAAGACACAATAACTTTTTATTGTGTCTGGAATTGCGGCATTATGAAAGGTTAACATACTCGTAATCATGAGATATAGTTTGCTTTAGAGGACATAGTTAAGGTGCTGATAACTGCCAACGGCCTTGAGTGATTTGGGTGGTATAGCTTGAGTGTTCTGCGCTGAGCCCAAGCAACGCGACATACGTCCATCGAGCAATACGACTCGCCTATCAAGGAGCGCGCTGTGCTGAATTAGACGTATTATTACTTTTTAGTATCTAAAACAAATCATGAAAATATCTTAAGCGATTTGAAAGTAATTACGTTTTTATGTTTTGGGTAGACAGTAATTCATGAATTTATTTCATTAAGTATTTTACTACAATAGTTAAATATTCACAGGTACGATTGATGTACAAATGTTCTAGTTTAACATAAAAAAATGCACAACTAACCTGCATTATTTGACGGCGAAATAAGAGATTTAAAACTTGAGATTTACGGCCGTTACCATTTACCGTCGCCTTAAGATAATATTTTGTGTATTTTTCTGACACTAATAAAATAAAGCAAAATTAAACTGATTAAAAGATTTTATCTCACCAATAAAAAACGTCAAATAATAAATTCCTTACTAATCTCTTACGCATCTTCCTTTTTTCCTTAAAAGGATTATATCCGACGTCTTTATGTTCACGGCTTTGCAAGTAATTAAAAGTTTCACTTAAGATAACCGACTCCGGGACGTGTCGGACTAAGCTGAATAAGTGTCGGACGCGACTTTTATCGACTTTAGACAACTTGCATAATGTGGAGGTGGGTTTATTTAAAGTAGAATTCGAGAAGTTCAGAAGAAGATAAGGATTAAGGATATCGGATTCCAGGAGACTACAGTATGGGGTTCTTCAAGTAGGGAGTAAATTACAATCTGGATGTCTTCAAGTCGCGAGTGAATCGGTTACTTCTCGGCAAGCGTGCTCCATCGTAGACCGCATCATCGCTTAACATCAGGCGAGACGACTGTCAAACGTAAGCCTATTATTACATTAAAAACAAAGACTGCATTAATAAATTAGAAAACTTTAACTGTATGCTTATAACGAAATAGAAGAATTGTTGCCAAGAAAAAACTACAGTGTCCGATTTTAGGAATTACAAGTGTTGAAGTGTTGTTTGCGTGTTATAATGCAATAAGGATCACTTATTGTTCACAGGATCGATATTTAGCGTCGCAATGCGCTTATAGGGTGCATGCGGTTAGAACACCATGCCGGAATAATTAGCTAGGGTGATTTATTAAGTAAGACTGTGACACTATACTGGATTTAGTATACTGTTATGTATGTTGTAAAACATTGTTTGGAGAAGGATTTGTAGATACATCAGTTACTGGCCTGAACTATACAGGATGGAAAATGAGGCGGTCAGTGGAGAAAGTACCTTATTATTGATGACAGAAAGTTGAACTCAAAAGAAACAAACCTTTATATTTGTAAGTATAACTAGGGTTGCCAACTTTTATTAGAAGAAATAGAGTATTTCTGATTTCAAAGGAGGTAAATAAAGAGTACGGACTTCCGAAAAAGAGTATCATTTATTTTATATTTTTAAAAAGGTATTTTTTTGTGCTTTTTGCAGCACAATAACAATTTTTCATGGTTTTTAAAATAATTGTATGACTCCAAATTTATAAAGATCAAAAGCTCATTTTTAATCAATTTCAATGAAGCTCTGTTTCTCTCTTTCTGCCACTTCACATCCATAACCGAAAAGACTCTCTTAGTAAATGCTGTAGTAGCTCAGTAAAAGTTTTCCAAACAAAAAATAGAGTCACAAATGTCACAACACAGTGGAAAATCGATAATTTTTCTTGCGCCAAAATTAACGTAACCTCAAAACACTTCTCAAAACTTGTGACATACATAACATTGACATAATAACATTATTGGCTGCGTTCAAAAACATCCGAATGTGGCTTGGGAAATATGGGTTTGCATATTACATGACTGAATGACTGGCACTAGTAGGTATAGTAAACTTTGTGTAAAAAAAGAGTATTTTAGCGTACTCTATTAGTGTTATAGATTATAGAGTACGCCTATATGATATAGAGTACAATACTCTATTTTAGAGTACGGTTGGCAACCCTAAGTATAACTGCATTTATAGAATTTTTGAAAGCTTGCTTGCCTCATCAACTATTGAAGCGACAGGAATTATACTAAACTTCATCTGCACCAATCGACAAAGTCAGTGATGTTATGGATCGAAATGTCTTTAAGACACATTGTGTTTTCAGGCTTTATAATAAAAATCAAACTAGAAGCGAAAATAATCGTATGAAGATACACTTGCCTTCCACCGAGCGCCACTTTTTTTCAGCCCATATAAACATAGCTCTGGAGCCAAGTCCTGAGCCCTAGGCTGTTCATCAAACGTTACAAGTCTTGAACTAAAAGCATTTTATCTTGCAAAAACGCTTGTAATACAAGCCTTGTAACGTTTGATGAACAGGGCACTGGTCCTTGCCAGCTATTTTTAGCATGTTGTCAGTCGAGCGATTTTTGGATGGACTTTGCGGGGACCAGCAGAGATAAATGGAGACAGTTAATGTGGCCTTAATGTGGCCAATCTTCGAGAAAATCGTTTCTAAAGATTAGCCACAAAAGATCTTCTCATCAATGTTTTCTCGGCCTTCATCTGTTTTCTTTGTCCACTTTTAACATTATCACAATTTCACTTGAAAACCGTCTTGTCCCTTTTCAAACACTCAATCCAACACAAAGTTTAGATGTCCTTGCACTATAATCTGTTTCCACGTCTCTAGCATATAATTTCACTTTTAAAGAAAATCCAGTTACCATACAATCTACCAACTCATACTCAACACATACGAAAATCTCTCAAGTAAACAGCAATCCGGGAGGAATTTCAAATCTTCAGTAAATACTTAATCCAACGTTTGTGGGACTATCAATTTGATGGTATCCCGGGGGCCACACAAACCTGCCCGGGTCACATAAGAAGCCCGGGTAGCAGCATTCATGAATAAAATATCTCCGACGTCCACTTCAATGATGGACTTTACGTTCTTAGTGGCTCTTTCGCTTATTTTGTTAGACTTTCCAGTTTGGGGTTTTCAAATGTTGGA
Organism: Thalpophila matura; assembly: GCA_948465475.1. Taxonomy (NCBI): domain Eukaryota; kingdom Metazoa; phylum Arthropoda; class Insecta; order Lepidoptera; family Noctuidae; genus Thalpophila; species Thalpophila matura. Next base: position 1,328,854 of record OX419187.1, on the reverse strand, counting down.
TCTTATTTGGCGAGGCAGTACTAGGATATGAATGGGTTCAGGTTGGAAGAATTGTTACTTGTCTCTTTATAAAATCACGCTCGTATTGCCAAAAGGTATAGGCAGAAGTCTTCCCTATACCTATAATTTACCAGTTATCTATACAAATATAATAAAGGTGAAGAGTTTGTTTGAACATGCTAACTAATCTCTGAAACTACCAGTCTGATTCGAAAAAATCTTTATGTATATGATAGCTAGATTCATGAGGAATAGTATAGGCTATTTAACATCACGCTAAGACCCTCAGGAGTCGAGCAACGGGGGTGAAACCGCGGGGCACAACTAGTTTCATATGTCGCGGGTTCAGTTCGAATCCCGCACGGGACAATTTGTTTCGGGTCTGGCTGATTGTACATGTGCGATTTATGTTTGTAAAGCACCCATGATACAAGAGAAATTCCTAGTAGGTACCTATGGGGCAACATATTTTTAAAGAAAAAAACAAATATGCTAGAAAATAGTAGGTATAAGTACGTTTATTTAGTTATAATAATAATCGCTCCACCGCAGAACAAAAACCTCTTCTAAATAGAAGAACAAACAATTAATATGGCGAAATACTTAAGTACATACCTAAACAAAAGTCAATAACCCCCAAACACCCCATTTGCTTCCTCACTTGGCAACCACAAGCCTCTAATTCTTTTACCCACAAATATACGGAGCCGGCAACAGCGGTAAGCTCACAGCAATATGTCTCAATTTGTTAGTCTACTGCTGAATATTCTACTCTGCGTATTACCATTTTGTGGAAACTAGGTGTGAGGGAACTTGTTCTGAAGATGCAAATCTGGTAGACGCTGAAATATAGACCAACTGACTAAACTATGCTTTTACTATAAAGATGTTGAATCCATACAATTATAAGCTTGTAGGGGTCTATAATTGTCTGATTGTGGCTTATTAGCAGCTGCGCAAATCGATAGATGTGCAAGGTTAAGCCGCGCTTGCCGCGGTCAGATCGCGGATGGGTGATCATTTAAAGTCCGGACTCCTTCGTACCTCGGAGAGCATGAAGTTGGTCCCGCCCGGTTGTCATACGAATATCAAAAAGTCATTTCAGACTAACATTGTCCTTAATGATATTACGTTGCCACAAGATTTTTTGCTTCATCGTAATTAAATGGTGTTTTCTAAGCTTCTGTAACGCTTGAGACCTAGTCTTGATACTTCAAGAGTTCTTCAAAAAAGGCTATTTATTTTATCTTACCCTGTTTCTCAGCGTGCTCCAGTTTGGTTAGTGTTTTAATTTCTTTTTCATGCCGTCTGTTTTCTTTTTTTATTAAAAAGCACCGCTTTTTCATCAAATCGTCGGGAACGAAAAGTAATTTAATATTTACTTCAGATTTAAAAAGATCTGTTTAACTGATCCAGACATTTCTATTCAAAATCAAATTGAAAGTTAATACCTAAAGCATTTGGCTTCTGATATTGAGTGTACCTTAGATCCTTAGAGATTGTATCTTAGATGTACCTTAGAGATTGTATCTTAGATGTACCTTACATCACGCTAAGACCCTCAGGAGTCGAGCAACGGGGGTGAAACCGCGGGGCACAACTAGTTTCATATGTCGCGGGTTCAGTTCGAATCCCGCACGGGACAATTTGTTTCGGGTCTGGCTGATTGTACATGTGCGATTTATGTTTATAAAGCACCCATGATACAAGAGAAATTCCTAGTAGGTACCTATGGGGCAACATATTTTTAAAGAAAAAAACAAATATGCTAGAAAATAGTAGGTATAAGTACGTTTATTTAGTTATAATAATAATCGCTCCACCGCAGAACAAAAACCTCTTCTAAATAGAAGAACAAACAATTAATATGGCGAAATACTTAAGTACATACCTAAACAAAAGTCAATAACCCCCAAACACCCCATTTGCTTCCCCACTTGGCAACCACAAGCCTCTAATTCTTTTACCCACAAATATACGGAGCCGGCAACAGCGGTAAGCTCACAGCAATATGTCTCAATTTGTTAGTCTACCGCTGAATATTCTACTCTGCGTATTACCATTTTGTGGAAACTAGGTGTGAGGGAACTTGTTCTGAAGATGCAAATCTGGTAGACGCTGAAATATAGACCAACTGACTAAACTATGCTTTTACTATAAAGATGTTGAATCCATACAATTATAAGCTTGTAGGGGTCTCTAATTGTCTGATTGTGGCTTATTAGCAGCTGCGCAAATCGATCGATCTGCAAGGTTAAGCCGCGCTTGCCGCGGTCAGATCACGGATGGGTGATCATTTAAAGTCCGGACTCCTTCGTACTTCGGAGAGCACGAAGTTGGTCCCGCCCGGTTGTCATACGAATATCAAAAAGTCATTTCAGACTAACATTGTCCTTATTGATATTACGTTGCCACAAGATTTTTTGCTTCATCGTAATTAAATGGTGTTTTCTAAGCTTCTGTAACGCTTGAGACCTAGTCTTGTTACTTCAAGAATTCTTCAAAAAAGGCTATTTATTTTATCTTACCCTGTTTCTCAGCGTGCTCCAGTTTGGTTAGTGTTTTAATTTCTTTTTCATGCCGTCTGTTTTCTTTTTTCATTAAAAAGCACCGCTTTTTCATCAAATCGTCGGGAACGAAAAGTAATTTAATATTTACTTCAGATTTAAAAAGATCCGTTTAACTGATCCAGACATTTCTATTCAAAATCAAATTGAAAGTTAATACCTAAAGCATTTGGCTTCTGATATTGAGTGTACCTTAGATCATAGAAAAAAGGAGATATGCCATCATAGCAAATTAGTACGGGAACCACTGTCGCCACTTTTAGGTCAGTTTGCGACACAGTTACAAGCGCTCATTGTGAATATAAAGATCACCCACACACTAAAAATTCCGCACACCCTCAATCTAACACTGTTATTCATCACTCATCAAGTCATAACTAACACTAAACTAAAACACTGTATTTATATCATCGATCGCGTTCGGTCCGTCGCCAGCGTTTTAAATATAGTCAAAGTGATTAAACTAAAGCGTCTAGTTCAATAAGCGCCATGGCAGATCTCCCTTGTTGCTATGATCTGAGGAGTGTACTGATATAATCTTCGATCGACTATTCCAATGGTGTAATGGCAGAAAAGCCAAATGCTTTAGGTACTAATGGTATGGATGCAACTGTTGTGTCCACAGATTCAGAGTAGACTAGATACCGCAAACCGTCCGTCCCAGCGTGCCCGAAAGCTTGTGCATGTGCTATGCGCGTGAGTTTACTTTCAAACGCGCCGGTGAAACTTGACAAATAGTGTCGTTAAAGACATACAAATGCCAAATTGTACCAATAATAACTGCAGAAACTCTTATAGGGTTGCCCAAGGCCTTTAAATGACTTGCGCTACAGCATAGTAGGTACGAAAAAGTTGCACGCTCGTTTTCATACTATTTAGTGAACATGCGGTATCTAGCTTCATCTAAATCTGTGGTTGTGTCCATCATGGACAGATTTGACTAATGAGGTGTCTATCGATCCATCTCAGTTAAGTTAGTGTCCGAAGTAACCCCAGCTACTTCGTCCGGAAATACTAATATACCGTAAAATTAGTTAATTGAGTTATGGAGTTTGGCTGTCCGGATTGATAGGATTTAACATCAAATGCAAACTGAAGTGAAGATTTTAACAATATTAACGATTCAGTTTTTAAAATATTTGAGAATTATATTACTCTTTCAATCACACACAAACAATGCGCAAAACCTTTGAATTCAAGCCTCATTTATTTTTTTATACGATGATGCTGACCGTTGTCTATGAAACGCTTGTAACACCGAGTATCACATGCGCGTTGCCGACCTTTCAAATGAGGATTCGCTGTTGCGGCAGCTTAGGATACAAGCAACACTGTGCAGCTCTGGGGACCTTACTAGAGTATCGTTATTTGGCTGTGTGTATTTCCTAAGGTCCTTCCCCAGTCGGATTGCTCCAGATTTGAGCGAAATATTCCGCTGTGCCTTACCTCTCGTGAATTTTTCAAGTCGGCGTCGGCCAAATCAGAAACAAGAAATAGCGAAAAACACTCAAAGGAGTCTCGGGGCCGATTTTGATGAAAATTAAAACTGCATCAATAGATTTTTGAAAAAGAAATTTCCCAGCCAGAAAACAAACCCGTTGATTTTGGAAAAAAATACACACACTGTATTATTGCACCATCCGATAGTCTCGCTAATAAAAATCAAATTATGGGAAGAAATGACATAATTATGGCAAACTAAGGAAGTTGATTTTTAGATAGATAATAGGTATAGATAGTAAGATAGATAGATAATAAGTGCCTGTGCTTTGACAGCGACATTACGTAAAATGTTTGACAGCCTATGTTATTTGATTTTTTTTTTTTCTTCTGCGCCGACGCCATTTTTTTGAACGCTTGTCTTAATAGCAATAAAAGACGTCGGCAATTTTAGGCTTGATATGGTACAGTAATAAAAGCTTAACCAAAAATAAAAATAAATTTTAATTGTTCTTTGCCTAATTTATCTTAGAGATTAAGAATTGGAATCAAAAATTAAAATAAATAAGAAATAAAATGATTATGCCGTTGACATTTTGAAAAAACCAGTAAAACAAAAACGGGTGCATGCTGGCTGGCGCGTGCCTCCACAGATTATCATGTCGACAGCAACTAAAACCTTTGAATTGAGAACTCATTAGTCGCGCTGTACTTCATTGGATCATTTACACCATACTTAACCTCACTGTCACAAATACGGAGATTTATCTTTAACCCAATTACGTACAAAAACAAATAAAAATTGAATTTAAATACTCTTAAAATACTCGATCACACCAAACTAATTTCATATTTGTACCGACATACACAATCTGAAGCCCAGCGTTCTATGGGCGTCTGCCGTGTCCTTTGTTTTTTTTTTTATGGAAGAAGATTTTCATTTGCCCTAATTCATGTACAAAAACATACAAACATTGATGCCAATACCACGTGATAGTACGAATCTAATGACTCATCTGAGCTGCATTACGGCTGTCCCGTTTTACGAGACGGTCGCGTGTGACATAAAACACGCTGTCGACGTTTTACAGCGGGTTTATACAGGGTGGAATATTGTAATGCCACCTGAAGGGAAAGTACTCTTAATACGGTAGATAGAAAATTTTACTCAAAGAAAACATTCCTTTATTCTTGAATAAAAAGAGAACTGCATTCAAAGATTTTCGAAAATTTTAAATTTTTCAAAGCTTTAACTTGACTCATTGAATTTATAAGTCCAGATTTCATGGTTTTCCTTTCATTTAACTTATCAAGTTTCTTAGAGAGATTTCATCCTTATAATTGATCCTAACGATCGATGCAATAAAAGTACAGGTTGTCATTTTTACAGAATTTAGTCGGTTCGATTCCCGGGTGTGGCAAGCGAATTTTTGAAAAATTTTGAATGCAGTTTTATTTCTATTCAAAAATAAAGGAATGTTTTCTTTGAGTACAATTTTCTATCTACAGTATTAAGAGTACTTTGCCTTCAGGTGCTTCAAAATTCCACCCTGTATAGTTTACTGTCACGGCACGTGATAGCCTTTATTTGAATATACAGGGTACATGAATAAAAGGTAGGTAATATAGCCGCTGGCTGGATCAGTCAAAATAAAATGTTTATAAATGTTTGCGTCATATCTTTTGGTGGCCGCGCTGTTTATAAAGATACATTATTATCACAGAGTAACATAAGCCTATGTTACTCAGTAGTAATGTAGCTTTCTATACCCTAGTTTTCTTTATCCCGAAAAAATGTACAGTTCCTGTCGGCCACGCGCAATGAGTCACGGGAAAAGTGCTAGTCTATACTTCTATACTAATATTATAAAGACGAAAGTTTTTTTTTTAGTTTGTACCCAAAAGGCTCCAAAACTACTTGACCGATTTTAAAAATTCTTTCACCAGTAGAAAGCTACCTTATCACTGGGTAACATGGCTATTTTTTGTCCCGAAAATTGCACAGTTCCTGTGGGTCACGCGGACGAAGTCGCGGGTGAAGTGCTAGTTATTATTTTATAGAGGTAAAGTTTTATAAGTTTGTATGTAGGAGGCTCAGATCATAGAAACAAGGAGATATGCCATCATAGCAAATTAGTACGGGAACAACTGATGCCACTTTTAGTACATTTTTCGACACAATTACGCGCATAATTAAGCGCTCCTTGTGAATAAAAAGATCTACCACGCATCGAACATTCCGCACACCCTCAATCTAACACTGTTAATCGTCACTCAACACTAGCACTACACTAAAACACTGTATATAAACCATCGATCGTGTTCGGTTCGTCGCCAGCGCGTAAGTTTTTAATATGAACAATTTGCTCAAGATCAGGCATCAAGCTCGATAGCGCCTTGGCACATCTCCTTGTTTCTATGATCTGAGGTAGGAGGTAATTTCCGTAACTAATGACCCGATTCTGAAAATCCTTAACTAATAGACAGTTACATAATCCCTGAGTGTTATAGTGATAGATGAAGGACAAAGTGCTAGTAATGATTACTGTTTTTGTACGTTGTCTTTGCAATATTTTTGCACCAAAAAACGTAAACACGCAATTATTAGGTATTTGATAAATGAAAAGAAATTACTACAAACATTTTTTGAATAAATCTCATTAATTGTGTATTTGTTAGGCAAAAACGGGCAATCCCTTTTGACAGTTCTAAATTATATTCCTCAATTTCTCGTTCTCAAACAAAACCAAATTATACAGGGTAACAAAGTTATACAGTATCCTCTATTCTAAAATCACGAGAAAATAGTCAGTGGATTTAGTACGAATAATTTTGACGTATAAGTAGTATCGTAAACGTAAGCGAATTTTGAAATGGTAATACACGTTTTCTACATGATACCTACCTAAAGTCCATTTCACGAAAGAAGTCCCGCAGACGCAGCGCTGTATTCGCGCGACATAATGTTGTTAGTTCCACAATTAGTTAGTTCCACAATTTATCCGCGGGACTTCTTTCCTGAAATGGACTCTATATTGTATACTTGTGGGCCGATCATGAATAATTTTGACGTATGATATCTATATCTATAATTTTGAATCTAGATTCAAAATTCTCTTACGTTTACGATACGTAAATGTAAGCAAATTTTGAATCTAGATTCAAAATTTATTCTTATTTTCAATCTAGATTCAAAATTCACCGACGTTTACGATACCATACGTCAAAAGTATTCGTGCTAGACCCACCGCTGTTCCTAGCATTTGGTCGAGTAATACTGATATTTTTGTATGGAACAATAAAAAAGATTGATAACCTGCTATTTCAAGATTGGTCCAGTAAGAAGTCGAATAAGAGTTGAAGAGTCGAGTCGATTTGTGATCGACCCACTGATTACTCGCCTTCATTACGTCCTTCATTTAATGACACTGTATAATTGTAGATTATCTTCGAAACCTCAGCTGTTTTAAAATTCAGTTCGTTTCAAAGGTATCTTGTCCAATTATCTCAAGAGCTCTTACAGGCCTCAAGACCCATTTAAGACGGTACTAAATGTTATTCTGTTCTGCCTGTAATATTAAAGGATTGAAGTTCGTGTTCTGACTCCTAATATGTAGTTTAATTTTTACCTCAGAATTCCAGATTTTTAAGCTAATTTTGTAATGGAGAAAAATGTCGGAATAATATTGTGAATTAGCTGTGCCATGCTTCTTTTTATTGTCAGAATCTTTTTTTTTATAATAATAATAATAATAAATCATTTATTTGCGTAAAAACATGGTATAAAATGGTGTTAAATACAAGGTAATATGGCACATTCATGTTTCGTTAAGTTAAACTTAACATGCAAAAATTTCGGGGTTATGTATAATGTTACAGGTTAGAATTTTTTATCCAAAAATTCCTTTAGACTATAGAAATTGCATTCATTTAACAATTTGTACAATTTTATCTTAAATAACCTTTTGTTTAATATTTTTAAATTATTACATTATTAATATTTTTAATATTATTATTATTTAGTAATAGGCTTGCGTTTGACCGCCTTCTCGCCTGGTAGTCTACGATGGAGCACGCTTGCCTAGAAGAAACCGATTCACTTGTAACTAGACAGACACACCCAGATTGTAACTATCGGCGTATGCACTCCGACATCGCATTCCACTGTTCGGTGGTTCAATAAAAATAAAATACTTATATTTTTTTTTATCCTAAATAAGAGTAACATTATAGACTGCATTTTGTTTTGGATAGAAAATGCTTATAGTTTTAAATAAAACCATTAGGTACCACCTAACCTATCCAATAAACCAATGTGTATTTAGATTGTTACCTATTTACCTTAGGTACTCTTTACCCCTTTGAAACGTGTCCAAGAAAAGTTGCGACCTCATCTAAAATTGTAGGGTCCCAGTAAAGATAAAGGTCACGTAAAAATATTTGCTTGTTCTTATGTAACGACATTGTAGACCCGAAGTTAACTTTTATTTAAATGTTCTTTTTCTTTTCAGGTAAGTGCGACCTACTGACCTACAGTATTGTTGGGACACCTGGGACCCACACGTGAGTATGTATGTACCTACCTACCACCCATATTTGCAAATACCTCGTCCGAATGGCGATACTGATTGAGTACACTGATATTTTAGACTGTGTCAATTTTTTTAAATAAAATCTGGTAGTTATTTTTGTTTTTGGGTTAGGTCTTTTTTGCTTATCTCTGAAGAAATAGTACTTAATTGGTTTAATTTAAAATTGAAACAATTTTCTTCACCAAAATATTTTTTGTAGACTAGACTGTTTTAAACTTGAATGATACTTATTTGAACTACAGAAGTGGTCACTTATCTTCAACGTTTGTTTTTAAATTAAGCTCTTTGTAAATAGACCGCATTAAAATCCACCATGTTAAATTAACGAGGCAATCATTTATCATTTTTGATCACCAATTTAGAATAGTTGTTAGTTAACATTTAACTAACTTGGATCATTACTGACGAGCTTGCGGTGTTGTCTATCGCAAAGTTGTTGGCAGTTACCGCCGTAACCACTAGTGTTGTGACACCAATATGCATAAATTATGTCGATGCTAAATCAAGTGTCGATCGATAGCGCGGCGCACCACTAATTCATGCCGTTAATGACAGCTTAATCTAGCGACCATCAGTGTTAGTATTTATTACCATTAATGGTAGAAAGTTGTCATTGGTATTAGACGCATAATACAGGGTGGCAGGTTAGAGAGTGGAAATATTTTAAGAGGTCATTGTACTCATCATTATGAACAACTTTTACTATGGGACCAAACCTGAAATCGCGAAAAAAAAATCAGCTGTTCCATAAGTACATTTATGTTCACTTAACTTATCAAAATGTATGGAACAGCTGATTTTTTTTGTCGCGATTTCAGGGTTGGTCCCATAGTCAAAGTTGTTCATAATGATGAGTACAATGACCCCTTAAAATATTTCCACTGTCTAACCTGCCACCCTGTATATCATAACGTCACTGTATTTCCGAGGAGCTAGGCAAAGGTGTATAGTACACCCATTATTCGCCAGTTAAGTTTAAAGCGCTGTCAGAGCCTAAAATCTATACTGGCAGACCGCAAACCGTCAATGTATGTTGTTTGGAATTTGAAATTGTATGGTATATTTTTGATGTGAAATACAATTAAATGAGAAAAACTGCTTTTAAAGGTTAAACTAAGCGGTAATTTTGAAGTTTTTTTTATTAAGAACGAAGTACATCATGTCATCTTCAGATTATCACACCTTATGATTGTATTGATGAAAATATTCAGTGTTTCAAAAGGTACTGTGACCAAAAAAGTTTGAAAACCGCTGCACTAGACGAACGAGGCAATCAAAACATAACAATAAGTACTCGTATTATATCAAATTACATTACCCTTACACATAATATTGTAATATACATAATTTATGTGTCATCAGTAAATTATCATAATGATATCAATATATCTATTTGTCATCTTGGACATGAATTATTATAGTCTGAACGTATCAAATACCAATTAACTGAAATTCGATTATTATAATGTAATATCGTCAATACAATTGATTGTGTCTGTATTAGTTTACGTACTCTCGACGCCATTGACGGTCGACCACTTCGCCCTTATTACTAAGAACATAAGGGTGAAAAGTGGTCGACCGTCAATGGCGTCGAGTGTACATATGGAATGGCTCTACTAGGTAGGCTATAGAGAAGGTATAGGTACTTAAACCAGTGGCAAGCTATGATGGCTGGGAAGTTTGTCCGCTCATAAAGTTTCGTAAAAATTTACAACTACTTTTGAAAGAACATTGGTGTACTTATTGTCAATAGTGACGCGTCATCATTTTCAATAAAGTACAGCAAAGGTTCTTTCAAAAGTAGTTGTTAATTTTTACGAATGTTTATGAACGGACTGAAACATGAAACCGACCATCATAGCGTGCTGCAGATGTAACAAGTAGATAGATCATTTCGGAATTGTAATAATTAAATAACGTAGAACCTAATCATTCATTTAAATTATAGGTACTAGTTTTCAAAGTATTCCCTGCTCTATAATTTATTACAATCACATACTTAATAATTGGCAAGTTTTTATTCATAAAACTTTCTTAAACTATCTGTCGACTTTGTCGTTGACTGTGCCAAAACTAATTGTTTGCCTCGACCTCGCTCGGGTTATGCGATAAAACTAATTTCCAACTATTCGACGTGTTAATCCTTCACGGAACTTTCGCGTAGAGGAAATTTTGGCACGTCACTAATTTTAGCAACTTATTTCCGGATGGTATTTGGGAAAATGGGTGTATAAGAACACTATCTTCTTTAGACTTAGAACAATGTAGGTAAGTAGATACCTACGTCAGAACTTATAACTTTTGCAAATAAACAATTTTTGCGAATTTTAAACATGTTAAAGCCATGTTATGCTTAGATTTTCAAAAACAACTGACACAAGCGGGGTTTGAACCCGCAACCTCTGCCTCACCGTGGCATCGCTCTAACCAACTAAGCTACAGTGTCATGCCTGAATCAGTTGAAATTTGAAATCTCTTTTTACCCCTCATAATGTCACCAACGCCCTTATGAGGCGTAAAAAGAGATTTCAAATTTCAACTGATTCCATGACACCGTAGCTCAGTTGGTTAAAGCGATGCCATTTATTCAAATCTATCAATTTTCACCTAAAACTTTAAAGCAGCGTTGTATCCAAATCTAACAATATTACCCTCAACACCACTATCCGAGGTTCTAACCCGGTTATAAATCAATTATAGTTATCAACCACACGCCGACTTATGCTAATTGTTGCGGGATTTATACGGAGCATGGCGCTGACGTCTATAGCCGTCTGCCTCGGGGATGGTAAGCGTAAATAGACGGTTTGTTGTATACCGTGTTCTAATTTATGTATAATACATACTGAGAAGAGTCTTGTGGCGGTAACTTGATAGGTAATTTAATTAGTGTCTCTCAGAAACCTTAATTAGAGAATTTCTGTAACGTAACTTTGTGGCGAAAGACGAAGGGTTTTGACGTATGTATTTGTATACTAATATAAAAACTGTAAAAAAGCCGAGTCGGTATATTGAAGATATTCCAGAAAAAGCAGTCAGGATAGGGTACTGGGACGTAGGCATGCCCAATTTTTTTTTTTTATTATTTTCTGTTTGTGCGCGCATCACGCTAAAAGTAAGTACTGAACGGATTTAGATTTGGTTGTCACAGTTTGGTAGCTAGGGGTCCAACTTAAAATCTAAGACACATTTCATTTAATTTCGATGGGGTGAGCCAGAGATACAGCTTGACCTCTTCGTAGTACTAGCCACCCTACACTAACGAGGTCATTTAAAATGGTCATTTTGTAGGCTACGCATCGCGGGCAAAAGTCTAGTGAAATTAATGATAAAAATGTTTTTGCCCTGTAGTGCCATTATAAAAGGCTAGTACTTACTTTACTATAAACAGAATTACAGACTAAAACAATCCAGTCAGGTTGAAAGCTTTCGCAGTCAGCACGTCGTTTCAACTCATTATAGTGTTATTTAATCTGTGTAATGCGCGCATAGATTATAATGGAACGGGAAGTGGGTTGGTGGTAAGCTACCTTTATGAGATATTAGTTCATAAATATCTATGAGTTTATTTATGATGCTTGTAGTGGATATTGTGTTGAGAACTCAAAAAAAAAACAGATATACTTAACCGCCTTCAAAAAATCACAATAATGTAACTGATGATCATAATAATGTCATAATGAAACAGATTAGAAATCTTATTTTACTCGACTACGGCAAAGCCAAAAGGAAGGGTTATGATTTTTAATGTTATTATGTTTACTGCTGTTTGCAGCGCTCGAACAATCTGTTCACCAAGTTTCGCAGATTGTTCGAGCGCTGCAAAGCGCTGCAGACTCGATCGCACAAAAAGTCTGTCGTCTGCGTCGCCCCTTAGTCGCATTTTTTTTCTATACAGAATTCGAATGTACAGAAATATATATAACTCTACATTCCAAATAATGTATTTAAACTTAATATCGAAAAAAATGTGACTTACTGTGATTATCATAAATAAGCATCGGCAGTTTAATTGTGAATTATTGTGATTATGAAATACTGAAATGTTAACCAACTTTTTTGTCGTTGACTGTACCTTAGTATGCACACATAACGTAGATAGGTACGACATGTTTTTCCCAACAAACTGACATGTTTACTTGTAATCTATTCAGCGGGATTTTTTGTAGTCGCGTGTGGCCCTCACTATGGCGGGCCTCATTAAGCCACCACCTCAGTAATTAGAGGGGCAACTTAATTGCGGAGTCTCAGGACTGCCTCGGTTGCCGCCCGGCCATCTTGGAAATAGAGGTCCATAGAATAGTTTTTTAGTATTTAAATATATTTATGAGATTTCGAAAACAATTCACACGGCGGGATTTCCACCTGTGACCTCTGCCACACCGTGGCGTCGCTCTAACCAACTGAGCTACCGCGTCCCGCTCTCATCAGTTGTAATTTCAAATCTCTTTGAATACGCCTTTTATGAGCGTTGGTGACATCTATCGGAGACTAAGGTTCGTGTCTTAGAACCTTACTCAAGACTCAAAGAATACTTAAAACTGGTTTCAAGCAATCAAATGGCTTTTTTACGTTCAAGGCAAGATCTGTGCTTGAGTGTCGTTCTGTAACCAGCTTTTTAGGGCCAAGTTCACTGACATGATAACTTGAAAACGCCTGTTTATCATGAATTTTTATATAGACAAAGATATGTTAAACGCCCGTTTTCAATTTGTCGGACTGTTTATCTTGTCGGTGAACTTGGCCCTTAGTCTCCTAAGAGACGGTGTGTCAAGGTAGCCAGCGATTTCTTACGTTTTTTTGCGAATTGCAGCGCTATTTACGTTTAGTTATATTGGACAAAATTCAATACGAATTTCCAAGAAACCCCTATACCCCGTATAATTCTGTAATACCTATAAATACCTACCTTCGCACAAACTTGTCCTGACATAGATGACTTAAACCCTCGTTGTAGTCCTAAACTCTACTTACTGCGGAACTATTTCAAAACTAATTGGTGAGGTTGTCCCTTCCTTAAGCTGTGGCACAAAACAGATAGGTACAGAAAGCTGACTTCATACATTGAGCGAAAAAGCGTATGCACACAAAACGAAGTTGATTCAATTTGATACATGATTAATCGGTATCGTGCGCGTCTATGTGTGCATACGAAGTCGTTAGCTGGGTCTAGACCGACCTCGTGAGGCGTGAGTCGCGAGGCATGCGTCGCGAGGCTGCCTCGAAGCAATCGGACTGAGACCTGAGGCGTCTTTGAGCATGAACAGAAACCGACACCGCTCGCCGCTTGGAGTGCGAGCGCTGCCTCGCACGAGGCATAATTAACCGTGTAACAAATCAAATGAACTTCGTGGTGCCTTATTAGAATATCAGCGCTGCGGCATTTTTATGTCGCACTATGCTGAGAGAGTGTTTTTTTGTTTTACTTTATATTTTTTTTTTAAACTGTTTTCATTTCCTATTTTATGTCTGTAATTTCCTGTGCGAGTCTAATAAATAACTTTTCTTTCATTTTCTTTGTGTACGTGCGCCATTTTACTCATTGTATGCTGGCCTTCTGTACCCATCTATTATGTGACTGTGGTGTAAGTGGTGGGGCCGAAGGTTTGGGAGGGGGGTCAGGTAAGGCCGTCCATTTGTGTACGCCGACACCTAGTTGCCGTACTTGACCGGAAGCTTTGATTTAAATCTGGCTGACGACGAAGGCGCGATGTTTTCATTTGCCGGGATTTTATTAAGGTTTGTGTTGAGCTAAGTTTTCTTTTGACTAATTCAGGTTAACACTTGAAAAGGGAAAGGAAATGATGATATCGCGTTTGTGAAGAAGTGAAGGGTTAGTCAAAATTTCTCATACACGCTGTGAAAAATTGTGGTGATACATACCAAACTTTTGTCAACTTCTAACCTAAAAAAACCGGCCAAATGCGAGTCGTACTCGCGCACCGAGGGTTCCGTATCATTTTTGGACGTATAAAGTGAAAAAATCCGGATCGCATAACTAAGTTTGTTTGTGAAGGAATTTTGATGATTTTGAAAAAACTGTACTAGTTAGGAACATCGTTTTATTTTTGTTGCCATATTTGGGTCAATTCCTATTAACCCTAATTATTTCAGATTTTTCGGTCCGCAAACTTCGGAGATAAGGGGGGGGGGGAAATGGTATTTTTTCAGAGATTTCTCATCATATGTCGAAAACTGTGGGACATAAAATAAAATGAACATCTATTTTGAAATGTGCAGATCAAGCCCTTTCATATGATATGTCACTTGACCTAGTAACCCCACTTTGAAATTTTGGACCCCCACTCCGGCCCCTTTTGCAATGAAAATAAAAATATTTTTTGACTTTTTTCATTTGCAATATAGTTTGACAAGCATTCTTTATAACTGTTCCAAATTTCAAGTCGATAGCATTAGTAGTTGCTGAAATAAACAGGTGTAACAGACAGACAGACAGACAGACAGACGAAGTCGCACCATAAGGGTTCCTTTTTTACCATTTTGGTACGGAACCCTAAAAAGTGACCGCATAACTTATTGCAATATGTAGGTAACCAAACCTGTAAGTCTTCATCAAACTTTAGTTATTCCTCAAATAGCTGAACTAGTGTGGTAAATATTTTTTTAAGTACAGCGGTTATCGTATCATACATATCAGCCACTGGCTGGTATTGGCTTCCTCAGACGTCCACTGGCTGGACATAGGCTTCCCCAAGCATCGCCACGACCGCTGCATTGCCGTGGCTTTCACTACGTTGTTAGTCCACCTATCTAGCGTCGAGCCAGTTTTTTAGTTCTACCCAAGATAAGAACGAACTTCGGCAAGACAATGTTTATCTACACAGGCGCTAAACTTTACAACATTCTACCGTCATCAGTAAAAAATGTTAGCCCCTTTAATACATTCAAAGTAAAACTTGCCCAACATATACTCGAAAAACATTGACAATAAGTACCCACTACCTAATTAATGTAAACAAATCTATTGTTAGCAAACTACATCTGAATGCATTATAGGAGTACCTACCTACATAAATATCAACGAATGAACGACAACCTAAAAAATGTTACACTTCTTTGTATACCTACCATGTTCTCATGACAGTGACTGTAGTCTTTTATGAGAATAAATTTCTTAAACCTGATCTATACAGGGCCTGCAGTCTCGACATAGCGATCGCTTTATGACCGAAATCGGTCGCTATCTATGAAAAAATCTATGGATAAATACGGCGGAACAACCGATTTTGGTCGTAAAGCAATCGCTATGACGAGACTGCAGGCCCAGGTCAGCAAGTTAAATAAAAGCTTGTAAATAAACATCTCATACATACAAAACAAAAATATTGTTAAAAAATACAGTATTTATTTATTTATTTATTTATTTATTTATTTAATTAAATATAAGTTTACAGTAACGACCAAAGCACTTACATTTTAGTGGACAATTTTACACAATTACTTATCACATAGTATATTAACTTAACTTACCAATCATTAACTAAAACTTATAACAATTACATAATATTACTTAAGAATAAATATATACATTTATTTATTTGGTATGGCTTATCATGAAAGATATCGAGATCTATGTGCTGAGTGAGCAATGAGTTCAGCAGTGTGATAGCTCTGGCAGTAGGTGCTGCAGCCGCGCGCCGAGTGTGTACTCCGGGGGGGTCTGCAAAAAGTTTCCTCCGTCGACGAGGACCATCAATGCCCTCACCTCCAATCAAAAAACGTTTCGGCATGCCCGCTAAGCCAACCCGCTCCAATGTGTTGGGATTATCTACCCTGTTTGTCAGGAGACGGTGGTAGTGAACGAGTACTAGTAGTTTCCTCCTAAGTTCCAAGGTATCTAAGCCTACCATCCCCGTAACAAACAAAGATGGGTATAGGTAAGGGTAGTAACCGTACATCCTCTTAAAGATAAAACGGGCAAACTTTCTTTGGACTCGCTCGATTAAAAGGTTGTACTTGGCCTCGTGTGGATCCCATACTATAGCGTTGTATTCAAGCCGACTGCGCACATACGCTATATACAACATCAGGGCAGCTCTTATCCCTTTAAAAGTAGATGAAACCCTCATCACGAACCCTAGCATCTTGTTGGCGCTTTCACATGCAGATGTCATATGAAGCCTAAAATTTAGTCGTGAATCCAATGTTAGCCCTAAGTCCCGTATCTGGTTAACACGATCCAAAGGAGTACCCGCCAGGATATAATCAAAATACAGTGGTGTGCGCGTGCGTGCGAAAGTCATAATTTTGCATTTGGTCACGTTAAAGTACAAGCGATTCACCTCACTCCACTCTACTACAGCGTCAATATCCTCTTGGAGCTTTTGGCAATCATCAGGGCCTTTTACAGCGTGGTACAGTTTCAGATCATCGGCAAATAGAAGACATTTAGAAGTGCTAACGGTTCTCGGCAAATCATTGATCATTATAATAAATTGAGTAGGTCCAAGCGTACTGCCCTGACTTACACCAGATCGTGTATAGTATGAATCAGACTCAAACCTAGCTAGTCTTACATACTGAGTTCGATTTTGTAGGTAGGATGCAAAAAATGAGAGTAATTTAGGTGTGAAACCGATTGACGCCATTTTTGATAAAAGGATGTTATTATCAACTATGTCAAACGCCTTTCGGAAATCAAAGTAAGCGGCATCCACCTGCATTCCTGCATCCATCTCTGTCGTCACATAGTCTACGAAATTGATGTGACTGGTTGCTGTTGACCGAGATGCTCGAAAACCATGTTGCTCATCAGCCATCTGCACGTTAATTTGTTGTCTGATACGATTATCTATAATAGATTCAAATACTTTACCGAGAACCGACAGCACAGCTATTGGTCTAAACATGGTGATGTCATTTTTCGCCCTGCCTTTCGGTATTGGAGTTACTCTAGATGTCTTCCACTGTAGCGGATATGTGGAGATCTCTAGTGACAAGTTATAGATGTAAAGTAATGGCTCCTCCAATACCGATATGCAATCTTTAACTAAAAATGGCGGGATTTCGTCCGGACCTGCAGCAGAGTAAGGTTTCAATCGTCGGACTGCACGCTTTAACTCAGTTACGGAGACTGTATCAACATCGATACGAGCAGCATTAGTAACGCTGCCACTGATGTTACTCCGTTGGGCTGTATCTATGTCTAGAGCAGGTATGTCTCTATGGAAAACGGAGCCAAAGTATGCAGCAAATGCATCTGTCGCTTCTTGTCCCGTCAAAGATTTGCCCATATACACATATTCATGGCATTTTTGTCTTTGACTTCGCTTATCTTTAGTATACTGCCAGAATTTTGTCGGATCGGTTGCTATGTCATCTTCTATCTTCTTAATATATCTATCATAAGCCTCTTTTATTAGAAATTTAACGTGTTTTCTGTAGTATCTGTAAAGTTCTCTATTAAATTCTTTTCCATTTATTTTATATTTTTTATAATTATAATATTTATATTTAACGTTTTGTATAATTTCTGGGGTATACCAAGTTGGATATGCATACTTAGATTGATATTTTAATTTGCATGTTTTCAGCGGAACGTACTCACCAACGCAGTCGTTAAATTTCTTGTAAAACCCCGCAACAGCTAAGTCTATGTCAGTCTCATGATAAACGTCTGCCCAGTCAATGTTTTGTAAAGCTTTATAAAGCAAATAGAAATCGGCTTTTCGAAAGTTCCAGTTAGGGGCAGATAGCGGATGACGTTGCGGTTGACAAGATGCTGATTGCTGATTAGACGAGAAGCCCCGTGGCAAACTCATAGTAATAATGAGTGGGGGGTGGTATGCGTCAGGTGGTACTAGTGCTTCGTCAGCACTCGCAACACACACGGCGTCCTCTTTAAGCCCACTCAGCACCAAATCAAGGATACCTCCATGTTCATTTAATATATTATTATATTGGGAACTATTACAAAAATCTACAAATAATTTAAATTGCGTTTTGACATTTACACTAGCCGAGTTTAAATTAAAATCACCAAATATAATAAATTCTAAGGAAGAGTATTTACATATAGCGTTTTCAATGCAGGATAAGACACTTAAATACATATCGTCCTTATAATTAGGTGGTAAATATACGACACAGCATAAAAACTTAATATTTTTCCAGGTTATAATGGCGAATAACAATTCTTTGTCATCCGTTTGTTCACATATATCACTTATCACAGACATTTTAAATGAGTTTTTGACAGCTAGTAAAACACCTCCCCAGCCGACGTCTCCTACACGGTCCTTTCTCAGAACGGTATATTCATCAGAAAATAATTCTCCATCACATACAGAACTGTTAAGAAATGTTTCTGTGAGGGCAATGATATCTGCATCAATTGTTGGCATATTTCTCCTAACCATATAAGTTTTAGATCGCAGTCCTCTAACGTTTTGATAGTAACATCTTATAGTTTTGTTTGAGCAAAAAGGCTTTTTATTTGCCGTTTTTTCGGAAACGAAAATTCTGTGTCCAGTGCTTTATGCAAATGTCCTCAGTCCAGTTTTTGGCATTCATTATACACTCTGACAGTTTAGCTGGAACCCCGATCTTAAAAGATGCATATTGCCCACGAGCCTTAAGCACTTCTACATTGTAGGCATCACTGTCAGATATTGTCTTGAGATGGTCTAAGACTTGTTTTTCCGTAGTACCTGCCTTGACATAATATAGGTGCAGATAAGTCAACTTGTTTGATGCTTCCAGTATCGTAGAGCCAGGTGTGGCAGTACCACGCAAAATATTGGTAGTTCGACTGTGAGTGCGAGTGCGCTTGTAACCCACTTTTGTCCATCCCTGAGTCTCACACACATCGGGGGTGGTAACGTTTACTTCATCATCTTGCTGTTTTACCGGTTCAGACAAAGACGTAATCGTAACATCACCACATGTTTGTGACGTGTTACCCTTAGACATCTTGGCCGGAGAGGAAGCTGAGCTACATATTGGCATTACTATTTCTCCCACAGCTTTAGCGACAGATCTCTTAGGTTCTTGCTTTTTAGTTTCGGGGGTAGTAAAATCATAATTTATGTTATGTGAAGTAACTGTTTCCTGATGTCTTTGTTCATGCTGACTAAGTTTGTTTTTTAGTTGCACAACCGATTCTTTTAAAAGCGAGATTTCGTTATCTTTTGCTTTTAATCCTAAATCGTATTCGCTTAGTACCTGTTTCATGGACACAGAGACAGTGGACAACATGGTTATTATATTTGAGTTTTGCTTCTTAAGTTCAGTGACCTCATACTTAAGATATTTTAGCTCTAAATATACAGATGGTGATGAATCTAGATGCTCGTCGATATCAGGTGGAGAGGGTGTTCTCTTCGTGCGGCTACCTCGCGACATATTAATGTTGATGTTGTCGCAGGTCGTATTATTAACCGCTGGGCGTATAGGTGTACAGGTATTGTTACCTTTAGGTCGCATGGATAAACAAGCTGGACAAACCCATTTATTTACATAATCCTGGGTGAACTTTTCAAAGTTAGAAAAGGTAATCTTAAGGCAATCTAGATCATAAAACTCTTTACATTCGCAACATTTCATATAATTTCCAGAAAGAATTTTGTCTCCGCATCCGTTGCAAATTGAAGACATTGTTTAATGTTATAATAAACAAAGTAGGTAGATACCGGTCAAGTGGCCACGGGCGCGATGACGCAGGTGTTCGCCTCAGTAGCGAGTTAGTGGTGACGTTGTTTCTCGCGGCGACAAGGTCTTAAGCGCCGTGGAATTAGAGGCGCTTACGCGTTCGGCCGGGACACTGCTATAATCACTGTATTTGAATGTTTTTGTAACGATAATTTGGATTAAGATTATGTTTATTGTTCACTATTGTTTATATAATTAACACACACTGATACTATTTCATAAAGACAAGGTTATTTAGTAAAGTTCTTGCAAATTTAACGCGAAACCGCCACTTTGAACTACTATTTACAATTAAATTGTCACGAGCAAATTAAAAAGCTGTTACTCCGTAGATATTTTCGAGACTAGCTAGCTAGTATGTAGGTATATAAATAAGGACTAGGTACACACTACACAGTAATGTGAGTAGGTACCCTTTTTACAAGACAGATGATAGGACCCGTGTCACTGGCACAGACTATCGTAACATAGGGCATGAATACTGAGTTGTCTCGGAGATTCGAGAGCATTGCTGAGATTTTGGGCTTATGTAGGTTCATAGTTAAGTCAAGGGTGCAAGATACGAATAGGCCAAAGTCAGAGCATTTATTCCAATTTCGACTTCGACCATTTCGACTTTGACCGAATTTCGACCATTACCATTACCAGACAGGTACCTACTTATGAATTGTCAAGGATTTGGTCAGTTAATCAGTCAGTATCAGTACCCCGATCATGAGTTTTTTTGACATGTAGTATCGTTAACGTAAGCATATTTTGAATTGAAAATACACGTTTGTTACACAATATTTATATAAATTAAATACTTTATTAAAATGTGCAAATTGTATAAAATTTGATCAAAATCTCCCAGGACTGCTGTATTTTAAATTCAAAATATGCTTACGTTAACGAAACTATACGTAAAAAAAACTCATGATAGGGGTAGGTACTGGTCGTATTAAAAATAAAATTCTATCTAGTTACTCTCTATACTAATCTATAGGTACTAATGTTATAAAGCTGAAGAGATTGTTTATTTGAATGCCCTGTGTATGTGATGTATGCCCAGTATGTGATGGTTCGAGTTCGATCCCGAGGCACGCACCGCTGACATTTCGAAGTCATGTGCGTATTAGAAATTAATTATCACTTGCTTTAACGGTGAAGGAAAACATCGTGAGGAAACCGGCATGTCCTAAAACCAAAAATTCGAAGACATGTGACGTCCACCAACCCGCACTGGGCCCGCGTGGTGGACTACGGCCCACTCCCTCTCACAGAGGAGGCCTGTGTCCCAGCAGTGGGAACATTATAGGCCGATTATGCTTATGCTATGCTATGCGTCTGTAACTATCAGTCGGATATGAAACATTAGCCAGTATGTGATAACCAGATTCATGAGGAATAGTATAGGCTATTTATTATGACGCTACGACTCTAAGGAGCCGAGCAACGGGGTAAAGATGCGGGGAACTGCTAGTAATTATAACGAAGCTGAAGAGTTTTTTGTTTGATTGTTTAAACCTGCTAATCTCTGGAACTACCAGTCGGATTTGAAAAATTCTTTTTGCATATAACAGCCCAATTTTTGAGGAATGTTATAAGTTATTTACCATCACGCTACAACCATTAGGAGCCGAGCAACGTCGGGTGAAGCGGGCACAGTTAGTTCCTTCATAATGGTACAAGAACTTAACAAATGAATAGCGACTCTAAAGTTTTCGTTCCAATAAACACATTACCCTCCTTTGCGTCTCGCAGTCGGGTAAAAAGGTTCATGACCACAAAATCATTACCGCAAGTGCTCCGACCACGAAATGCCACTTAGGCATCCTTGAGAACTCGCCAAGCTCTTTCAAGTGCCCCAATAATAAGGTAAAAGATGTTCTATGGTTCCGTACATCTTCATGCTTATATAAAATACCGGGTAAGTAGACTCGCCCTGGGGGTTCCGTACAAAATGTAAGTTTGTATTCGCAAAAAAAAATGTGAACCACAAAGTAACGATTTTCGGATTTTTTCCTTTACTTGTGCTGTGAACCCTTGCTTCTTGCCAGACATGATTCTAGATCAACGGGAAGTACCCTATTGGTTTTGATTTATTTGCGAGTGTTAAAATATGTGACATAAATGGCACATAATATTTTTTACCCGACTGCGCGACGCAAAGGAGGGTAAACAAATCATAAATTCTAATGCAGAACAGAACGACTCACAGTCGGGGCCCATTTAAATTTTACCAATCAAATCTTCCGAAGGGGCCCCGACTGTGAGTCGTTCTGTTCTGCATTAGAATTTATGATTTGTTTTATGTGTGTATCGATTATAAAACTATTTCAATTGTGTAGTTATTTAGTATTACTTAACAGAATTCTAAACTACTGGGCTTGTTTCTTTCTTTTTAGTTTTTATTTAAGTTAATTCTTTCACATATTTTTTAAAATTAGTTTTTACGCAGTCGGCATTTTTGTTTTTCTTTATTTTTTTTATTTTTTATTACATTGACTCAGAAACTTGCTATTTTTACAACTCCAAAAGACCGTAGACTTGAGTATTTACAATGTACTTAGAAATGTTTAATTGTAATAGCTGAAGAGTATGTTTGTTTGTTAGAACGCGCTAATCTCTGGAACTATCTGTCGGATTCGATGGTAAATCGGTGCGGGTCGCCTGCTTTCTACCTGAATGCGCCCTAAGACGATGGCACATTAATGAATAAGCACCTACATACCAAAACATATAAGTTACATACGGTAATTTCCTGGCACGCGTTCAGATAAAGATATTATTTAAATACAAATTCTTGCTGTCACATGAAAGTCTGATGTGACACGACGTTTTCTTTAATATTTCTTCAGAGGAGGAAATAAACATGATTGGGTAAATAATGTGTTTTTATGCTCGTTTCAATGAAATTTATGTAAAATGTAACATTAAGGATTGTGTTTTGCTAATGGCAGATGTGAGAGAGATGTGCTTGCGATCACCACACCAACTTGACTACCTAAGTAAATTACAGCAAAAATAAATCAAGAAAACTTTTCAATCTATTTTTTAATTCAAACACACCGAAGAGAGTTTTTTAATTTACCTTTTACTTAACGTTAAGTACAGCTTACCGTACAAATATAAATTATACTCCCTTCCAAAGTATAAAGCTGAGCTTTTCAATTTCCAAGTTTTCTCTTGAAACTTAGTAAATTTCAACTTGTTCATATACTAAGTACATTTTTAACTCCGTGCAAGTAAAGTTTTGTGAAGAACTTTATAGGGTTATATAAAACCTCTTTCGTACGTTAAACCAGATATATCTGGTGCGAACTGGCTGTAAACCGGTTTGGGGCGGTGCGGACTTGATTTGGTAAACGGTTTCGTATTTGATTTTTGAATTTCCGATCGCGTTCTAAGAGGTGTGAGTTTTTTAAATAATATTTGGTGGGTTCGCGTCTTTTTGGATAATATTGCTATTTATATGATGTTTTCTATGGTTAAACATTTTGAAGAGAGATCAATTTCGCTGTTCTACTTTGGAGAGATGTACGCTGAAGAATGCAAAAGGATAATGCAACTATATTCCCTTAGAACAAGAGTTCCTAACCATTGCCCCAGTGGGGTATGCCCCCCTAGGGATATAGAGATATATAGAGATCATAAGGAGTCCCAAATATGTTTGGATATTCTTAAGAAAAAATTGGTGTCCCAGTGGTAATGGTCCCGACTTACGAGTCGTAAATCCTGGGTTCGAACCCAAATAGGCGTACCTACACCATACTTTCTGCAATTTATTTTAACATCGTTGCTCTAAAAACGGAAAAAAGAAACCGGCATGTTCTAGAGAGTCCACCAACCCGCATTGGGCTCGCATGGTGGACTATGGCCCACTCCCTCACAGAGAGGAGACCAGTTTGTCTATTTTGTACCAACTCGCCGCGTGATATCACCATGAGAATTTTCAATTGGTTTGCGAACGTTCGAGGGAGAATGTTCGAGCAGTAGCCTAGTGGTTTAACCATGTGCCTCCCACGGCGAATGGTTCGAGTTCGATCCCGAGGCACGCACCGCCGACTTTTCGAGTATTAGAAATTAATTATCACTTGCTTTAACGGTGAAGGAAAACATCGTGAGGAAACCGGTATGTCTTAGAACCAAAAATTCGAAGACATGTGACGTCCACCAACCCGCACTGGGCCCGCGTGGTGGACTACGGCCCATTCCCTCTCACAGAGGAGGCCTGTGTCCCAGCAGTGGGAACATTATAGGCCGATTATGAGGGAGAATGTCGGTGAGATTTTACGCGGCGAGTCGGAATAGACTGACCTGTGTCCCAACAATGAGAATGTTACATTATGTAGGCTGATGAATGACGAGCCTAACCTACAAATTAAACAGTTTGCACGACAATCGTACTTGTCACGAAATAACACAAAACAAACAGCTGAGCGGTGCATGTTTGTTCACCTCTTGACGTTTAATATCCGCCGGAAACGTTGCCTCATATGCACACACTTATTGTTAGCCACTGCACAGGGTACGCAGAAGTATCACGGAGATCTTATTTGTAGGGGTTAAGTAAGTAGCTTAAGTAAGTTTTAAGTTTTAAGGGTTAAGTAAGTTTGTAGCGCTACTAAGTGCCAGCGGCCTTGAGCAATTTGGGCGGTGTAGCTTGAGTGTTTTGCGCTGAGCTCACGCAACGCGACATACGTCGACCGAGCAATACGACTCGCCTATCAAGGAGCGCGCTGTGCCGAATTAGACGTATTATTACTTTTTAGTAACGAATATTCAATTTTAAAAAAAGCACTCTAACTAAAAGTTAGATAGTTAAATTATCTTCAAAATGGTGAAGGTTTCGTAAAAATACGCTCAATAGTTTTCACGCGATCTTCACTTTTTTGAACGCGTTAGACCTAACTTTACACATTAATTACACTACATAGATAAACGTAATCTAAAATATACTCTAATCAAATTATTAAGAAAATGCTCTAGTTTAGCGTATATTTTTTTCAAATCATTAACACTACTCGTTTAGACGTGATCTTCAGTTTAAAATCTTTAAAAGTCGTAGGTATATCTGCGCCTTAAGTAACAGTCGCGCTGATCGATCAACCTGCTATTTCAAACTTCGCTTGCCACGGTCTGTCTATGAAAGGTGACCATTCTTTGCACATCGAGACCCCTCCGTACCTCGCAGAATACGAAAATGGTCGGTCCCGGTTGTCATACGAATATCTATGACAGTCGTTACCCAGTCATAAAAAGTCCGAAAATCTGACAACTGCTCTAAGGTTCATATTACAGAACGATACTCGAGCACAGATCTCTCTTTGAGCATAGATTAAAACTATTTTCAACCAATCAAATGGCTTTTAATCTATGCTCAGGGTAAAATCTGTGCTTGAGTAACGTTCTGAAATGCGAGCCTAAGAATACCTGTAGGTACCTATTACTCAGTAGTTGCGGAGGTCAGATGGCAGTTGCTCCATGTAAAATATTGATATTCAACTGCATCTAGTTGAACTGGAAGCTGACCACAACCTAGTTGGGAGTAGGCCGGGCTTAATAGGTAATTTACCATGTTTCAAGAAATCATCTCCATGAAGTGACGTGTGGTCACTTCATGGAGTGATTTCTTTTATTATGCAATAGTCCCAATTTTTTTTTTAATATTGTATAAACAAGTTTTGTCGGCATGATTAGCGCAGTAGCTAAGCGATATGCTGCTGCGCAACGTATCGCTGCTTCGATTCCCGCATTAGTAAATATTTGCATTACTTCCCGAAAGTTGTTCCAGGTACAGGAGAAATTCCTAGTCTTGGGCAACATTTGCAAAAAAACAATCCAAGTTGACTTACTGCGAACATTGCTGCACTGTGTAGTGAACGGTCCAGATATTATTTGCACAAGCATCATCCAAGTATTGATGTTTGAAGAGCTCAGTGTAACGGATGTATAAATAGATTAGCGCTTGTAACTATAAACATTCATGTATCATGATAACAGAGAGGTAAAATAATAACTATTGTTGGAGGCTCAGATCATAGAAACAAGGAGATGTGCCAAGGCGCTATCGAGCTTGATGCCTGATCTTGAGCAAATTGCTCATATTAAAAACGTACGCGCTGGCGACGAACCGAACGCAATCGATGGTATAAATACAGTGTTTTAGTTTAGTGCTAGTGGTGAGTGACGATTAACAGTGTTAGATTGAGGGTGTGCGGAATGTTGAATGCGTGGGAGATCTTTTTATTCACAAGGAGCGCTTAATTATGCGCGTAATTGTGTCGAAAAATGTACTAAAAGTGGCATCAGTTGTTTCCGTACTAATTTGCTATGATGGCATATCTCCTTGTTTCTATGATTTGAGGTTGGAGGTAAAAGGGAAATGAATTACTCTGAAATAATGTTCATTTAAAGAGAAAGGGTAAATGATACCGACAGACGAGGGAAACAACTGCTTGCTAATATTATAATGTACGTTCGCATTGACATTTTTATTGGGTTTTGTACTTAGTGGTGCGCAGGCACACGCACACGTATTAACAGAAACATAGACGCCCAGAAAAAAGAACCCGAAGTCTTAACTGACTGGTCTTTAGCGTAATCTTGTTGATATATTAACAATATCATTATGACAAATTGTAATTGATAAACTGCCAGAAATTAAGCAACACGTAACGTTTCAGTCAAACATTGACTTATCTATACAAAAAGGGCAATATTTCTCTTCAGAGGCAATAAATTAGCAGGCCGGGCAATAACGCGGGTGCCGGCAATCGGCAATTAACCGTGGAACAACATTAACTTGACGTATTGCCGTCTAAACTGCCGCCGGAGTTTGCTGCTTAAACTATTTGGTTACCTTGAGTTTCTTCATGTTTATGATTAGATATTTTGTGTTCTTTTGGGAGTTAATGTGTGATTTTGGGTTATAAGTTAGGTATCCTCCTCTGTCCATCAGTCAGGCTTGTGGTGTGGTATGGCTATTGTGTATCATCAACTAAATGCCGTTTATTTGTACAAACTGTAAACTTCGAACTTTTACTAGACGCCAGACACGTCTCTTAGCAAAGCAATACTTTTTTACTAAAAACAAACAATAATAGCTCTTATTACACCAGCCTAGGAACTAAACAAACTACACATATTTGTACACAACTCGTTTGTGACACGTTGTCTGGCCTGTCATAATGTTAGATATTGTGAGACAATGATGTAGGAGACGTTATAATAATATGTAGTGTTCAACAAACAGGAGGCAAGAGGCTTAAGAAGTATTGTGTTTCAGTGAGGAAAAAAAAACTGACGAAGTGCGAGTCGGACTCGCGCACTGAGGCTTTCGTACCTTCCTCAGACGTAAAAAGATGATGGCACAATAGCGCCATCTATGAGAATATAGTTGAACACACCAAGCAAGCTATATTCTCATAGATGGCGCTTAACACAACAGACGGACAATAAAGTGATCTTATAAGGGTTCCGTTTACCTTTTGAGGTGTGGAACCCTAAAAATGTTCCAAATTTCAAGTCGATAGCATTAGTAATTGCTGAAATATGCAGCTGTGACAGCGGACGGACAGACAAAGTCGCACCACAAGGGTTCCTTTTACCATTTTGGTTCGGAACCCTAAACACAGAAATGTTGGGTACAGTATTTGACAAGTCTGTATCAGTCTATACGTGAGAAATTTCAATTTTTTCAAGTAATATAAATAAACGCCAAAAATACGAATTCTTTTACATTATTCTTTAGAATACTGACAGATGTCACCATTTATTAGGAAGGAATTTAATTATAACTCGGAATTTGAACACTTGAGGCGCTACTTCTTTTCTATTTTTAGGGTTCCGTAGTAAAGGAACTAGGAACCCTTATAGTTTCGTCATGTCCGTCTGTCACACCCTCGTCAAATCTACAGTTCATAACCAATTTATATGAAACTTCGTAAATAGATGTCTTTTATAAGCCGCCATAAAGGCCTGTAGTAAAATTATGAAAAATAAAATAATTAATTAACTCCCATACATGAAACTAAAGGATGAAAAAGAATATTTTTCTGCACCCCGTCATGTGGGGTATCGTTGGATAGGTATTTGAAAATAACATACAGGTTTCTAAATAACTTTTTTATTAAGTGCATATTGAGTGAACTAAGAGCTCCGAAAGTCGTTAACAATGGGTCCCCTCCCTGTAATTTTGGAACCGCCCTATCGAATAATCTGAAAAAAATCAAGCTTATGGCATCTAATAAATACTCTCGATTAAAATTGGTTTGAACAAAATACGTCAATAACTTTTTGAAATATTCACTTTTTTCAGTTTTGAGTTCGACAACCGCAAAAATAGCTTATATTTGCGGTCGGTAGACTGAAATGCTTCTTGCTACGGAACCCTAGACTGAGCGTGGTCTGACACACTCTTGCTCGGTTTTTTTACATTTAATGCTTCAAGTACGATTCATCAGTGTTGGGTATGGTTAATTGGATAATGGATCTTAAATTAAAAATTGCAGCTAAGTAGTAACAGTTCAGTAAAAACATTGACGTAAGTTTTGCGTTTCAACTTTCAACCGAACGTTGACAGACAGTCGTTATATTAAAATTATTTACACACGACACGAAAGTATTTCACGACAAAAATATTTTTATAAAAATCATTTTACATTTTCACACAAAATAAAAAGTTATGCGGCTGATCCTATCTATCCGAGCTCATTATTCTGAGCGTCGACATTTTATTAAAATTCTTGCAACGAGACGTGGTCGCAACTTTGCGTGTTTGCTTTTATCATTTAGATGCTGGTAAATATTGTAGGCATGTGGGGGGGATGGCAGAACTCTTGGAAAACAAGTTATTTCAAGAGAATATATGAAAAATTGTTGCGAGTTTCGTCTGAGGGAAATGTTTTGTACAGTGCAAAAACTTTTCTCACGGTAACATTTTGCAGAGGTTACCAAAAGTTCAGCGGTCAAGTAAAAGTCGAGACGAGACTTCTGATGTGTGGGTGCACCATTATGGTATCAAATTGACTAAAGGGTACATTTAACTTCACAGATAATCAATTTTAAAGTTTATGACTGCTATACTTTACTGACACGAACCATTTTTATCAAAAAAACGTTCGCGATTTTCACTTTACATTTTCCTCAATTTTTTTCTGTACCTACCTAGGTAAGTGATTCAATATGAATATGAAAATAAGATAATCCGATAGGGAATATTGTCTAGTAGTAGATTATGAAACAAAAGCAATTTCATACTGGTTCCATAGAACAATATCGCGAAAATCAGGGAAAACTGTGTGCGAAAAAAAATTGCAAAAAATATCTGCGAAAATGTCGCGGGGGGCTCGCCGCGAAGTTTTTGAGCGTCCAATGCTAATACTTGGCATGTAAACAATAGAAATTAATTGTGTCTCATTAGTATTAATGCTAATATTTAAGTTAATATTATGTCCCAATCCAACAACACACCGCACAAATTTGAATATTTTAGATAATTTAAACTACAATAAAAACAAATTGACGTCTCAATTCCCGCCAAAACCGTTGTAATATCTCACTAGAGCCATAAATTGTAGAATCGCGACTCGTTGACGTGTTACAAAATGTCTACCAATTCCCGCGCAGCCATCTTTTTTATTGGAGTTCCCCAGACTCGGCACTTGGCCGAATGAGTTACCTTTGCTTGTAAAAAAGTTTTGGTGTAACTTTTCACATGGTTTCTTGGGATTGTTTTTTCGGTATTTATTACGTTCGAAATAAAAAAATGCTGTGCAATGCCTGTTGATTGCGCAGTAAAATGAACCCTCTCTTTTTACGTAAAACTTGATGAAAAAGAGTTAAGTACCAGAGTTTCTTGCCCGTCGTTCTGTAAAATTAATTCGCACTTCGAACTTTTTCTTGACCTATAATGGTCAAAATAAAACAAATGCTTTGTTTGTCCCGCCCGCGTCAGTCAAATGTTGAAATATCTTATATATTTGATTTTAGTAGTAGGAGAACTACCACCATAGAAGTGGCGAAAGTGGAAGCCGGTGCAATAAAATAGTAGAAATAATTAATTCCGTTTTAATTATGTCATAAAGTGATAAAGTGAGTGCAATGATAACCTAGTCGATTAACCATGTGCCTCCCACGGCGAATGGTCCGAGTTCGATCCTGAGGCACGCACCGCTGACTTTTCGAAGTCATGTGCGTATTAGAAATTAATTATCACTTGCTTTAACGGTGAAGGAAAACATCGTGAGGAAACCGGCATTCCTAGAACCAAAAATTCGAAGACATGTGACGTCCACCAACCCGCACTGGGCCCGCGTGGTGGACTACGGCCCACTCCCTCTCACAGAGAGGAGGCCTGTGTCCCAGCAGTGGAAACATTATAGGCCGATTATGCTATGCTTATGCTTTGTCATAAAGTCATAACTATCGCTTAATCACTGTATTTACATATTTTAAATAGACGAATAGGTATGACATAAGTAATTTAATACATTTTATTGTACCTACCTGCTTTCATATAGGCACCTATTAAATTAAAGCTAGCTATAATTACAAAACTGATTTCATTGCATCTACAAATTATATCGTCGTACCCACATCAAAGGAATCATAGCTCGTTTAGTTTGATTTTCAGCGAACGAATACGAATAGCAATCGAGTCGACTATTCGAATATCGACTTATTAGTCGATTGACGTTCGATCTGGTTTCGTAATGAATTGATTTCGGTATTTTCTCTTGTATTAATAATTCGATGTTTGTTTCGTGCAATAAAAGGATTTCTACCTATTTGTTTTTGAAATTGGATTGCGAAAGAAGCTTTTGATTGTAAATAATTATTGAGAGACGAGACAAGATTAATTGGTGTAAATATGGTTCAAATAGAGGTCATATTGTACTGGGTGTAAGGACAAAAGAGAGATGCACTGACGAAGAGTATTCCGTATTCCATACTGGTTCAATTAACTACGAGAATAACATTGAAATTTGAAATTGCCTGGGCGCTCCCCACCTTCTTCATTCCGCAAAAGAAACCGAAAAATCAACTGATGCGGAGGTGACATTTGTGGTCAAGATTCGTGCCGGTACCTATGCTTTTTTTCAGTGAATTAATACTAAATCATTTAAAATCAAGTGCTTCTCTTAAAATAGACACAAACATAATAAAAAATAAAAAAATCAATTTACAAAACTTTCCCCATGTAAACAAATAATTTACAACACAGCCCACACGGCACACATAATATACACACAACACACAAACCCCTCAAAATCCAGTCCAAACCAACAAAAAAGTCTGAACAAGCGACAAAAGTAAATTACAGCGAGACTTGTGCTGAAAAAAATTCATTCATACACGCTCCCACGGATAACCCAGTTCGCGAGTTGAGAGCACAACATACACACATACACTCGGGCGGGTGCACACTCGACGGGAACTAAGGGTTTATTTACATTTGTACTTGTTAGTTTAGTCTGTGAGGGCTTTAGAGATGTAATGGTGTTTTGATGTTCAATTGTTTGGGGAATGCGAATATTGTCACTTAAATACAGACAGTGTTGGGAAATTGGTTTATCTATAAAGTTTTGTAAAAGCTGAATATTTGTAGCAACACTTTATACTGGATGGATATGGGCGATATTAATAGTGAAAGCTTTAATATTTGTAGCAATACATTATACTGGATATGGGTCATATTATTTTGTAGGTAAGTAAATGAGAGGAAACAGCCACGTTGTTCATTTATTAAAAGATCTTGTCGTTCATAAGACGAACTAGCTGTTCCCCGCGGTTTCATTCCCGTTGCTCGGCTCCTAAGGGTCATAGCGTGATGTTAAATAGCCTATACTATTCCTCATGAATCTGGCTATCATATACAAAAAGAATGTTGCAAATCCGACTAGTAATTCTAGAGATTAGCGCAAACAAACAAACTCGTCACCTTTATTATATTATATTCGTACCGCTTTTGTTTTTAAACAACATGCTATGAAACCCTACACTGTGCAGGGTCCAACTCACACTTGGCCGGTTTTTCTGCGCTCATTTTTCACGACATGACATGACATGACAATCAACATTTTTTTTGTTTTTTTACCAGCGTACTTTCATTTGTTTATTTTCAGTACAATTACCAAAAACGCGCGCGAGTGTACTTAGTATGTAACAATAGAGCTGCGACCCAGCTATGCTAGTAGAGGTGCACTTGTCTAATAAAGTGGCGCAATGTTGGCGCTTCATGGCCAATTGAAAGTGACAATTAAAACACAAGTTTTAATTCTTGTTTCTCTGAATAAGTGCCGTTTAGCTTATTTAACAGATTAACGCTGAGTTGCAGAAAAGGTCATTATGTTTTAAAGGAGACTTTAACGATAGAAATTGTATGGGTAATGCCTCCATTAAAATTTAATTCTCTTTCTGCAACCGATAGAAAGTCTCTTGTAATGTTTTTTAAGGGCCACAATCATATATTTTATTAGAGTAGGTTACAATATTTGTGCTTGAGAAAGGGTTTGTAAACTTACGGACTAGCATAATGCATGCAGCATAGCATAATCGGCCTATAATGTTCCCACTGCTGGGACACAGGCCTCCTCTGTAAGAGGGAGTGGGCCGTAGTCCACCACGCGGGTCCAGTGCGGGTTGGTGGACGTCACATGTCTTCGAATTTTTGGTTCTAGGACATACCGGTTTCCTCACGATGTTTTTCCTTCACCGTTAAAGCAAGTGATAATTAATTTCTAATACGCACATGACTTCGAAAAGTCAGCGGTGCGTGCCTCGGGATCGAACTCGAACCATTCACCGTGGGAGGCACATGGTTAAACCACTAGGCTATCACTGCTGTATCAAGAATAAAATCTTTTTGGAATGAAATTTCTTAACGCGGCTTGCGCTAGGAAATCGTATCGTAAGGAAAATGTGTTATTTTTTAATAATTCTTTAAGCCTAGTGGTTTAACTATGTGCCTCCCACGGCAAATGGTTCGAGTTCCATCCCGAGGCATGCACCGTTGACTTTTCGAAGTCATGTGCGTATTGGAAATTAATTATCACTATTGCTTTAACGCCAACGGTGAAGGAAAACATCGTGAGGAAACCTGCATGCCTAAGAGTTCTCCATAAAGTTCTTGAAGGTGTGTGAAGTCTGCCCGCACTTGGCCAGCGTGGTGGACTATGGCCAGTTTATAAACAGAGCTGATATTAAGGCGCTGATAACTGCCAACGGCCTTGAGTGATTTGGGTGGTATAGCTTGAGTGTTCTGCGCTGAGCTCAAGCAACGCGACATACGTCCACCGAGCAATACGACTCGCCTATCAAGAAGCGCGCTATGCCGAATTAGACGTATTATTACTTTTTAGTATCTAAAATATAAAAAAAAAGTAACAGGCAATATTATAGGTAGTAACATAGTCTTTTCACACAAAACAAATCATGAAAATATCTTAAGCGATTTGAAAGTAATTACGTTTTTATGTTTTGGGTAGACAGTAATTCATGAATTTATTTCAATAAGTATTTTACTACAATAGTTAAATATTCACAGGTACGATTGATGTATATATGTTCTAGTTTAACATAAAAAAATTGCACAACTAACCTGCATTATTTGACGGCGAAATAAGAGATTTAAAACTTGAGATTTACGGCCGTTACCATTTACCGTCGCCTTAATCAGACTTGCCCATTGGTCTAGTCGAGTCGGTCGTATAGGATCTTTTAAACAAGGGTACTAACACTAGAAGGTCATCAAAACTTCACAATAAAAATAAAGTTCACTACAATCCAATCAGCGTAACTAATAGCTACTTCTACGAGCTACGCCGTAGCGCTACGTATTCGTAGCACGCGCGCGGAGTTACGTAGCGAGTTAGTGACCGTGTTACGTACACGTAATGGAATTGTTTAGATATTTGTTACGTGTTGCTACATACGTGGGTAGGTTGTTGAATTATTATCGTGTATACAGGGTGCCGATGCGGCCAGTATAAGTTCATATATTTCTGTTAATAATTTATAAAAAATAATGAAAGAGAATGGCAACGTTTTTATCATCTTCGCCGACCATGGGTTTTTTAATATTTAAACGAAAAATATATCCCGCGCAGTTAAAATATTAAATAACACTAAGGGCGGGTTGCTTCAAACCATCTGTATCCGTAAGTCAGTACGTAATCGTTAAGTCAGTATGAAATTGTCGTACAAGCCGCCATATTTGACGGTTACAGATACGTAACTGTAAGATGAAACAACATGGCCTTAGGCTGAGTTGCAGAAAAGGTCATTCAGTTTTAAAGGAGATTTTAACGATACAAATTGTATGGGTAATGCCTTCATTAAAACTTAATTATCTTTCTGCAACCGACCGTTAATATTATAACTACTGAATTTTTTTTCCGGGGGACTGGTTCTAATAATGGCATGTACTACGTATTATAGTTTAATGTGATAACCTAGTATGTTAATTATTTGTAAGGAAACAATAAAAATACAACATAATGGTCTAGTCCGAAATAAGCTAAAGAAACAAAAATAAAAGCGCTCAATTGCAAGCGGTTTCAAGCGCGCTTCTTTTATTTAAAGCAAGCCATATTTACAAATACCTTCTTGATCAGTACTTGGATGTGAAAAGGTGAGCCTTCCCCAGAGAATTTGTTTTCTTTTTTAGCAAATTAATTACCAAATAAATTACTTTTCTAATTACTATACCGTATGTCCTGAATTTTCTACATTCTGTCGAGGACATTTGTTATTTTGCATTGGTTAGTGACCGCTCCAGAAAATTAGTTTGGATTTTTAAACTACTAAGGCATGTAGCATCAGCTAATCTAATTAAACAAATATACACTGCTCTAGCTCAATCAGTTCTAACCTATTGTATTGCTATCTGGGGAGGTGCCTCCAAAATAAAATTCTTGGATGTAGAAAGATCACAACGGGCCCTTCTAAAAATTATTTATTTTAAACCATATCGCTTTCCTACACATGAACTTTACAAACAATGTGACCTTTTAACTGTAAGAAAGTTATATATCCTGATTTCTATCTTAAAAAAGCATAAAATGACGGTATTTGATCCTAGTATTCAGAGGAAAAGAAGAAACTACGGATGTATAACCGGGGTCAGAATTCGTACTGCTTTTGCAAGACGACAATTTATCGCCCAATCTACGTTTCTTTATAACACGATAAACAAAAAAATGGGAATTTACCAAAAAACACATCATGAATGTAAGAAAACCCTGACTGCCTGGTTAAAGACTCTTACTTATGAAGAAACTGAGACACTTTTACATCCGGTTATTTAATTAAATTTCACACATATTTTATTATAATATTATTACATTACCTGTATGCACATTTGTGAACCTACATGACGGACTAATAAATTAATTGAAATGACTATTACATACGTCACACTGATAATATGCTCATGAATTTTCTCTCAAACTTACTAACCCACCTCCACATATCCACACACTTACACACACACACACACCCACACACCACACTCACTCACTCACTTACACTCCTCCCATTAACACACAGTTACGCTCACAATTACACCTACAATCTTAACATTCACAAACATGTCAATACACCCAAATACTTTAAATTCTCTAGTATTAGTTTTGTTAATTTACTTAATTTGTTTTAATTCTGTTAATAACAGGCCTTGTATGTTTGCACATTATGTTTAAGGAAGAGGGAGGTCTTCTGTCACAGGTATCTTTAATACTTAAAAGAAGACCTCTACAATGTTTATGTTAAAACCTGTTGCTAACGAAATAAACTTATTATTAAACTTATCATTAAACATCTGTATCCGTAAGTCAGTACGTAATCGTTAAGTCAGTATGAAATTGTCGTACAAGCCGCCATATTTGACGGTTACAGATACGTAACTGTAAGATGAAACAACATGGCCTTAGGCTGAGTTGCAGAAAAGGTCATTAAGTTTTAAAGGAGATTTTAACGATACAAATTGTATGGGTAATGCCTTCATTAAAACTTAATTATCTTTCTGCAACCGACCGTTAATATTATAACTACTGAATTTTTTTTCCGGGGGACTGGTTCTAATAATGGCATGTACTACGTATTATAGTTTAATGTGATAACCTAGTATGTTAATTATTTGTAAGGAAACAATAAAAATACAACATAATGGTCTAGTCCGAAATAAGCTAAAGAAACAAAAATAAAAGCGCTCAATTGCAAGCGGTTTCAAGCGCGCTTCTTTTATTTAAAGCAAGCCATATTTACAAATACCTTCTTGATCAGTACTTGGATGTGAAAAGGTGAGCCTTCCCCAGAGAATTTGTTTTCTTTTTTAGCAAATTAATTACCAAATAAATTACTTTTCTAATTACTATACCGTATGTCCTGAATTTTCTACATTCTGTCGAGGACATTTTCCATTTTCTAACAGTATTATGAAGTAACAAAATGAATTTCTTGTTTCCACAAACGTATTGATTTTGAGACGTGATTGGGTAGTAAAGAGAAATTGTATTTCACTTTAGATCCCTCGGGAGCCAGCGTGTCGGATGGAGGTCGCTCTTTGAGTATTTTTTAATCAGCTTTCTGCAGCTGTATTGTCGTAAGAGTATGTTGCGTTTTTAATGAGAATGAAATACTTATGTGTGTTACCGTCTGCACAAAATATATTTAACCATATTTTGCTTTAAAAAAATCTGCTGTTCCATACATTTTGTTGAGGTAAGTGAACATAAATGTATGGAACAGCTGATTTTTTTTTCGCGATTTCAGGGTTGGTCCCACAGTAAAAGTTGTTCATAATGATGAGTACAATAATCCCTTAAAATATTTCCACTGTCTAACCTGCCACCCTGTATATCGATTTTACTGCCCAGTCGCCAATGAATGCCGACCAAAACAAGTAGGTATCCATAGCACGCATGAGAAATTCTTAGAAAAGAAAAGTTTTTGCCGAACAAATTATGATAATTTTATTCACTTTTCGCTTAACCAAAAACTAAAAGAACTATTCATGTTAAAGTCAGAGCCATTTAGTCTAAAACCCAGTAAAATCTTGAATCTACATAACAATTCAAATATTTGAATATTTAATTCAGACGAACAAGTCGGATCTTTTATTAGTCGTTTGTGGAAACTTTTGTACCTAACTAATGAGTACAATGGCAAGTGGAGACTGTCATGTTTTGGTAAAATGGTGAATTGATGTGATTGGTAAAGTTTGGAGTGTGGTGCCAGTTACCGTCGTCTCGGAATTATATAGGTAAAGCCTGGATTAGATTAGACGTTTTGACAAATAACTTGGAGATAGAGAGATATTTTTAGTTTTAATAGAATATAATTTTTTGGATCGAAGTTCCACATTTCACTTTTTTCTTACGTCACGATTTTTACCAAGAAATCGTTACGAAAGGGAAAAAAAACGTTATGACCCCTCCATGCGACGTTCTGCCTCTCTATGTCTCTTTCTATTATTTAATACAAGGTGTAAGGAACTTCGTTCCTGACACTACAAAGAAAATTATTATTTTCTTTGTAGTGGCTTTTTGAAGTCGGTTATTTTTTGTTAAAAAAGTTTTTATGTTTCCCTTTTTAGTTCTTTATCTCGCGTTAGATTACTTTGACGACTTCGTTCAACAGTAAATCTTCTACGTAGTGAGTACATTTGTGCATATAACTTTGTACATAGGAATGATTACCTAATGTATTATATACTAAAACCTTCCTCAAAGTATGTAGATTACGTCAGTGAAAACCCCATCCAAATCGAATCAGTAGTTTTTGAGAAAATCGCGCACATACAAACATACATACATACATACATACATACGGGACGAATACAGAACCTCCTTTTTTGAAGTCGGTTAATAAAAATAATGAACAAAATTTAATTTAAAAATTCCCAGAATTTAAAAAATTGATATTTTCAAACTCGCAAATATGCTACGAGTATGTCAATGCACCTTTTAATATGCACATCCAACAAAAACCTTTTAATTCAGATTCAGAGAATTCCACAGTTATTTCAGTAAAAGCTTTGGTTACCACAACCTGTACGCAAATGTGCACTTTATTACGCCACAGAGGTTTTACGAGAAAAACATAATCGATTCCAGATAAAACTGGAATTGTGTAATTAAAAGGAATTTAATGGTATGCGATTGTACGAGTGTTCGAATAAAAAGGTAGTAGGTACTGTCAGTTTCAGAGCCCTGTATTTTGTATCACTAGCTCTTGCCCGCGACTTCGTCGTGATGTCGTGAATGAAAAGCAGCCTTTCGCTGTGCAAACAAATTTGTATCCACATATTATAGCACACAACACGACTCTTATTATATAATGTATAAGCAAGGCATGTGTAACACAAAACATACCGAAAGCTTATTCTTTTATTTTATTACTTATATCATCGGATATCCATTCTCTCCGCATTGGATATTAAATTCCGATCATTCAAAGAGAGAGATAAAAAATAAAATAAAATATTTCTAGATTGAGAGGATCGCCCACCGTGTTTTTTGCCCGGAGCTCTTTGAGAGCCTTTAATAAACTGTGAACGACCTCGGTCCGGGGAAATGTATGAAATACCGTTTTTTGTAAAGCTTTATGATCTAGGTGTAGGTAGGCACACACGTGATCGAGATTGACTTGATTGCTCTTTTCTTTAATGATGCTGGTTTGACATTGGACTATAATTAAATTATTATTTTTTTGTGTTTGACTGCCCTGGGGTAGTTACCCCGTCGGGGGTAAACAGTTATTCTGCGGGGGTAGTAGACTGGTATTAGATAAATAATCAATAATATTCATTAATTAAAAACTAAACCATTAAAAAGCTTGTGAATGCACAACTATGCCAACCTTCACATTGAACATAATTAATTTATGAACTTTTTGTGCAATTTTTTATGATTAATAAAGGCTATTGCATTTTCATGTGATAATATTTTAATGGAGGCTGGGGGGGACTACATGGGGTTTCTAGGGGTAACAAGAGTAGTGGTGGTACTTAATAATTAGCTACTACCACTACACAACTAGGTTTCGCTCACGGCTTTGCCCGCGTGGTTAACGTATCAAAAAGTAATGGCTATCCTTTGCTCCGTTGCAGCGTTGCGTATTAGCGGCTTTGACCAATCGCTTCGCTCGAAAGCAGTGGCGGTCCGAGGGGGGGTCGTACGGGTCGTGACCCCCCAAAGTCTTCGGCTGCGGTATGACCCCCCCAAAGTCTTCGGCTGCGACCGCGCCTGCTCGAAACCCGTTCACAAATCGCTAGTGTGATAGCGCTCTTATGTTAGATAGATCTAGGTAAGTTTGATAAACACATAGGTAGCCAAAATATGTATGTAGTCTATGCATGTGGTTCCAATTCGATATCTGTGAAGCGTTCCGGCGGCTACCCGTCCATCCGCGGTTTTTATCATCAACACACAAATAACATACACAACAACCTCAGATCATAGAAACAAGGGAGATGTGCCAAGGCGCTATTGAGCTTGACGCTTTAGTAAAGTCACATTGACCATAATTAAAACGTACGCGCTGGTGACGGACTGAACGCGATCGATGATATTAATACAGTGTTTTAGTTTAGTGCTAGTGCTGAGTGACGAATAACAGTGTTAGATTGAGGGTGTGCGGAATTTTTTATGTGTGGGAGATCTTTATATTCACAAGGAGCGCTTGTAATTGTGTCGCAAACTGTTCTGAAAGTGGCGACAGTTGTTCCCGTACTTATGGCATATCTCCTTTTATCTATGATCTCAACAACCCTATGTATGTACGTGTAGGTATGTGATGCTACAGCTACTGTGGAAATGTCACACTAACATGATTATTTAGGTCAATATTATTGACGGTTAGAACTTAAAATCTATATCTATCTGTACTAGTAATAAAGTTGAAGAGTTTTATTGTTTGAATAAACGCGCTAATCTTTGAAACTACCAGTTGGATTCGAAAAATTCTTCCGTCATGTAGTTAATCAAACTAAGTAGTACAGAATGCTGAATAATCCTCATTTAATATGGCTTCGATACTTGCTTAAAAATCAACGCTTATAGGGCTTGTAAACGGGCTATAAAAATTGCATCTTGCTGGGAATCGTGCTGTGAACTATAGATGGGCTATATTTACTGTGATGTACCATCATGTAATATCATTGCAATATCGCCGGGCTATACTGCAAGGTTACGGCAATTGTTCTACTGGCTTGCACGATATAGATCTCAACTCACAGCCAGACAATTGCAGCAAGAAATTGACGAAAAACTAGCTCGTTTAACCGCACCTTTTGGTATAGCATATTGTTAATCATTCTAAAAGGTACAAGTTCCCCCAAAGGGATGGTACTTCACACAAGCGAGAAGTTCCCCTGTGTTCAGCAACACGTTACAGTAACGAGTTCGCTGCAAACTTTCCAACAGCTAATAACTTACATTGAGAACTACCCTCGGGCTCCTTAACATACATCCATTGTAAGTTTTTTTATCAGAAACTTGGCCTGAGGACATTGATAAAGTTTTGAACAAGTAATTCTATGGAGTGACTGTTTTTAGGGTTCCGTACCTCAAAAGGAAAAACGGAACTCTTATAAGATTACTTTGTTGTCCGTCTGTTGTGTTAAGCGCCATCTGTGAGAATATAGCTTGCTACTGC
Source organism: Thalpophila matura (assembly GCA_948465475.1). Taxonomy (NCBI): domain Eukaryota; kingdom Metazoa; phylum Arthropoda; class Insecta; order Lepidoptera; family Noctuidae; genus Thalpophila; species Thalpophila matura. The sequence continues at coordinate 1,287,939 of OX419187.1, read as the reverse complement.
TGGTCGATGCTGTTCAACTATATTCTCATAGATGGCGCTTTTGTGCCATCATGTTTTAATACGCCTGAGGAAGGTACGGGACCCTCAGTGCGCAAGTCCGACTCGCACTTGGCCAGTTTTTTGTTGTTTTATAGACTACGTGTTTTGGGCTGGATTTATATTTATTAGGGTTTGTTTGTTTTTTGTAGATTGTTGTTTTATTAAGGGCTATTACAAATCTCACACAGGCGCGTTGGTCTTAACTAGTTAACTGTGTGTGTAGAATTGGAGATGCACGTGCACATGGTTTATATGTGCGCAAAACTGGCTCGACCAATGCTGAGCGGTTTCGAGCTTGCGCACACAGAAACATCTCATCTCGATCTTTTAGTGTAAACGAAAGCTCGTTTTCTGCGTTTACACCAAAGTATCAACGAGCAAAAATGAGAACCAACGACTAGAATAAAATCTTGCACAAAAGAACAACGAAAGAATGTTCTACGTCTGTTTACATTAAAATAATTTGATAGAGTGGGGATAGAATGAGCATTCGCTCGTCTGATGTAAATCGGCCTTTAGAAAAGCGACCTGTACCCCGATCATGAGTTTTTTTGACGTATAGTGTCGTTAACGTAAGCATATTTTGAATTGAAAATATACATTTGTTACACAATGTTTATATAAATTAAATACATAATTAATTTTTCTGTATTTTTTAAAATGTGCAAATTGTATAAAATTTCATCAAAATGTTTCAGGACTGCTGTATTTTAGATTCAAAATATGCTTACATTAACGAAAGTATACGTCAAAAAAACTCATGATAGGGGTACTGATCACCTGACCTTCTCTCAAACAATCAATAAATACCTGTATGTTGACCTTTTACAGAATACCCGAAAGGGTTAAATTATTCTGATATTATACTTTATTAGAACAACAACATACTCAACATACAAAGTAATTTTATGATGTAAAGTAAACCAATTTCCCACTAAACGTTTTCAAACTTAATTGAAACCGTAAACACGGTCCACTTGAAAAGGGTAAAGTGTTACAACCGACCCACGTGTCAACTCAACATACCGCTTTTTGTACAAAAGTTAATAAAGTTCGACACTTTACGCGGCAGGTACTCATTAGCGTCAAACGTTATGTTTCACACATTTTAACGTCATTCAGTGTGTTAAAATTACGTCAAATTTGGAGTGCTTGCTCTTGATAAATTAATATTTTAATTAAAATGCTGTGTCAACGTTTTATAAAAGTCAATCAAAAAACCTACAGTTTATTAAAGGCAAGTTCACCGACAAGATAAATTGAAAACGGCCGCTTAATATGACTTTTTGCATAGAAAAAGATGTGATAAACAGCCGTTTTCAATTAAACGGACTGTTATCTTGTCGGTGAACTGGGCCCTAAGAAGAGTGTTTGAAAATCGATTGCTTAATGCTTATGTTATGTTTTGTTACATAAGCCAGAGATTATAAATAAAGCTTTCTATGTATACGTTGTAAATCTTTTTGAAGTGTAGATTTTCCCCTTCACTTCTAGTCGATGATTAAATTAAACAGCTCTTAAGTCAATTATTAACATTTCTGTTAATTATCATACAAATGGCAAGTATAGTTGTACATTTAATCAGTGGTTAAAGTTAAGATGCGTCTATAAGTAAGAGGGTTGATGTCTCCTGAAAAACTGATTTGTTAGATAGATTTTATACTGATTTATAAAACCCAGTTTTAGTGGCTGAATCGGCAGTTTTTCCAGATTTAATTACTTATTTGAATTGTTTTTTAAAAAAACTATGTTTTGACTGACTTCTAAAGTCAGTAATCTAATATGTACAGTAGAGTATATTTTTAGGGTTCCGTACCTCAAAAATAAAAACGGAACCCTTATAAGATCACTTTGTTGTCCGTCTGTCACCGTTAACGGGTGGAGGCATCTGCTCATACATGGCGCCACTAGTATGTAAAAGATGGCGCTATTGCATATTTCGGAACCCTCAGGGCGCGTGTCGTACTCGCACTTGTCCGGTTTTTCTTTTAATTAGACCCAACTGAATTAGCTTTAAAAATACTGGGAAGGGCTGTGGTCTAATGTAATTATTTTAATTAATATAATCCTTGTTAGAGATTATACAGGGTGTCCCGTAATTAATGGATAATACGTAACGGGTAGGTAGCTCACCTGATCTCCAACAACTAATTTGAATAGTTTTAAAATACTTAACTGTTACGGTAACCATTATTATTGTTTTCGAAATTTTCCATTTTTTCTACCAGAATTCAGTTTTTTTAATGCTGTCTCTGCAAATGTTAAAATATTTAGGTAATGATTTTTGTTAAAGATTTCTGAATAACTTAATAATATTATAAGATACTTATAATTTTTGTTAAATAACATTTTTTTTTTCAAACTATTCAAATTTGTTGTTGGAAATCAGATGAGCTACCTACCCGTTACGTTTTATCCATTAATTACGGGACACCCTGTATATTAATTACAGAGGCACGGTACCGAATACTTGTAACAGCTGTCAACCACCGCAATATTTCTTTACTTCTTTAATATAACAAAAAGGTTAGAAGCAAACTGGGCCACTTACATAACGAAGTTACGGACGGACGGGCCGGTGTCCGATCCGTGCGCGTCCGGATAATTTGATATTTGCGCGTCGGACAGCTGTCCGGTGTCCGCTGTCCGGGCCGTGTGTAACGCAGCTACGTTCTTTTGCTTTTAATTGTGCATTTTTTTTGCTGGATTTTATGAAGTAGCTTTTATTTAGTTTTAGATTTTTTGTACAGGGGAATGCGGTTTTTTATTTGCACATTATGTGTAAGCATGGTTTGTTTTTTTCTCTTTTATTGTTTAGGAGTTTTTATCCAAACAGAAACATCAACCCCATCGTTCCTTTTATGTTTCAACACTATAAAATATACATAAATAAATAGTGTTTAAATACATATTATGATTAAATAAATTATACGACTGATGAATGAAAGTCACAAACTTTTGCCTGATCCAGGGATCGAACTCAGGACTTCACGCTCAGCATTTGCGTTTCCGATCATTAGACTAACTAGGCAGTAGGTAGGTATTTTACATAAGTCAAGTCAAAGTCAAACTTTACTTTACTACTTTTTAAATTACTTACTTAATTAATTAGGTACTTTTGAATTGTCAAGGAGTCTGTCAGTTAGTCATAATGATGAAGCTAGATGCCTGTTCCAAAGCGTAGATTCCTATGGAGAAGAACGGGCAAGAAACTCCATGGTTACTCTTTTAAATCAAGTTAGGTCTATACTTAGTGAGTTTTTCAAACTTTTTTGGTACCTACATCTAATTAAGAGGGCAGACTATGTTTGGAGAAAATTTATAATGATTAGGTACTAGCTGATGCCCGCAACTTCGTTTGCGGAAAATGGATGGAAAGTAGCCTATGTGTTTTTCCAGGTCCCAGGCTACCTTTTTGCCAAATTTCAACTAAATCCGTCCAGCCGTTTCAGCGTGAAGAAGTAACAAACATACACACACACACACACACACACACAAACTTTCGCATTTATAATATTAGTGGGATTTTGAAGCTGCTTATAATGTTAGTTATTCTAGTATAATTGATAAGTAATGTAATTAAATCTGAGTAGGTACATGTCAATTTTGTATTATAAGTTCTAAATGAAACTACATATTTAGCGCAGTTTTGCTCTGACAAAGAGATTTTACTCTTTTTGTTGTAAGTAGGTATTATTTGTCCTTGCAACAGCGTACAATAAAATGTTACATTCTACTCTACACAAACCTAATAACTTTCTAACAATTACGTCGCACACACACAAACCCACCCACAATAAACTAACACACACACAGCCACACAGCACAGTTCTGTTATTACGTGCAAGGATTAATCTTCCTTTTTCTTGGACACACTATTTGTTCTGTCCCGTAGTTCACTTCTATCTTATTTGTACTCAACAAAGAACATATATTTTTAAAGCACATTTCTACAAAGAGTACATTTAATTAAAGTAGTAATTAAAAATATAGTTCATTGTGTGGTATTTGCGTTTAATTTTCTCTTGTGCATTGGTTTTTATCAAAGGGGCTGCTGTTACTAAATGGCTATGGGTACTATTGAGCGTGAGGTCGTCAGAGGCCCTAGACAAGTTACTTTTCTGTTAGCGTTAGCGTCAAACGCTACGGATAAAATGTATGGAAATGACATTTGTGAGTCACGTGACTTTTCCGCAGGTAATGTCATTGCCATACATTTTGTGCTTATCGTTTGGCGTGAACGCTAACAGAAAAGCAACTTGTCTAGAGCCTCCGGTCGAACCTCACTCGTTACACTATTAAGCTTGATTCACATTAGACTTAAGTGTCTTGATTTGAAGATGAGATTAAGTCTTGATGTGATTAAGTCTTGATGCATCAGTCGGTACACTTGACGCCATTGACGGTCGACCACTTTTCGCCCAACATAAGGGTGAAAAGTGGTCGACCGTCAATAACGTCGAGTGTACCATCAGCCTGTCTATTCTCTACCGACTCTCAGCGTGATATCACCGCGGGAACTGCCAATTTGTTTGCGGACGTTCGAGGGAGAATCTCACCGTGACATTCACCCTCGAACGTTCGCAAACAAATTGGCAGTTTTCGCGGTAATATCACCGCACCCTCACAGTATGAACCTTATTTGTTAGGCAACAACATTTAAATTCGGAATCACACAACCACGCGGCCGCCACGCGATGTCCACGCGTTCGCCGCGTGGCCCGCCCCAATCAGAGCTCATTTAATTTAAAACGTAGTTGCTAATTACATAGAGCGTATTTTGCTGTAACAACGTGGTCTCTAGACAGGTATACGCGGTTCTCGCGCGGACGCCGCGTGGCGTTCGCGTCGCGTTGGCGCCTCAGATCATAGAAAAAAGGAGCTATGCCATCATAGCAAATTAGTACGGGAACCACTGTCGCCACTTTTAGAACATTTTCAACACAATCACAAGCGCTCCTTGTGAATATAAAGATCTCCCACACATTAAAATTCTGCACACCTTCAATCTAACACTGTTATTCGTCACTCATCACTAGTACTAAACTAAAACACTGTATTTATATCATCGATTGCGTTCGGTTCGTCGCCAGCGTGCACGTTTTAATTATGGTCAGTGTGACCATACTAAAGCGTGAAGCTCAATAGCGCCTTGGTCCAACTCCCTAGTTTCTATGATTTGAGGTTGGCGTGAACAAATTCGTCTCAAATAAACGTGCTCTGAGACTCCTTCATCGCTTATGATATCAAAAATTTAATATTAATAACGTAATGTACCAAAACCCGCGATGTACTTGTGACACATGGGAATCACCGTGGCCTGACGTTGTGATGAGCATAAATACTTTTAATTAATTCCGTATATGATATTACTCCACGCGGCGACAGATATTAATGAATTGCTGTGAATATTAATTCCTTTACTGGTGTGGGAATTAAATTATGATTTGCATAGTTCTGATGCAAGTATTCTAGAGGCTCATAATATGGGGTTGTAATCAATGTGCCCCGATTTAAGAGTTACCTAAGTCAATAGAAGTCGCCAAGGCACTAAATAATGATCATTGAAATCATCAATATAGCCCTCGAAATTATATTTGAGGAAAGTACGATTATTTCGTGAAAACATTACGATTTGCCTCAAATATAATTTTGAGAGCTATACCTATTGATGGCGTTGATGATGATTAATTAAATATATTATTAATTAAACTATATTATCATTGTCGCGAATTGAATTTGGATCAACATACAACGTAAAACCGTGCTGCAATTTGCAAAAAAACGTAAGAAATTTTGAATTTCTCGTACTACTTTGACGGATTCATCTTAAAGCGATGGTAACCACCTTACCATCAGGGGGGCCGCTTGTAGTTTGCCAAAATGAATTTACCATTACATCCTCGCTTTTCTTCCATTATTACTAGCTCTATGTAACAGCCAATATGTGCGCAGTTAATATAACACATTTTGACGCCATCACGAAAATTAATTAATTAATAAGAATAACCCTTCCCATATTTTGAGTTTATCATCTAATTAATTTGCGAGTTAGTTAAAGGCAAGAAAATTTTTGCATTTGTCGGTGGAAATCTTATTTTGTAAGGAATTAATCTCCTTTGAAATACCGTCTCATTTATTTTGTGGTAGAATTCACCGCTGCAGATCTTGCTTGGTACCTACCGGTAAAGCCAATTCAGACTTTCAGACTTTCTGTTAAAATAAAATATTACATATATCAAAACAAGTTTTTTTTTAATTAGGGTGACGCGGATAAATAAAATGGCGATAAGGCAGCTGCTTTATCGCCATTTTATTTGGGGCCTGAGTTTTCCAAACATGACGTAGATTTTGTAAATAATTTCAAAAGCAGCGTGCCGCGTTAGCGCGCCGCCTCACAATTTTAATATGTCTTGATCCAAATTTCTAAATGGCTATTAAATAATTGTAGCTGCCAAAAGTAATGATAAATATTGATTATAGGCAAAAATCCCAAAAAAAAATTGCACATGGTTACGTCCCAATATCCTATCCCGAATTCCCGACTGTTTTTTTTGGAACATCTTTAACAAACAGTAGACTACACATTAGCTGACTATATCTTAATCAACGCAATAGTCCAGGAGCTGGCGCAAACAGTTTAAACTTTAATTACATCGTCCGTCGCCGTATCGTGGCCGTTCCGGTACATTTAACACGGTCTCGGAACCGTGCCGTCCGGTCAATTTACGAGCGATAAACCGTAAGGAACTATTGCTAAATATAGCACGGTTTTGATATACAGTAACGCGGATACGGTTTAATACAAGAAAAGCCGGGTCATGTCTATGTGTCTCTTCGTGTGTCGCATTTAAAAAACTCAATTGATTTTGACCTCCAGAGGCTTCTCGACAGTTAAACGTAATGCCTGCAATACATGTTGGCCAAACTTAGACCAACGCGAGCAAATTGACACAAGGCAAGCGCTACTGTCTAGACGTTCGGCAAGTTGGACGTCAAGCGCATAATAGCGCGCGGACAAACATGTGAACACTGTGGGTCGAGCGCGCGCGAGCGCCTTTGATTTGTGCAGAAAAACCGACACCGCTCCGAAGTGAGGCAAGTGGTCGCGAGCGACTGCAAGTTGTGGCAAGCTACGTCAAATGAGGTCACACACGTTGGCGCTTGTCTTATTCAACCAACTAGGCAATTGACACCGAGCGATAGCAAGACAAGGCAAATATGCCATCTACATGTTGGAATTGGCCTTCACTCGACAACGCTCGGCCAACATGTATTGCAGGCTTTACGTTTATCTGTCGAAAAACCTCCTCCAAACGTGCGGATTTTTTTTAATTTTCAGCTTTCCAGTCCCGCCGAACGAGAATAGAAATGTTCTTGATGATTTCTGTTTGCTCCTGCTTCACATGTCATGACGTCATTTACGAACATTCTTTATACAGATTTTTGCATTTCGCTAGTATTTCGCTTCGGTTCGCTTACGCTTCGCACTTGTTTTTGTAACTGTCTCTTTGTCCGACCAAATGTTACTTTGGAACAAAAGATCGCACGAGCTTAACTAAAGAACAAAGAAAACAGCTATGATTACAATGTAAGCATACTTTAGCCACATAATCTTAGCTTTCAACAACAAACTATTCACATCTAAATCCTCAAAAAACGTCCTACCCGCAAATCTTACCAAAATACAGATCTAACAATGAGATAGGGTATTTAGAGCCACCGCCTGGCAGTATTACTGGCAACCCTGCTAAATCCCATTCATATTTATATTTGCAGGCAAATGTGCGCAGAAGTGCTAAAGTAATAACAGCGCCTCGATTAGGGCTGCCTCGTGTGGAACCAAGTTTAAATTAGGCAATCATGTGATACATTTTGGGTTTGGTATTATAATTAGACTGTGACGTGTGATGTGATGTCTTCGTCTGGAAACTTTATGGCTCTTTCCTCAAAGGGCCATTTCAGACTAATCTAATGTAGTTTAGTTTGAAATGGCGCTTTGAGGAAAGAGTCCTTACACAAAAACATGAATTGTCTAGAGTTCTAGACATAGTATATAAAAGAGATCTTGACCTTTGACTTTGTTTCAATGTTTAGATGTTCTCACTGATAGTCAGAAAGGAAACACCGACCACATCTAGTTTAAAAAAATTTTGACGTGTAAATGTAACGTTTTAATCTTGGCTAAATGAAATATCACTTCATCATATTTGATGATTTTTTTAGGGTGTATTTCTATTAAATAAATTCTTTTATTTATTTATATACTCTTTATTGTACACCATGAGTATCATAATACAAAACAGGTTTACTAATTTAAATGTACAATGGGCGGTCTTATCGCACAAGGCGATCTCTTCCAGACAACCTTTGGATGGACTGAAACATAGGAGCAGATATTGGGTAGTCTAGGTGTACATACATATTACTTAGACGTAATAATACTAATACATACTATACAATATATAATATATTATGAATATAAACTAATATATATTAAATACAAACGAGAAAGAAGAAAGTGGCAAAATTAGAGCGAAAGGTAATGCTCCTTTACCATTTTTTAAAAACAGCAATTGATTGAGCGCGTCTCACTTCAAGTTGTAATGCATTCCACAAACGAGCTGCTTGAATAGTGAAAGATTTATCGAAGAAAGAGGTGGAATGCAAACGGATTTTTAATTTTAGATTTTCTGATGACCTCAAGGACCTAGAGTGTGTGTCACAAAGGAACTCAAAGCGTTCTTTAAGATAAAAAGGGGTGGAAGGATTAAAAAGCACATTATATAGTAGAGAAAGAATATGGGCATTCCGGCGAAGGCGGATGGGAAGCCATTTGAGCTTTGTACGAAATTCAGAAACATGATCATATTTGCGCAAGCCAAATATAAATCTTTTATTATTTGAGAAAATGAAATGCCCTAAATGGGTAGGTTGTCGAATACAGCTTCCTCTTACATTTTGTTTTCCCGACTACGGCAAAGCCAAAAGGAAGGGTTATGATTTTGGTACTTTTAGGAACAATAGTGAGTACCTATCATTATTGTTAAGGGGAGATTTTTTTTTGCAATAAAGTCCTATGATTCGTATTTCACAAGAGATATGAGTTAATAAAATAAAAAACGTCATAACATTTCATGCCAAATAAGAACGACCTTTGTTCTTGATTTGATAAAAAAAAAAACCGTTTTCTGTAACCATCAAAACTGTGTAACTGTTGTGTGGCAGCCCTACAAGTAATCTCAGGGCTGCACAATAGCCGGGTACGACTCTACGATCTAGCTAATCCTGCATTGTTGTTCAAGCGCTCGTGTGCCTCTAAATGTGACCGCGGCCGGCGATACCGTTCATTTTCATATTCTAATCCCCCCTTTTTGAACGCTGGGGGGGTCCAGAAGTCAGTCCGGTCGTACATAAGTGTCCCCCCGTTAGTGTAATCATAGTAGGTACTCAGTATAAAGTGGGCAATTTAGTTCTTTTCTTGGGCATTTTGCCATACAAATTGTGACGGTCATTGATGTTCAATGAATTCTTTCGATAGTTTTAAAGATTCTAGCTAAGTTACGATGAAGTAATCAAGTAGGTAGGTACAATAGAATATTTTCACGACTGTATTTTCTGAATGGAAAGGCAAAGCTGTAAAATTTTAGAAAGTGACTAGATGTAGGTACTATCGCCGGGTACACACATACCTACATTCAACCTGCGCTGATAAAGAATAGAATTGATAATGGCGTCGCTTCTATTCACCAGAAACGAAGTTCCCATAATGTAGGTACACATTCGTATATACGTTTCTTTAATTTATTACTATTTTTTACACGGTAAAATTACGTGTATTATTTCCAATTCAGCGACGAGATCTCACAACTCTGGCGTCTCGACGGGTACTAGTCGGAGACCGCGAGCGCGATTGCAATGCCACGGCATCCCGTGGCATGGCAATCGCGCTCGCCGGTCTCCTGGATCTACGGTAGGAGATGACTAGTAGTAAATCATCATTTCTACTAGTCAATTCCTACCGTGGTTCCAAAAATGCAGGTGGCGGAAACCGTCTTTTTTCACCCCGTTCACGCGTTCATTGGGGTAATCTAGTACCTAATGCCCCTATTTCTCCCCTCTCCTCAGTTGAACAGTTTTCAGATGAGTACAATAATAGTCACGTATATTGGGGAGCACAATCAGTCGTAACTACGTATTCGTTCGGTGCCGAATGTCCGGTCAATTCATATTGTACTGTGACCATGATTTGTGGACGTTTAATATTAAAAGGAAACCACAGAAGTTGATGCGGTTCTCGTGGTTTCTGTATATTTTGTGGACATTCAATATTTGTAGATTTGTATAGAGAAAACATGTTAATTTATTAAATATTTAAGAGATTCTCAAAAATCGAATGTCGCGAACGGGATTTGAACCCGCGACCTGTAGCGTACCGTGCTAATGCTCTGTAATAGTTTCCGATAGATGTCGCCAAACGCTCATGAGGCGTTACAAAGGGATCTCAAGAGTGGGTCTCGGTAGCTCAGTTGGCAGAGCATTAGCACGGTACGCTACAGGTCGCGGGTTCAAATCCCGTTCGCGACATTCGATTTTTGAGAATCTCTTAAATATTTAATAACTTAAGAGAAGCATAACATTGCTTTGACATGTTTAAAATTCACAAAAATATACATTTATAAAACATGTTAAAACACGACTCCTTTTTTGAAGTCGATTAAAAAGACACATCCTAGTTAAAAAATCTGCCAAAATATTGCCCTGGAAAAGTGTTTTTAAAGATCCAGAAATAAATATAAATTTATTTTATCGCATTGAAAAATCAAGCACATAAGTATTTACTTTTTTTAAAGGTGTGCAAAACCCCACATATTCAAATCCCAAAAAAGTCGATAAAAAACAAAACTGACACTGTAGTGGGTAGTTTAAGTTTTAAGTGGAGTCAACATTATTGTTATATAGAAGCTGGTAGGTACTAAAGTTGCTCCTATTCGTATTTAATTCAGCTTAATAATCATGCAAGGCAGTGTACCTGGCGCTGGTATTACGCTGAATCCCTTTCGAGTGCCAGCAATCCAAAAAAAAATAAAAAAATAAAATTATGTAAGTAGTTACGTCGTGTTGTGTGTTGTTTGTGCGAAACAAAATAGTGTGCGTGCACGTGTAGGTATTGTGATAGATCACAGGTAAGAAATATACTATATCTAGTTCATTAACGCATCATGCAGTAAAATGAAACATTTAAAATTCTAATTCGAAAAAACGCTGCTCGGAGTGACGAAACTTTATATATGTCGTAGTCCGATCGTATAATTCGCCAGATCGTGAAATTCATGATTTGACTAGATAACACCCGCCATATCGTTCAACACTCATCTTTGACGATTTGCCTAGCGAATAGCGCGATGTTTGGGCATATCGAATTACGTAACTCAATTGCCATCACCATGGTATTGAAAATGAAAGCCATGGTGATAGAAATTAAGTTACGCAATTAGGCTCCTGTCATTCTACAGAAAATGAACACAATAATATGTTTGGACATTAGTGACAGAACCGGATTGGCCAACCCCGACTCCACGTGGTCTTATCTGCCCTACCCCTAGATTGTTTTTGTAAGCCCGGAGGCGCGGAGGGGCTGCACTTCCCGCAGCGCCGGAGACGTGTAAAATGCCGTGGTCCAATCGTACTGGGCAGATCATGAAACTCCTCGGCATTTCATGATTTGACAGCTAACTTGCCAGCCAAATCGACATACGTAAGTTTTGATCGATCTGTCAAAATGTTACTTAGCCAGATCATGAAATTCATGATCTGCCCAATTATACGATCGGACTACGACATATACAAAAACACGTGACAGTCCCAACTACATTTTCATCATGGCGGCCGTACCCGGTCGTTTGGTCGTACCTGCAATTTGTCCGGTCCCCCCGGCCGGTTCCGGCGCGGGACGGTTATTAACCGTTTACCACAGCCGCGCGGTGTTAACCGCTTTTTAGATTACTTTGCTTTTGTTTATTTTTAGCCACAAACTCAGGTAAAACGGAAAAGTTTTGAATAGAGAGGTTTTTATTAAAATACTAATTGTATCCCGCGGTTTCACCCGCTGTTGCTCGGTTCCTAAGGGTCATAGCGTGATGTTAAATAGCCTATACTATTCCTCATTAATCTGGCTATCATATACAAAAATATTTTTTCAATTCCGACTGGTAGTTCCAGAGGTTAGCGCGTTCAAATAAACAAACAATCAAACTAAGAAACTCTTCAGCTTTTTAGGGTTCCGTACCAAAATGGTAAAAAAAGAACCCTTATGGTGCGACTTCGTCTGTCTGTCTGTCACACCTGCTTATTTCAGCAACTACTAATGCTATCAACTTGAAATTTGGAACAGTTATAAAGAATGATTGTCCAACTTTATTGCAAATGAAAAAATTAAAAAAATATTTTTATTTTCATTGCAAAAGGGGCCGAAGTGGGGGTCCAAAATTTCAAAGTGGAGATACTGGGTCAAATGACATATTATGACAGACATTTTATGTCTCACAGTTTTCGACATATGATGAAAAATGTCTGAAAAAATACCATTCCCCCCCCCCCCCCCCCCCTTATCTCCGAAGTTTGCGGAGTGAAAAATCTGAAATAATTAGAGTTGATAGGAATTGACCCAAATATTGCACCAAAAATAAAACAATGTTCCTAACTAGTACAGTTTTTTCAAAATCATCAAAATTCTTTCACAAACAAACTTAGTTTTGCGGTCCGGTTTTTTTCACTTTATACGTCCAAAACTGATACGGAACCCTCGGTGTGCGAGTACGACTCGCACTTGGCCGGTTTTTTATTTAACACGCTAATAATCGTTGAGATAGAGAAAGCATATGGGAATGACGTCTCATTCCCATATACTTTTTAAGTTTTCTACTAGCGCTAACAATTGTAGAAAGCCATCTTGGCTAAGCCTTCAAGCAACATTTTGACAATACAACAACATACGAGTACATTGTTTATAAATATACATACATAATAACAAAGATAAATACATAATGTTTACAAAGATCGCCTGCTCGACTGCAAAAAATCCATTATCTCAGCACTTTTCATTTAGATTGATGATCATGTAGGTATAAAGTAGATAGGTGTCCATCTGCTAGATTGAATTGAATTAGCTTTTACGACAGCTGTAGACAGGCTAGGCGTAAGCGTAGATAAAAGGATAGAAATGATAGGAGTGGTATCATTAACCTTTAAATATTGACCTCAGATAATAGAAACAAGGAGATTTGTTACCATAGCTAATTAGTACCGGCACCGCTGTCGCCACTTCTAAAGCAGTGTGCGTCACAGCTACAAACGGACCTTTGTAGATATCTCAGATCATATAAACAAGGAGATGTGCCAAGGCGCTATCGAGCTTGATGCCTGATCTTGAGCAAATTACTCATATTAAAAACGTACGCGCTGGCGACGAACCAAACACGATCGATGGTATAAATACAGTGTTTTAGTTTAGTGCTAGTGTTGAGTGACGATTAACAGTGTTAGATTGAGGATGTGCGGAATGTTCAATGCGTGGGAGATCTTTTTATTCACAAGGAGCGCTTAATTATGCGCGTAATTGTGTCGAAAAATGTACTAAAAGTGGCATCAGTTGTTCCCGTACTAATTTGCTATGATGGCATATCTCCTTGTTTCTATGATCTGAGGTAAATATGGAGATCTCCCACACATTAAAAATGCCGCACACCCTCAATCTAACACTGTTAGTCGTCACTCAAAATAAACTAAAACACTGTAGGTAGGTATGTAAATTGTAAATCATAGATTGCGTTCAGCTCGTCGGCAATATGATCAAATTGATCGTGTCAAAGTGTCAAGTTCAGTACGTAGCGCCTGGGCACATCTCCCTTGTTTTTAGGGTTCCGTACCAAAATGGTAAAAAAGGAACCCTTATGGTGCGACTTCGTGTGTCTGTCTGTCTGTCTGTCACACCTGCTTATTTCAGCAACTACTTAGTTAGGAACATCTTTTTATTTTTAGTGCCATATTTGGGTCAATTCCTATCAACTCTAATTATTTCAGATTTTTCGCCCCGCAGACTTCGGAGATAAGGGCCCCCCCTTATCTCCGAAGTCTGCGGGGCGAAAAAGCGAATAGTATTCTTTTGGATATTTTTCATCATATGTCGAAAACTGTGAGACATAAAATAAAATAGAAATATATTTTGAAATGTGCAGATCAAGCCCTTTCATATGATATGTAACTTGACCTAGTAACCCCACATTAAAATTTTGGACCCCCACTCCGGCCCCTTTTGCAATGAAAATAAAAATATTTTTGGACTTTTTTCATTTGCAATAAAGTTGAACAAGCATTCTTTATAACTGTTCCAAATTTCAAGTCGATAGCATAAATAGTTGCTGAAATAAGCAGGTGTGACAGACAGACAGACAGACAGACAGACGAAGTCGCACCATAAGGGTTCCTTTTTTACCATTTTGGTACGGAACCCTAAAAAGAGTGAAATGAGACTCTTTTACACCTAGGTTAGGAACTTTTCTAAATAAAATGCGAAAAATCTATCGAAAAACGACATCCTAATTTTCTTAAGCAAATCGTGCGTTCTCTGTGCAACTTTTCTTGGCCCATTCATATTTTTTTGAAGCTTTTGAGTACCTAGAGGGGCTAGGTACTAGGTACTTTCACCCATTTCGTTTTTCGTCCATTGCGATACGAAAACAAACGATCCACATGAGCATTGTGGCCTGGGATTTCAAACGGATTGGCAATTTGGCATGTAAAAACCGGGACAATTGACTTACTGACCGGGACATCGGGACACAACGCTACGTCCCGGTACACCGGGACATGTCCCGGTGTACCGGGACGTATGGCAGCCCTAAGTCTAGATAGCAATCCTACACATTTTACCCAAAGAAAAATGCCTAGACAATTATTTATGAGCATCATGATTTTCTTAGGAAATGTTTACATCAACAAAATGCGTGTTAACCTTTCTAAATAATGAATGTACACAGATAATATAAAAACATTTTACGGAGCTACCCTAATGTTCTTCACGCGAACTTGGTGCGTCACAGATCACCAGAAACTTCGTTAAGGTAAAGGGTTAAGGCTCCGGTATACGACAACGGTCTTGAGTAATGAAGGCGGTGTATCTTGAGTGTTCTGTGCTCACGCAGCGCGACATACGTCCACCTAGCAGTACGACTCGCCCATCATGGAGCGCTGTCCCGTGTTTGCCGGGCACACCAGACATTTGTATTACAATAATTTTGGCGCCACATTTGAAACGCAACACATTTAACGCCCCCGTATGTCTGCGCTCAAGCACGCACCAAGGACACAAACTGCATCCGCTACAAATGTGTTCTTGGCGGGCGTGCCCTCGCGCAGGGGGGTGATTCTCGCGGGTTCGATATTGATATCGAATGCGATATCAATATATCACCCGCGAGAATCACCGCCCAAGGCCCCAATTCTGCTATTTGAATAGTGTATGAATGGTGTCATAATGACACCATTACTATCAAAACCTAAGCGGTCATTGGCTTAGAGCAAGACTAACTCTTTCGTCATTGGTCAAAACGATGCCATTGAGACACTATTCTGACACGATTATAACAATTGCATTAGCAGACTTGGGGCCCAGATATCGCGTTTCAAATGTGGCGCCAAAATGATCGTTATACAAGTGTATGTCTGGTGTGCGGCCCGGCTAATACAGTGGTAATACAAGTGTGTGTCTGGTATGCGGCCTGGCTACTTTATCTTAAATACCTGCAGCACAAAAATCTCGGTGTTTGGTATGTCGCCACATCAGTAGGTCGCTAGTTCAATAGCGTTTTTCACGATTCAATTTAACAATATGGTGGAAAAATTCAGCAAAAATCCGGGTATTGCCCTCAGGTAATAAATAAATTACAAAATAAACCAAAATCCCGTGTAATATGAAGCACCTTAAGCCGGAATATTGTAGCGACAATAATTTGGCCGGCATTACGGCGTCTCGCGCAACGCGTAATGCGTGCCGTTACGCTAGATTATGTCGCGGAACGTAAATAAAAAAAGTTTCGGCGATGTTTGTAATTGCGGTAAAGGTGGGGTTTCCGTGCGAGCGAGATATTGTATAATGACAACTGTATAACTTTTTTCCAATAAAATGGTCCACAATGTTTATTTCACATAAAGAAATACTAGAATGACAAAATGTTTAAACAGCATCCACTGCTGAACTACCTTTATAACCTTTACCATATTATAGCAGGATATTGTACTGTAATAATTCCTGCACTAATGAAAGCGAAAATATACTGGCAGCCAGTCAAAATTTTTGAACATTATTAATGATTTTTATCAAGAATAAGTAAGTGTAGTGTTTAGAGCTTCGATCAACTATTTGATCGAAGATTTAAAGAAATAAAATAGATGAGTGGTATTTAGATGATAGATAAACTTAGCACCAATTAAACGAACGTTTGCGGCAATCAAAAAAGATTTGTGAATTATTCATACACAAAATTAATTATTACGCTACTTGGAGCAATAATTTTTTTGTGATGCCTAATGGAAATTGTTACCTCAGCATTTGCTTATTATGCACTCTTGTAAGTCGGCTCCAGACGATCAATTGTATTAGGTGACAGGTTAAATGAGGGATATTATTGAAGAAGGGTATTATTAAATAGGGTATTCTACGGAATACTTTCCATATTTGTTCAATTGACTACGGAACCAACCTTGAAATCACGAAAAAAAATTCATCTGCTCCATGGGTTTTGTCGAGTGATTTTCGTGATTTCAAGATTGGTCCCCTAGTTATTCGATTCGAACTACTTAGTGTCGAATTCTGAATTCTGAACAGTCGCGCGTTTGCATCAGTGCAGTCGAGCTTGCAAATGTGACAAACGGCAAAACGTAGCGATGCAGATACGCGTTAACGAATCTCGCTACTGTACTTATCAGTGTCTCGATATACACGGTAATTACCGTGCATGCACCGTAATCTTGTCTTAATCTACCGTTGTTTTTCTTTGAAAAAGTACAGAGTTATTTACATGGTACACTAAAAAGCTGATCCACCGTAATTTTGTCAAGAAACACTACCTACTTTTACCCTTGCAAAACGATAACTCTCGATTTACATATTACTTATAGCTGCTAAAAGTCACCGTGAGCGACCAGCCCTAAAAGTTACATCTCAGCCGCTCCCTACCGTCACTATGTCCACACCCTGACCCCATCAGGGCCGCCACAGGTTGGCGGACAGGCGGCCGTTTTACTTCAGACCCACATAAATTTTATTACGAATAAACTTTATCTTTATTTTTTGGTAACAAGTCATTTGATCTACGTAATTTTCTATTTTATTTTAGGATGAAGGAAAACACCCCTTTTTCTTTACGTAATTTTCTTTTCATATTCAAGTAAGCAGGTATTTTAGGGATTAAAAACGGGTTTCTTTAGTTTTAGCAGTAAGATGAGCTGTCTGACAAAAAAATGGTCAAACAGGTTTTGGATAGCGCCATTGTTCTAAGAATTTCTTGATCAGAGTGCATTCAGTACTCAGGAACAACAATTTATTATAGGTGTTCGTCTAATTTTCTGTTTTAAATACCATAATTTCTAGAGTGCATCTCTTATGCGCCTGCCACACACTCGACGAGTGGCATGGGAAGTAACGAGGAAAGGAGGCAGAGACATAGTGTGGCAACATTACTCGTCATGCATCTCGTCCTGCCCACTGCTCCCTATTTTGTCGGTTTTTGCGCGCGAGTCAAAGGACCGGCAATACGAGTGCGAGTGGCTGGCCACATAATCGCGCGGTCGCAGTCCGCATCGAGCGCTCGCGCAAGACGCACGCGTATGCAAAATTGGAAATTATGTCGTCGCCAAGCGTGGAATGGCCAAATGAAAAAGAGTTAATGTTTATTGAATAGATGTGATCCACCATCTCCGTTGGCGAGGACGACGACGGCTATCTTTTTACTACATTAATATAATTAGCTATACTAAAAATGCATAGCGCGCATTGCCACCGTTTCAACGTCCATTGTCTCACCAAGGCAAATGACAAGTGAGGAGCGTCGCGATTAATTGCGCGAGTAGAACAGTGTGTGGGCAGAGAGGGCAACATCGCGGCAAATCACGGCAGCGCGAGGAGCATAGCGATGTGGCGCAAGGAGCATAGTCTGGCAGGCGCATTAAAACAACAAAAAAGCGAGCAATTTGTAGGTACAAATCTTTTTATGTGCCCGATTTTTTTTCTTTCGAATTTGGTCGTTTAGTTAAACCGTCTTGACAATTTCTCAGAAATTCCAATTACGCCCAACACAAAATCAACTGAAAGAGATAACATTTATTACGAACGAATCAAACAAACGTATACATATTTGACAAGTTATATTTCTAGAGAAGTAATGAGAAAGAAAGATATGCAGTAGTCCCATCGTCTCCTACACATCAGGAAAAAGTTAGAAGAAGAGTTAAGACTAAAAGTTAGAAGTTAGAAGAATTTCTTACATGCTTAGACTTTCTTCGTGCATACCTGCATGTTGAGAAGAGTGGGTCTTCTGCACCCTCTATTTAGTATCATTAGATCGTAAAAAACAGTGCGGCTATGTATATTTAAAGCGGGACGGTATTGTTTCTCACAACAAAGCGATCGCGGGCGGCGCTACTTCTTGGCTAAATTAAAAAGTAAGATGGATGCCACTGTGAGTTGGGAGCTAAGTATATTTTGAAATTTAAAACTATCGTTTGTTAAGGCGAAGGTAAATGGTAGCCGCCGTAAATCTCAAGTTTTAAATCTCTTATTTCGCCGTCAAATAATACAGGTTAGTTGTGCATTTTTTTTATGTTAAACTAGAACATATATACATCAATCGTACCTGTGAATATTTAACTATTGTAGTAAAATACTTAATGAAATAAATTCATGAATTACTGTCTACCCAAAACATAAAAACGTAATTACTTTCAAATCGCTTAAGATATTTTCATGATTTGTTTTGTGTGAAAAGACTATGTTACTACCTATAATATTGCCTGTTACTTTTTTTTTACTTTATATTTTAGATACTAAAAAGTAATAATACGTCTAATTCAGCACAGCGCGCTTCTTGATAGGCGAGTCGTATTGCTCGGTGGACGTATGTCGCGTTGCTTGAGCTCAGCGCAGAACACTCAAGCTATACCACCCAAATCACTCAAGGCCGTTGGCAGTTATCAGCGCCTTAAGGCAGCAATCCAAATGGCTTAAGCCTCGTATCCACTTAGCCGGGCCGCACACCAGAAATACACTTGTATTACAATAATTTTGGCGCCACATTTGAAACGCGACACGTTTAACGCTCCCGTAACTGCGCGCAAGCACGCACACCTAGGACCAGGGACCGATTAATCGGGTTAAAAGGGTACCGGTTAAATCTCTAACCCATATTTTTGGTTAATCTTAATGCAGGGTAACCGGTTAACCCTTTAATACGGATACCGTTACCGGTTAATATTGCTGATTAACCCGAATGAAATAAAACAAAAATGAAAAAAAAAGGAACAAAATGAACTCTATGCGTGTACCGCTTAATATTAGGCTGATTAACCCAGAATACGGGTTAACCTTTATGCAAGGTTTTTCACCTAACCGGTAAAAAATAACCCGGGTTAACCCCTATACGGGTGAACTTTTCGGTCCCTGCCTAGGACACAAACTGCACCCACTACAAATGTGTCCTTGGTGTACGTTCTTGCGTGCAGACATACGGGGACGTTAAATATGTCGCGATTCATAGGGTCCATGATTGATTCTATAGAATCACGCCACCTCTTATAATCATAATGGTATACAGTAAAGAGTATCGAGTAATCAACAAACAAAGTACATCTAGTTACATTTAAACAGTCTAAAAACGTTCTCTCCTCAAAGGGCAATAAAGTAACCGCGATACTTGTTCATGAGCATAACATTTTAACTGCTTTATCTCATTCATAATAATGAGTCACAAAGGATGCTGGGACATTATATTGGCTTGAAGAACTCTTGATAAGGATGTCAACTGTTTTATAATTTGTTGGGGATATTTTGTTATTGTTTTTAAGCATGTAGGTATGCATGTATTGCGAACAGCACTCACAGAAAAGGTTTATTTGTGTACGAAGTAACGGTAGAACACTGACTCCTAAGTCACAGGTTCCCAACTAGTTTAGGAGGCAGGGTTTCCATTGTCTAACCTACCTTTTTACAACCAAATACTTACTTGCAGCCTAATTGTTAAGCATTTATTTACCTATTGTAACTAGGTTTTTGTGTCAATAAAGTTATTATTATTCCATTTATTTATTCTTTACACATATCTTTTACATTTTTAAACATTTATCTAAATACAAAATAAATAAAAATATTTTTAAAAATAT
Source organism: Thalpophila matura (assembly GCA_948465475.1). Taxonomy (NCBI): domain Eukaryota; kingdom Metazoa; phylum Arthropoda; class Insecta; order Lepidoptera; family Noctuidae; genus Thalpophila; species Thalpophila matura. The sequence continues at coordinate 1,267,467 of OX419187.1, read as the reverse complement.
AAAAAAATATTATTATTATTTTTTTAGTTTCTTTTTGTTGCACGGGACTTTAAAAAGTCCCGGACCTTTCGAAGGCGTGCGTGGGGCCGAAGCCAACACGTAGAGGCCCTTTACAACTAACTTAAAATATATAAAATGTAATGGTGACACAGCTGGCGATTATCCCTGTATGCACTATATAAATGCACACAAGGAGAAACCCCAGCCGTGCAGAACTATTGCAAACATGTGGAGAAAAACTACTTGGGCTATTGTGATGGGATGGTAGTGGATTGGTTTTGGGGAACTATGGGAACCTATGGCCCCTGCCTGTCCAATGGTTGTAAACACGGATAAAATAGGCAGGGGGTGACTTGCACACTCAGTAAATGGGCCCCCGAAAACGGCCGCTAGCACATAGTGACGTAGCGACAAGGGGGCAACATATCTTGAGGTGCTTGAGGAGTGGAGCGGTATTCCACGGCTATCAGGACAATCCCGGAAGTACGGTCAAGATCCCTACCAGCATCTTACTGGAATACTTCCTTCCCCCGAGCACGTTTGCTCTTGCGAATCTCCACTCAAACCAGCCAATAAAGGCAAGAGAGAGGTGGGAGCCTTGTTCCTCGTCAGTGTTCACTCTGACCGGCCAATTAAGGCAAGCCAGAGATGAGGAACAAGAGTTCTCCCGGGAGGGTCAGGTCCGTGGGGTCGCTACTGCCCAACAGCTCGCCACACTGCCCTGCGGGTTTATTATTATTATTTTCTTTTTGTTGCACGGGACTTTAAAAAAGTCCCTGACCTTTCGAAGGCGTGCGTGGGGCCGAAGCCAACACGTAGAGGCCCTTTACAACTAACTTAAAATATATAAAATGTAATGGTGACACAGCTGGCGATTATCCCTGTATGCACTATATAAATGCACACAAGGAGAAACCCCAGCTGTGCAGAACTATTGCAAACATGTGGAGAAAAATTACTTGGGCTATTGTGATGGGATGGTAGTGGATTGGTTTTGGGGAACTATGGGAACCTATGGCCCCTGCCTGTCCAATGGTTGTAAACACGGATAAAATAGGCAGGGGATGACTTGCACACTCAGTAAATGGGCCCCCGAAAACGGCCGCTAGCACATAGTGACGTAGCGACAAGGGGGCAACATATCTTGAGGTGCTTGAGGAGTGGAGCGGTATTCCACGGCTATCAGGACAATCCCGGAAGTACGGTCAAGATCCCTACCAGCATCTTACTGGAATACTTCCTTCCCCCGAGCACGTTTGCTCTTGCGAATCTCCACTCAAACCAGCTAATAAAGGCAAGAGAGAGGTGGGAGCCTTGTTCCTCGTCAGTGCTCACTCTGACCGGCCAATTAAGGCAAGCCAGAGATGAGGAACAAGAGTTTTCCCGGGAGGGTCAGGTCCGTGGGGTCGCTACTGCCCAACAGCTCGCCACAAGCTGCCCTGCGGGTTTATTTATTTTTTTTTTTTTTTTTTTATTATTATTTCTTTATTATTATTATTATTGCCGTATAGGGAGCTCAGCCACTACGACAACTGTGCCATGCAAATATGCAATTTTATTATAAACCATTTTTTTTTTCTGATATAAACAAGGCTGTGTGGCTGGTGTTATTGAGGATTTTTTTTAATATATATTACGTGTCGGTTCAGAAGCTCTGAAACTTTAAGAATTTGGCTCGGCTGTTAGATTATAGAATAAAAATAAAATAATAATAAAAAAAACTTTAAAAATCAGTTTAATTAAGTATTAAACAAGCAGTCAGTTGCAGAAAATGTCATTAAGTTTTAAAGGGGTCTTTAATCATTGAAATGATATGGTTAGTCTCCTTTAAAATTTAATGACCTTTTTTGTAACCGACTATAAGTCACATTGTTTCTACAATAACTTGTCACTTTAGTGTGCCTTAGTCCCGCTACCCCTCATGGTAAAAGAAGGTCAATTAGCATGCAGCGAGGAAGTGCAGCCAGGGTTTCTGGCACACCGCCACATGGGTGCCATCCTCGTACATTTAAATAACCCTTATTTATGCCACTATGAAGATCGCCGATTAGTTCCTCACGAATGATTCACGATCGTTTATTGTTTCGTGTTTGTTTGGTAATAAAGGAATTTATACTATTATTATAAAATTGTAAACAAGCTGTGTCTGTACATTGAAGATATTCCAGAAAAAACAGTCGGGATAGGGTAGGTACTGGGACGTAACTATACCCAAAAATATTTTTTTTAGATTTTTTGTCTGTTTGTCTGTTTGTGCGCGCATCACGCAAAAAGTACTGAACGGATTTTGATGTGGTTTTCACAGTTCGATAGCTTGGGGTCCAACTTAAAATCTAAGCCACGTTTCATCTAATTCTGATGGGAGGAACCAGAGATACAGCTTGACCTCTTGGTAGTACTAGCCACTCTACACTGCGGAGGTCATTTAAACTGGTCATTTTACTGTAGTCCACGCGGACGGAGCCGCGGGCAAAATCTAGTATGACTATAAAACAGGTACCGTAACGTATAATTTATAGTAATGCATACAAATTGCGAATTTTAACTGAAACACGGCATATCCATTAAGTTCGTCGTAAACTTAGGATAAAAAGTAACTTAAATCGTCAGACAAACGATACAGACCAAAATAAACACAAACTAATGTTTAAAAGTTTCGATATCGTGCAAATAACATTAGCCAATGTAATGGCAATTACCTACATAAATTAATGATTGGTCTCCCCTGCGCTTCGACCTACCGCCGACGTATTAGACAGATGGGGCAACTAAATACTGTACCTACCCCTATCATGAGGTTTTTTGACGTGTAGTATCGTTAACGTAAGCATATTTTGAATTGAAAATACACGTTTGTTACACAATATTTATATAAATTAAATACTTTATTAATTTCTCTGTATTTTTTAAAATGTGCAAATTGTATAAAATAAAAATTATCAAAAAGTTCCAGGACTGCTGTATTTTAAATTCAAAATATGCTTACGTTAACGAAACTATACGTCAAAAAAACTCATAATTGTGCTAGAATGGCATTCTCGCGTCAGTTTTCTTAGCAACCAATATCATTTTTAACTACTAGAGTACTAGACTGCATAAAATAAATTTTCCCATTAATCGGGTAAAAGCTTAAAAGTTCACAACAATTTTTTTTACGCACACAGCTTGTGTCGCTGCAAATAATAGTCAATACACACTACCATAAGTACCATATCGTGTTGCCGCATTCAAGGAGCCATTGTTTTTAGGTAGTGCGGAATCTAGACAACCTAAGGACAATTATTTCAAAATCATAGACAAATACACACATCAAAAGTGTCTAGGGATCAAGCATTTTTATGCGGATTTCTTGAGATTGAGATGTGGCTTTGTAATAAATTTATGATTTTATAAATTTATATGGATCCTTTTTGGTGCATTTCATAATTTGAATCAGGAACTCTCAATCAAATTCGAGTAAAAGATGAAAATAAGCTGTCAATATTTTCCCTATAAAAACATACAACGCATTGAAGACATTATTAGTGCTACTGTTTCCCTACTACTGATTAAAACCAACGTTATTATGGAGCGGCGACGTCATTTAAGCAGGGAAGAAATGCTCAGAGCCGTGGGAATGATAGAAGCTGGTTCCCGGCAACGTACTGTAGCTTTAGCTCTGAATACAAGTCAGAGTGTTATCAGTCGACTTTGGACACGTTACCGAAGCACTGGTACCGTGGCTGAGCGCCATGGAGGACGGTATCGCTGCACCACACGGAGACAAGACCGATACATTCAAATCTTAACTCGAAGAGCTCCAACAATAACCGCCATGATGTTAGCCGTGAAGCTTCATCACTCTTCAGGGAACTTAATTAGCGACCAAACAGTCAGAAACCGCTTGCATGAAGTGAACCTTCATTCCCGAAGACCGCTACGGGTACCACCTATAGCAATGCACAATCGTAGGATTCGATATCAATGGGCTCTTGAACACAGAAATTGGGCAGAAGAACAATGGCGTTTCGTGTGCTTTTCTGATGAGTCTCGTTTTGGTATGAGACCGGATACAAGACGTATACGACACTGGAGAACCCCTGGACGCCAACAGCGATTAAAATCCTGCCAGGAAGTCCATCCTTATAGTGGTGGAACCATCATGGTATGGGCGGGTATTTGGATCGGCGGAAGAACTGAGTTGATTTGGATCAGAGGCAACCTCAACGCTCAAATTTATGCTGAGACGATTGTATCAGACGTCATCGTTCCTCTACAAGTGCAAATCGGTCCCTTATTTCAGTTAATGCATGATAATGCACGACCGCACACCGCAAGAGTTGTAAGACAGACTCTCGCCGCAGCTAACATCAATGTCCTGCCCTGGCCTGCTCAGTCGGCAGACTTGAACCCGATTGAGCATGCATGGGATATGCTACAGAGAAGAGCTCTGCCGAATATGGAGGGTATCCAGTCGCAAGAAGACCTTTTTTTGTTGTTGCAACGAACATGGGCGGCCATTCCACAGCGTGATTTGGATGAACTCATTTTGAGTATGCCAAACCGATGTTCTTGTGTTGTTAGTGTTCGCGGTAGAAACACGGATTATTAATTGTTTAAGTTACCCAATAAAATTTTAAAGAAAACTGTTATTTCAGTCTTTTTTTCGAACTTTAATGTTAGTGGTTCAAATGTCAAAAATCCCTTTATTAGGAAAATGGCAAATTTCTTTATTAATGCAAAGGTGACTTGGTTTATCGTTACTGTGACAAACGAAAACACTTTATTTGATGAATCCTTAAAGAAAATTTTAATTAATATCAATCAGGAGAAAAGTTATTGCAAAAATATATGTTGATCCCTAGATACTTTTGATGTGTGTAGTTTAATTTTATTTATTGGAACGAAGTTCCTTTCCCTTTCATCTACTTACCCACTATGACTTATTAAGTGACAAATATTACTTGATATTCTGGGAATTACAATGACATCCCCATCTCTTGCAGTCACATCACGCGGACGGCCAGCTGGTTGCCGCCTGCGGAGAGCTGGCCCACCATCAGGGAGGGCAGCGGCAGCGGCAGTGAGCACGATGAGGAGGACCTGCCTTACGGGTGGGAGCAGGCGCTCGACTGCCATGGGAAGTCTTATTATATCAAGTGAGTACTCAGTTGTTATTGTAAAGACCAGTGTAGGTGGATCTGGATGGGTTTGAGTAGCAGTCTGACTGCGATAATAAGCTGACAAATCAAGGACGGATCCAGGGGGGTTTACGGGGATCATAACACCTCCTGAGCTGGGCCTAGGTTGTTCTTTGTTATATTTGAAGCCTGTCCTGGCTGGACTTTAGTTACGTGACCCCTCTCCTGACTCAAAGGCTGGATCCGTTCTTGTGACAGATTGTATAGCACAGTTATAAAACAAGCTTATTGGTGACATTAAACTAGTTTGGTCACTGAGTAAACGGAAGTGACCTGCTAAGTACCAACATATATTTGAATAAAATTTGCAGAGTGTTGTATCTATCGGAGGCAAGACATTCGGCTGAAAGTGCGTTGGAAGAGATCACGCTGAAGATCTGCCAGTAAAGATTAGTAGTAGTAAGTAGTAGAGCTCTTTGTGACAGAACTGAACAGCAGAACAGAACAACATTGCTGTGTTCCAGTTTGAAGAGTAGGGTGCCGACGTAATTACAGGCACATACAGTAATACTACTACTACTTACCATCAAATAGGTTCCCCGATGACATCTAAACTATCTTCCACAAATTGATCATGAGGATGACCAAACATTTTTAGCCGGAAACATAAATAAAAGTTCTTTTTTCCAATTTCCAGCCACGTCAACAAGACCACGACGTATGTGGCGCCAGAAGGCTGTTCCTGCGAGTCTCCCCCCGCGCCCCGCGACGTGGTGCTGGAGAGAGACCAGGAGCTCGGCTTCGGGTTCGTGGCGGGCTCCGAGAGACCGGTGCTGGTGCGGTTTGTTACCGACAACTCGCCCAGTGTTGGGAAGGTAAAGAAACAGTTGCATTTACTCTGACAGCACGGTTGTCGTAGTGGCTGAGCGATTGGCTGCTGCGTGACGTGTCGCGGGTTCGATTCTCGCACTGAGCATGAGTGTGTGTTTGTAAACGAACCCACGACACAGGAGAAATCCTAGTGTGGAACAACGTTTTTTTTTAAACAGAAAAAAAACTCTAGATTAAATTAATTTTAAAATTAAAAACCCTAAAATTACAGGGTTGAAAATTGTTTACCGGCTGTGGTTTGTAATAGATTTTATAATAAATGTCACATCAACCATAAAAAAATTAAAAAACGTGGCAGTAAGGGAACCCCCGTCAGGAACGAAGTTCCTTACGTCTCGTACATGTATATAGACAGAGATAGGTTGCATGGAGGGGCATAACGCTTTTTCCTTACGTGAAGATTTCTACCAGTCAACTCCTACCACGAGTCGCGTTATGGAACTTCATTCCAAATAAAACTTAACTTCAATCGATAGGACCCTAAACTTAGTGCACCATGTTTGTTCAAACTTCTCTATGTAGTAAATATCAACCTTCAATATAGATGCGTCTTACAATAGATACCAAAGAAAAATAAACGCTTCCAATATCAACGTACTCTCAATTCCAGCTGGAACCTGGCGACCAGATCCTCTGCGTCAACGGCGAGGACGTCAGCTTAGCTGCCCGAGAGCACGTCATCACAGCTGTTAGAGCGTGCACCGACCGCGTCACGTTACGTGTCTGTCAGCCGGCCAGGAGTGGGAACCCTACCAGGAGATCAGCCCTGCTGTCGGCAGCCAAGAGGGCGAGGCTGAGGGCCCGACCGCCAAGGGTCAGGTTCGCTGATTCGGTGCAGCTGAACGGAGCCCCTATGTATCCTGTAAGTTGATTGGAATTTGAGTTAAAAATGTACAAATCTCAGATCATAGAAAAAAGAAGATTTATACCATCATAGCAAATTAGAACGGGAACCACTGTCGCCACTTTTAGAACAGTTTGCAACACACTACAAGCGCTCCTTGTGAAAAAGATCCCACACATTAAAAATTCCACACTCCCTCCATCTAACACTGCTAATCGTCAGTCAACACTAGTACTAAACTAAAACATGACTAAAACACTGTATTCATATCATTGATCGTGTTCGGTTCGTCGCCAGCGTGTACGTTTTATATACGGTCAATGTGACCATATTTATTTTATTATTTTATTTATTTAAATTAGGTATATGGAAGACTTACAGCTAAAAAAACACAGATCAAGGACAGTGAATTAATCTGACAGCCAATTCCAGGTCTTCACTTATAGGATACAGAACGAAGCCTAGTGGATTAACCATGTGCCTCCACGGCGAATGGTTCGAGTTCGATCCCGAGGCACGCACCGCTGACTTTTCGAAGTCATGTGCGTATTAGAAATTAATTATCACTTGCTTTAACGGTGAAAGAAAACATCGTGAGGAAACCGGCATGTCCTAGAACCAAAAAATTCGAAGACATGTGACGTCCACCAACCCGCACTGGGCCCGCGTGGTGGACTACGGCCCACTCCCTCTCACAGAGAGGAGGCCTGTGTCCCAGCAGTGGGAACATTATAGGCCGATTATGCTTATGCTTGTGCTTATGCAAATTCGGAGGGGAAGTATTTACGTACATAAGAGCGTAAGATGAGAAGGAGTGTATACTTGAAGCAACAATAGCCGAATATTTAGGTGGGGCTGGCGAATGATAGGCTAGCTAGACCTAGGGCTGCCATCACCTAAATTGCTGACGCCGGATAAAAACTTTAAAAACCCCGGACATTTGGGTGAAATTGACTATTTTTCCCAGACGCCCCCGAAAAGAAACTTTCATCAATCCAGTTTTCCCTGACACAAAGTGTCTGGGTTTCCCCCGGACACTTTGAAACCCCTACCGGACGCTCCCCGGACACCCTCTAAACTAGGACAAATCCGGGGAAACCCGGACGGATGGCAGCCCTAGCTAGACCATTTACCAAATTTACAGACACTTGAATTGTCACGCAATAGTTGTCAGTCAGTCATATAGGAAGGTAGTCATATAGGAAACACCGAACTCATCTATATAGCTTCAAAAAATGTTTTGACGTGTAAAAGTGTCAGAGAAGTGTAAAGTCCGTTAGTTGAAGCTGGTTCCCGTTTCAAAGCGTAGATTCCTATGCAGAAGAACGGACAAGAAACTCCATGGTTACTCTTTTTCTGTAACAAACTAATTTTCTTCTCCATCATTTCAGCCATCTGCCTTCTCTCTCGGCGATCTCTGCTTACCTCCGATGGCGAATGTCCTGAAGGTGTTCTTAGAGAACGGTCAGACCAAGTCCTTCAAGTACGACACCACGACCACGGTAGCAGATGTGGTGACGAGCCTCAAAGACAAGCTGTGCATCACCGCGGAAGAACACTTCAGCTTGGTGGTGGAACACGTCAAGAGTTTGAGGAGGAACAAACTGACGCTATTGGATCCGAAGGAGTCTTTAGCGAGGGTGATTATATTTATGAAATATTTTTGGTTTTTTGTGTTTTTAGCTAGTGTCCCGAAGGTGAAGGGTGAGGGAAAGCCGGTACAACAAAATAGTATCTAACGAAATATTATAAAGCTGAAGAATTTGTTTATTTGAACGCGCTACTCTGGATCTACCGCTCAGATTCGAAAAAATATTGTTGTTAATGTTAGCCAGATTCATGAGGAACACTATAGACTATTTAATATTACGCTATGACCCTTAGAAGCCGAGAGGTGAAACCGCGGGGCACAGCTTGTTTAGTAATAATCGATAGGTATGACATACGTAAAACGAAATTATTTATAATTTTGTTACCATTTTAACTGTACCGGCTCCCTTCATTCTTCACCATTGGTGTCCAGAAACTGGTACTAAATCCCTCATTAAAAAAAATTGGATAGGTCACCAAATTACTTCTGTCTTCGATAAGATAGATTGATTCTCTTGACTTCTGATAAATCAATTAAAAAAAAACATAACCTAATTTATCTACCCATACAAATTAACGTGTATAAAATTAATTATTTTTTCATCCTCAGGTAATCAGCTGGGTAAGTGAAGTAGTCTAAAATAACTTTATTATAATGGTATAAGGTCGAAATTCCAGATGGTATAACGTCCCTGCCGAAGGACTGATCATTTGTGGGACTGACCATGGCTCTAGACCTTAAAAAGAAATGTTTAAGACTAATATGGGTTGAGTCATCACGTTATTTTGGGCTCTAACTAGGGCTGCCATCACCTAAATTGCTGACGCCGGATAAAATCATCAAAAACCCCGGACATTTTGGTGAAATTGAGTATTTTTCCTGGACGCCCCCGATAAATTGACTGACTTACGATTACGAGCTTAGCTTTCAATCAATCAGGATTCCCCTGACACAAAAAGTGTCCAGGTTTTACCCGGACACTTTTTGGAAACCCCTACCTGACGCTCCCCGGGCGCCTTCTAAACTCGAACCCCGGACGGATGGCAGCCCTAGCTCTAACGCCTCTAACACTTCATACTATGAAAGCAAGTAGGCCGTAATCCACCACGCGGGTACAGTGCGGGTTTGGTGATTTAAATTACACTCCGTAGCAAGTCAAACCTGGGGTTAGATTACATGCATCGGGTAGCACAGAACCGGCCGTTACGACGATGCTTGGTGCCAAGTCCTATGTCTAGCAGTTTCCGAATTTCGGCTAATACGTCCTAATAATATCCTGTGTAAAATGAAAAATGAAATTAATAAAATGTGTAAAATCCTGGATAAAATAAATGGTGACTCAGGGTACGGACTGTAGCGTCCTAGATAACTGTGATGAGACAAAAAAGGCAAACTGTATTGCTAGTACTTATTGGGGTTCCGTACTCAAGGGGTTAAACGGGACCCTATTACTAAGGCTCCGCTCTCCGTCTGTCTGTCTGTCCGTCTGTCACCAGGCTGTATCTCATGAACCGTGATAGCTAGACAGTTGAAATTTTCACAGATGCTGTATTTTTATTGCCGCTATATCAAAAAATACTAAAAACAGAATAAAATAAATATTTAAGGGGGGGGGGGGGGGTTCCCATACAACAAACGTGTTTTTTTGTCGATCTTATTGAAAGTTATAATATAGTGTACGGAACCCTTCGTGCGCGAGTCCGACTCGCACTTGGCCGGTTTTTTAATAAGCTAACAATCTTTCCAGATCGCAGCCCGCCCCGGCTCCTACAAGATGCGCTGCCTGTTCCGGATCGTATTCATGCCGACGTCTGCAGCGGAACTGGCACAAAGAGACCTGGCAGCGCTGGACTACCTGTACATGCAGTGCTGCAACGACGTGGCGCAGGAGCGGTTCGCGCCCGAGCTGCAGCCCGACGTGGCGCTGCGGCTGGCGGCGCTGCACATGCACCAACACGCGCTGGCCAATAACATGTCGCCGGCTAAGCTCACTGTGAAGGCTGTTGAGTGAGTATCGACATCAATATCCTACTTAGCTGGACTACTTGTACATGCAGCAGGCGCGGTCGCAGTCGAAGATTTTGGGGGGGGTCATAACGCAGCCGAAGACTTTGGGGGGGGTCACACCGATTAATTCCGACGTTTTATGCCGTGAATTTCCGTTTTTGGCGCATTTTTGTATGCTTTTGGGGGGGGTCATGACCCCCACAACCCCCCCTGGGACCGCGCCTGATATGCAGTGCTGCAACGACGTGGCGCAGGAGCGCTGCAGGCGCTGCATATGCACCAACATGCCTTCGCTAATAATATGTCGCCGGCTAAGCTGATTGTGAAGGCTGTCGAGTGAGTGAATATCTCTTAGAGCCATCCCTCATTAGGACGCCAGCAGCGACGCCAAAGCGGATGCCAGACGAGATTAGTATGAAAACAAAATGAACATCGAAGATACGTATGCGTGTCGAGCGAGTGAGCGTGGCGTCCGGGCTGGCGGCGACGCCAAGCTGACGTCAAGGAGGTATGGTTAGGTACATTGTAATACAATTTGACATGTTTTAATTGGCGCTGCGGCTGGCGGCGCTGCACGTGCATCAACACGCGTTGGCTATTAATATGTCGCCTGCTAAGCTTACTGTGAAGGCTGTTGAGTAACACGTGATTAAGACATTAATATCTATTATGATTTAATTCTGGCATCCTTATGCCAGAATTAAATCATAATAGATATTAAAAAAACGCACCCTTGTGCGTTTCCACTTTCCACTGACGCGGAGCTGGGCGGAGTGGAGCGGAGCGGACTGTGAATTGGCCAATCACACTAGTGCGGTGTGGATTGTGATTGGCCAATTTTCACGGTCCACTCCACTCCATTCCGCCCAGCTCCGCGTCAGTGGAAGCGCACCCTAAAGAATGACATTATTTATTTCGTTTATGCATTTGCTCATTTGTTTATTATGTGCTCATTTGTGTAATCATTAATTTGTTCAGTTGTTCATTTGTTAAATTTTGTTTGTTCATTTGGTTCATCTGTTTTGCAACCTGGTTCAGGTCGAAATCAATTGTGTCTGTCAATTGTAACAGTTAAAGTGTTATTTGGTTATGTGTACAGTAATGTACCTCTTTATTTTTAAAAAGGAACGACTGTGTTACCGCCTGTATTTTTACACATAAAAGAGTACCCAAGAAATACCCAGGCGCCTGTACTTAAGCATCTAATAGTACTTTTCTACCTATACTTTTTATTTATAATATTTTAGGCGAGAGTTCGGCCTCGAGAGATTCGTCCCGAGCGGTCTGCTGGAGAGCATGAAGCGCAAGGAGCTCCGCCGGCTGATCGCGCACTTCCTGAAGATGAACTCGCAGATGACTGGCAGTCAACGGCAGCTGACGCAGTTACAAGTAAGTTAGCTATTAAATAATTGATTTGATTTTATGAAAATAGGTAGGGCACAGCGAGATAAATCACTCAAATATGAATCAGCACGATTGAAATACCTCCACCTTACAGGAGCACGCTGAAGTTCATTCAAATCCAGACGTAATTTAATTAGATAGCACTGAAGCGTCACTTGTCCTTTTCTCGTGCTGTCTATTAGAAAAATATAGCAATACTCTGATATTAGTTTAGTTAGTGCTTATGAGAATCGGCGCCAATGTTTTTTCTTTCCTATTTAGATAGGTGTCATCCTTGACAAAATCCCGAACAAAGCTAGGTCGCCCAGGTACTAAAACTTTATATGTCAATTTCAGGCAAAGCTTCACTACCTCGACATAGTAGCTGGTCTGCCAAGCTACGGCGCCAAGTGCTTCAGCAGCAGCAGGCCGGAGCGAGTGCTCCTCGTGTCTCCACGATTTGGCCTCAGCCAGATCGTTGGCAGAAGTAACTCTGTGGTAAGTCAATAGCATACAATTTTAAGACCCACTTTCCGAACTGCAGTGTTCGATCTTTGAATTAAGGCTTAAAGAGCTGGTTACCAGGGTCAGATGCATGAAGTTTTCCCTTGTTCGGGTTTGCATTAATCGGCACAGCCGGGCCGTAAAATCAAATATTTATGTAGATTTATGTCGGGAAAAAGGCTGCTCGGTTGAGCCGACCCGGACATGCCAATTCAGCAAAGGTAGATGTTAAACAGAGTTTGCCGGATAAGTAGGTATAAGGTATGTAGTCATTGTTTCGGGTCGGCTTTGTTGTTCAATAAAGTGCCGAATCGAATGTGCCGACCAGAAGATGGGTTGACCTCACCAAAGCTACATTTCAAACATAGAAACATAGAAAATTCTTCTACCTTAGAAAAGACTTCTTTCTAATGGATCCATGTCTCGTTCTTCCGTATTTTATTATACAGCAATGATTCAAAGATTCTAAACACATTGACAGCTAGCTTTTCTCATATACCTATCCTCTATCTTCCCAGCCTCAACCCATCGCCTCTCTGGAAGAAGTGGAAGGCATCAGGGTGAAGCGAGACTGGTCCAGCGGCGGTGCGGACGTGGCGATCTTCTTGCAACGAGACCGCGTGCTAGCACTGCTGATGGACGAGCGCGATGCTGCCGAGATGCCACTCATCATTGCTGGGTACTTACCTGAAGCCTTCAGAAGCAAATTTGCTTATTATTAAATAAAAAATCATATTTGGCTAATCTGTCTAAATCATATCTATTAGAATCTTTTCAGCGATATAGTTATTGTCTACACAAAAATATCGTGAAAATTTCTTAATTTTATACGTCGGTTCAGAAAATCCAAATCTCTAAATCTCCAATTACCAAAATGTTTAATTTCCAAAATGTCCAAATGCATGTGGTAGGTATTTAATATTATGAATTATACTTTCGCAGGTACTACCGCCTAGTAACTGGTCAAGATTTAAATGTTGAGCTGGAACGAGAGCCGATGACCGAAGATATAGGTTAGTAAACGAAATCACATAACTTTGTTTGTCGTGAAGCTATGTGCCAACGTGCTAATGTTTCCAAGAGTTCAACTGTTGCTTAATTACTTATGTAACAACTGTGTTCTGTTCCAGCTCCACCATACTTGTCACAACACAACGTGGTGCCAGCTAAATGGAGCTATCTCCATTACGACGATCCGAACACGCTGTCCAAGAAACACTACGCCATCTTCAGCATGCCTCCTCCTTACCACTCCACCCCCGACCAGAACAAGTCTCTGGACACCAACATGAACACGAACATCAACAACAGGAACCACAGCAACAACTCCAGTCCTCTAATAGGCTATGATTCAAAATCTGGCCTACTAGGTCACGACGTTCACTTTGAAAAATGCAAGAGGAACGATGACTTCAGACTGTTTGATCCAAATGATGCATGCTATCTCGATGACGGCATGGGCTTCGACCTTCAAAGTGTTCTGTCCATGGAACTCTTAGAGAATGCGTCGAACAACCCAAGGCTAGTAGAGGCTAAAAACGAAGAAGTGCTAAGAAGAGTAGCAGAAATGCAGAAATTAGTAGAGAACTCCCAACAATATTTGACTGAGAATTGTGATTACGATGCTTATCATGAAAATTTAAGAGATGAGCTAGTTGGTAAAGAAACATGTGTAGATAACGTAGAGAGTGATACAGAGTCTAATACTAGTAGAATGACGGATGACGCGCCTGGTATATTGAGACATAGTGATTCATTGCTTTTGCTGACTGAAACTATAAACCAAGGGCTGAGTGGATTAAACGTACCAGAGAATGGGAAAGATAATAATAGCTTAAACACGAGACAATCACAAGGTCTTAGTGCTATACTAAATAATTGTGGCCTGACTGATGCTTTGATAGCTTTGAACAATGATATATGTCACTCAGAGAGTGACAATGATTCGCTTTATACACCCACAAACAGTCCTATTCGTAAACATCAAAACAAATCCGCCACCAAAGGGGTCAGGACTAGTTTTGGTCTAGTCAGCCCTGACGCCACGCAAGACAATAAGGAACCAAATCTAAAAGAATACTTGAAGCAACTTAGAGAAAAAAGTAGTAAAGAAGAAACAAAAGCTGCTGATTTCCCATACTTTCTTCAAGAAACCGTAGTAGATAATGATGCTGAGCTTATAGATTTAACATTGATACCTCCCCCACAAACTCCCGATGAATTAGACTGTGCAACACAAGTGCCTCAAATTTTACCCGTAGTTCCGCCATCATTCGCTGATGACAAAGTTAATTCACAAGAAAATTTATCAAACACACCAAAAACAAATGCACTGGAAGAATTTATAGCTAATGTTACAATACAGCCACCTACTGTTAGAGTCACGCCAGCTATAGAGTTGACTCCAGAAGAAATAATGTCGTATATCATTCCACCTCCACCAGCTTCGAACTCATCAACGTTAGATAGAGAACAAGTTAGTTATGCTAATCATAGTCAAATACTCGAAGCAAAAAACGAACAAGCAAAGACCGAAGCAAAAACTGCAAACGGTGACGTAGTGAAGGGAACATTAAGCGTCAGTGAGATTAGAAACATGTTTGCAGCAAAAAGTCTTAGTGATGCCAGAAATAGTCTTCTACTTAAAGATAAAAACAAAGTTTCTAACCAAACGAAATCCGATTCCCCTAAAGGAAAAAGAAAAAGCGTGTCCGGAGACAAACAGTCTAATGGGACCGCGCATGTTATAGAGTACCCTACAGTTGAGAGAAAAGGAATGTTCTCCTGCTGTAGTAAAGACAAAAACAAGTCTGAAGAGAATTCAGATGAAAATGAGAATGTTGAAACACAAATTCATAACTCGGACTCTATTCCCGACGTTTGTGAAATTAGGCCACCACCGAGAAGAAAAAACTCAGATTGTAGAAAAGCTCCCGAAAGACCACCAAAGACACCGCCCACACCTGCACCAAGACCACGGTCTAATTCATTCACATGCCTCAACAACGAACTCACAGCTGTTGAGATAACAAACAATCATTTCAGTACATTGAACAATAGAAAGTTAAACTATAAAGTTGTATGTGACATAAACGAGCAATGTTTGCCAAACCCTCCACAGTTGCCCCCGAGATTAGAAAATAAAGTTCTTTCACCACCACCACCGATACTCCTACCTCCGAAGAAGCCGCCTCTACCTCCCGTCCCAAGCATCGAAGTGCTGCGACTGAAGAATTCCCAAAAGCAATCCCCGATTAGGAACCCAGAGCAACGTTTAGCCAGCATTGGTTCCCCGCACTTTCAAAGAAACCTAAACACTTATAGAAACCTTGAAATCGAAAACAGAATAACTGACGAAGAAGCTCAGAACATCCGATCATCACCGAACTACAGTTCCATGACTTTACAAAGCCGTCATGTGAGATCAAACTCAGAAACAAAGAACACAATTTTGAAGAACAACACAGCACTTTCCTTATGCTCTCCACAAATGAACAGGCGGTTTAGCAATCGACCAGACTTATTAAACGGTGCTCCTGGCGAGCGGGTTTTCAGTCCACCTTTAGCTGAACGACAGTCCTTCCGTCGAAACAGTGCTAGTCCGACTCCAAAAGTCCAAAATCATGTGAGGTTTAAGGATGATGTCGTGGATGATATTCCGACGCCACCATCTCCTCCCACGGTAAAGTTCCCGGAGTTTCAGTCGGGGAATAACGGGCACGTGTCGATAGAGAACCTGCTGTGTAAGACGGAGGTGGCGGTGGACGGGCTGCTGCAGCGGCTGCACCAGGTCGCGCAGAAGTGCTCGCATCAGCACGCTCATGGCGGCGGGGAGGATATTGACGAGGCTAAGTTTCAGGTGAGTTTAATTAGATATTTCTTTTATAGGGCAATAGTAAATACTCAATATTAAATTACACCATAAAAAAGTATTTAAAAACGTTATGTAGGTACTTTAAAAACAATAAGGAAACATAATTATACATAACTTCTTAAAACTTTTCCGTAATCAGGTAAAAACAGAACCGTAACACACTTCTGCTTCAAATGTCTTACTTTTGTTACAGTTCGCTAGATATTAACTGAATATATTGATTAATTGAATACGAGTCGCAGAAATAACATTTTAAAAACGATTGTCAAGTATTGATATTTTTAGAGACATTAAATCCGTAGGCTTTTATTATCTCGCCAGCTAAACGCCAAAGACAGTTTTTTAGGGTTCCGTACCAAAATGGTAAAAAAGGAACCCTTATGGTGTGACTTCGTCTGTCTGTCTGTCTGTCTATCACACCTGCTTATTTCAGCAACTACTAATGCTATCGACTTAAAATTTGGAACAGTTATAAAGAATGCTTGCCCAACTTTATTGCAAATGAAAAAAGAAAAAATATATATATTTTCATTGCAAAAGGGGCCGGAGTGGGGGTCCGAAATTTTAAAGTGGGGTTACTAGGTCAAATGGTATAACATATGAAAGGGCTTGATCTGCATATTTCAAAATATATTTTCATTTTATTTTATGTCTCACCGTTTTAGACATATGACGAAAACTGTCTGAAAAAATACCATTCCCCCCCCCCCCCCTTATCTCCGAAGTTTGCGGAGCGAAAAATCTGAAATAATTAGAGCTGATAGAAATTGACCCAAATATTGCACCAAAAATAAAACGATGTTCGTAACTGGTACAGTTTTTTCAAAATCATCAAAATTTCTTCACAAACAAACTTATGCGGTCCGGATTTTTTTCACTTTATACGTCCAAAAATGATACGGAACTCTCGGTGCGCGAGTACGACTCGCACTTGGCCGGTTTTTTTATTTATTATAAAATAAAATAAAAGCTGTCTTTTTGGTGTTTGACTGCCATCTCTTCTGATGCGGTCTAACGCCTCCTCCACATAGGGCGTGCGCGTTCCTCGAGCGCGCGAATGACGCGAACGTTCACGCACGCGGCGTTCGCGTCGTTCACACGCTCGAGGAACGCACACGCCCAATGTGAGGGAGGCGTAAGATGGAGCAACCTTGCCCAGAAACCGATTCACTTGCGACTTGAAGCTTTATTTTAAACAAATTCTCATGATAAATATTGTATGTGATGTTCGTGCAGCGCGCGCGCAGCGAGCTGACGGCGTGCGCGGTGACGCTGGTGAGCGCGTCGCGCGCGCTGGTGGGCGCGCTGGGCGGCGCGCGGGGGGGAGGGGCGGCCACCGCGCTCGCAGACTGCCTCACTCCCTTGAGAAGACTGTCGGATTTGGCACAGGTGAGAAGAAAACATGAGCTTTAATAATGAGTGAATTTGAACGTAGTTATGCAAAATGGATCCAGCCACAAAAACTTACTTTGAGAAAACAGGAGTTTTAGTAAAATTGATATAGATAAATAACAAAACTGTAGTTTGTTTTCGAATTCCTCTTAAATTATGTCATTATGACAGTAACCTCAAAAAATGGTTTTTGTGGGTTGGATCCTCAGATCATAGAAACAAGGGAGATGTGCCAAGGCGCTATCGAGCTTGATGCCTGATTTTGAGCAAATTGCTCATACTAAAAACGTACGCGCTGGCGACGAACCGAACACGATCGATGGTATAAATACAGTGTTTTAGTTTAGTGCTAGTATTGAGTGACGATTAACAGTGTTAGATTGAGGGTGTGTGGAATGTTTAATGCGTGGGAGATCTTTTTATTCACAAGAAGCGCTTAATTATGCGCGTAATTGTGTCGAAAAATGTACTAAGAATGGCATCAGTTGTTCCCGTACTAATTTGCTATCATGGCATATCTCCTTGTTTCTATGATCTGTGGTTGGATCCATTTTGCATAACTACGTCCATTTGTTGTAGATAATATAAAGATTTGTACCGAACAGACAGACAGACAAACAAGAAAGCGAGTTAATAAAAACGTGGTAATGAACTGGCTGAAAGTTATAATGTTCTGATTGTGGGTTTTTTCAATTGCAAACGCACGCTTGATTAACACATTTGTTTAATTACTGATTCAACACTGGCAGACTTAAACTAGTATAATTTAAAATCACAATCACAGATCGTACGACTTGATGGCGGTAAAATATTCATTCGTATTTTATCGATAATAAACCTAACTAAAGGAAGATATCTAGAGTTGTGATGTCCATTAAAACATAGACTACAGAATAGTGAGACTAATAAACAACCATCTCTATTTTTAAACTATTACAAAGTGTTGCCATTAAAATGTCGACTAAAATATCAATGTTTCTATATTAAATAAAATATATGACATCCTCCCCTTACAAATTTAATCGATTAGGAGGGCGGATGATTCTTTTCGGTCTACTTAACCCTTGGGATGACTGATGACTTGGTTGGATGGGACTAGGCTGTATAGGATCGGACTCGATAGGGTGAGACTGTACAGGACCGGATTCAGTAGGGTGAGACTGTACAGGACTGGACTGAATAGGATATGTCTGTATAGGGCTGGACTGTATAGAACGGGACCGGACTGGACTTGACTGTATAGGATGGGATTGGACTGGACCTGGTTGTATAGGACTGAAGCTTGGTTGACATTCATTAGGGTAATTTACAACTGGAGGTATAGGGTGTGAGGATGACACATCAGTGGACAATGGTGCATGACACATTTGATTTAAGTGAACCTTCTTAACTACACCATTTACAGACACAAGAAACATAACTGGACTTAGACATTTTAACACTGTACCCTTATTTATAACTCCATTCTTCCCCATGCGAATTAAAATATTATCATTTTCATGAAATATAGACGACCTAGGATACTTATTGACTGATTTAGGATTATATTTAGGATTTAACATTGACAGTAAGGTTCTATGCTGATATGAAAATAACAGGGAATTAGGACATTTTTCAGTAGTAGTAGTTTGAGTGTTCCTATAATTTAAAAGAAATTTACTAATTTTTAAGTTTATAGACTCACAATATTTTTTTTCTAATATGAGTTTACTTAATGCCTTTTTAGCTATCTGAACACTCCTTTCAGCAAATCCATTACTTTCTGGATGGTAAGGAGGACTTTTAGTAACTTTAATGTTAAATTTAGTGCAAAAATTTATAAATGAATGTGAATCAAACGGTGGACCATTATCTGAGACTATTTCAACTGGTAATCCTACATATGAGAAGATTCCACATAACTCCTCAATCACACTTTGTGCATTACATGATTTTGACATAATCCTTATATCTAACCATTTAGAATAGGTATCACAATAAATTAAAAAATGTTGTTTATTAAATTCAAAAAAATCAATATGTACTCTTTCAAAAGGTACCTGAGTTTTAGGCCATGGTATTTTATCATTACAAGGTTTAAAATTAACTACTCCACATGGTTCACAAGACTGACACATAATTTCAACATCTGTGGACATTGCAGGCCACCAGAATAAAGATCTAGCTAACATTTTAGAACGTACAATACCAGGATGACCTTCATGTAAAAGATTTAATATTTTTTTTTGACATTTTTGAGGAACAATCAATCTTGATCCAAACAAAAGACAATCATCATGAATTGAGATGTAATTTCTTATTTTAAAATAAGGACTCAGCGCTGGTTCCCTACAATAATGAGGCCAACCCTCTTTGGTTAATTGACTTACTTTACATAACACTGGATCATTTAAAGTTTCCTTAGCAATATCAAATACACTAATTGGTAAATCATCTGATAATTCACAACTATTCACATCTACTATAATTTTATTGATTGGTAATCTAGACAAGGCATCAGCTGGTCGTAGAAATTCACTTTTCCTATGTTCAATATTATAATCATAACTTTCTAGGATTAATGCCCAATGTTGTAACCGTTGAGCTGCCAACGTAGGTATACCCTTGTTAGGATGCAAAATATGCTTTATTGGTGCATTATCCGTGATAAGGGTGAATCGTCTTCCCCATAAATACTTATGAAATTTTGTGACTGCATAAATCACTCCTAGGGCTTCTCTATCAAGTTGAGAGTAATTACACTGTACTTTAGTTAAAGAACAAGAAGAATATGCTATAGGTTTTTCTACTTGTTTACCATTATGATTAACGACATGACACAAAACTGCTCCAAGTCCTACTGGACTGGCATCAGAATATACTATTAAAGGTAACGCTGGATCATAATGAACTAAAACTTCACTACTTATTAATCTTTGTTTACTTGATATAAATGCAGATTGGCATTCCTCGGACCAGTTCCATTTGACATTATTTTCAGTTAACTGACGTAATGGCTTGACTAATGTGCTCAAGTTACTGATAAAATTATGATAAAAATTTAACATTCCTAAATATGACCTTAACTCTTTGACATTTTGAGGAGTTTTCGCATTGACAATAGCTTCTACTAAAGATGGGCTCGGTTTCCTACCTTCCTTTGATATAACATGACCTAAGTATTCTACAGATGACGCAAACCACTTACATTTATCTGGATTAATTCTTACCATATGTTTATTCAGTCTTTCTAACACTTTAACCGCTGTAGAATAACAAGCAGAGTAATTCTTACCCTTAATCAGGATATCATCAATATAACAGACAGTATCAGGTATACCGGACAACATCTGATCCATGACTTTTTGAAAAATAGCTGGAGCCGATGCTACTCCATAAATTAACCGTTTATATCTAAATAATCCTTTATGTGTATTGACCGTTAATAATTTTTGACTTTCTTTATCTACTAATAATTGTGTGTACGCATCAGACAAATCTAAAACTACAAATACTTCTCCACCTGACATGGTTGCAAACACATCTTCTGGTTTTGGAAGCGGATAACAATCTACTTTTATGTTTTGGTTGACGGAACGTTTAAAATCTACACAAAGTCTATAATCACCGTTAACTTTTTTAACTGGTACAAGAGGTGATGCCCAATCTGAATGAGTAACTTTATAAATTTTCCCTTCTTTTTCTAACTTGTCTAAATTATCACCAACAATGTTGACAATATTATAAGGTAATTGGTATGGTTTTAAAAAAACTGGAATACTATTTTCTTTCAAGGTCAAATTTGCTTCAAAGCCTATGATATGAGAATCATTATTCTTACTAAACACATTTGGATATGTTTCTTTAAATTGTTTCACCGCATTAGACTCAGTATCACTTTTTACTGACTGTGACAAAGTAACCGACTTTACATAGTTATTATTTGTCATTATACTTGTTCTCCATTGTGGATTTAAAATATCTAACCAATTCCTCCCTAATAATGGGGTAAAAGATTCTTTTCCTGAACTTACAATGACAGATAACAACTTTGCAGGCATAGTATTATCATAGCAAACATTTACTTTTATTTCACCAGCAACAGCTATTGGACCTGATACAGCATTTAATTTTATATTAGAGGGACGCAACACATGATTTTTAAAATTATTTATATAACAATTATATGAAATTAATGAAATTGCTGCTCCGGTATCAATCTCCATATCCAAAATAATGTTATCTAACTTTACCTTTACAATTTGGGGTTTGTGTATTACATTGTTGATATCGACCTGCAATAGATTTATACTTATGCAAAACTGACAATTTACATTACACGGAATATCACAAGATACACATATGCATGTTTTATGATAAAATTTGTACCTGGATATGACTTCTATGTTGTTGATGTTCAATGACTCCGTTAGTTGGTTAACAATGGCATCGCACTCATTGTTTGATGAATTGACTTCGTTCACTCGTGGGGCTTGAGATGTTCTATTCCGACACATTCTGGATGTATGTCCAAAGCGATTACATACATAACATTGCCATGCTTGTGCTGGACACGTAGCTGGATTATGGTGACGGCCACACCTATAGCATGACTGTTGACCTGGAGTCGACTGGTTACTTTGACGATTAAATTGCTGCTGACTGGCATTGTATGAATGCTTGGTACCTTTGTGACTATATAAATGAGACAATTGTTTGAATTTTTGATTTGCACCGTTTCTTGGACTCGTATTACCTTGAAATTGACTTGACGTATTGGTTTGAAACGGGCTTGCCTTATGATTTTGAATATTGGAATGCATTTGCTTCCTGACTTTATTCACACTTGACACGTTGTTACTTATGCTTTTCATTTGGTTCATGACAACTTCTTCTTGTAAGAATATTGACTTTGCATTATCATAGGTTAGATTTGACACACCAAGTAACTTTTTACGTATGCTCTCAGTTTTTATGCCACAAATAAGTTGATCTCTACATGCGTTATCGGCGTATGATCCAAAATTACATTTATATGCTAGCTCTTGTAAAGCTGCTATAAATTCTGACCCTGTTTCATTGTCTTTTTGAACTCTTCGATAAAATAGATACCTATTAGTAGATTCAAGACCTGGGGAATCATATTTCTCACTTAGAATCTTTGATAATTCTACAATTGACTTAGCATTCGGCTTTATAGGCAAACAAGTGCTCCGTAACAACTCGTAATGTCGGACGCCTATATGAACAAGAAATAGAGACCTTTTCTTGTTGCTTGACGGACTTTCTGGAGGAATATTGTTTAATGTGCAGTATTCCTCGAAAATTTCGAGCCAGCTTGCAAAACTTTGAGCAGCATTATCAAACACCGGTAGAGTACCCACCAGGCGAGCCTCCATGACAGCCGATGTTGATTGAGATTCCATTGTTCAAACAAAAACTCTCCTCGTCGCCACTATAATGTTCTGATTGTGGGTTTTTTCAATTGCAAACGCACGCTTGATTAACACATTTGTTTAATTACTGATTCAACACTGGCAGACTTAAACTAGTATAATTTAAAATCACAATCACAGATCGTACGACTTGATGGCGGTAAAATATTCATTCGTATTTTATCGATAATAAACCTAACTAAAGGAAGATATCTAGAGTTGTGATGTCCATTAAAACATAGACTACAGAATAGTGAGACTAATAAACAACCATCTCTATTTTTAAACTATTACAAAGTGTTGCCATTAAAATGTCGACTAAAATATCAATGTTTCTATATTAAATAAAATATATGACAAAAGTGATTGGGAATTCGACCAATTACTTGAACGGTGTTTTATTAGAACTCGGTTTTAAGAAATTGAGACCCGCACCCTAATTGCGTCACTCAATTGCTATCACCATGGCATTGATTTTGACGTTCATTACGCTGTATGTTTCAAAATCCGTGCTCCCGTAACTAGCTCAACGCCGCAATGGATGTTGTTGAACTGTCAAAATGAAAGACATGGTGATAGAAATTGAGTTACGCAATTAGGCTGCCGTATACTGGGGGTCTATACTAGGTTGTTAATTTCGGTACCTACTCAATATTAAGTAGGTAGGCGTAAGCAATCTACTCTCCTGATAGCTAATGAACCAATGATTTTTTTGGGGAATAAAGGAAGGCGAAATTTTAATTTAAACCATTGTGAAAGATAACCTAGTACCTATAACCTAATTTTCGAAAGCTTACTATAATAATTGAGTAGGTACAAATGATTTTCTACAGTGAGCATTTTTGGCTGGCAGAAATTTTTCAAAACTTAAAAAAATATGACATGTTTTCGTAATAATTTTATAGATTTTGGCTTCTGACGGAAAGACTCAAGCCGTTTTTAAAATAGTTATAAGGATCACACTTTTCCGCTTTATCTAACCGCTGATATCGATGTAATCAATTGTTCACTTTCTCTTTCTTACTCCCAGGCCCTCGGCAGACATACATCAGCGCCACTCCAAACCCGAAACTTGGTCCTTCGCGTTCACGACGTCACAGCGGCCTTCAAAGAGCTAGCTGGCGCTGAAATGGCACAAATAATACACGAACACAACGCCAAGAAGTCTCAAGGTCAAGGACAAGAGACCTCAACCTTGGAAGGTCAACTGGCTTTAAGAGCCGAATGCTTAGCGAATGTCCTGGCCACGTTATTGAGAAGCCTTAGGGTATTTTCTCCATAAGAAGTTCTTTTAAAGTGAAATTATGAGCATAATAATAAGGGAATAATTTGAAAGTACTCATAAGTACACTGAGGTAATGGATGTTTGGATTTAGATAGGAATGATACTATTGTATAGCGCAAAACATGACGTACAATCTGCTGACGTGGGCTCGTCGTCCAGCGATTTATATTAAAATCGATTTTAGATACGACTTTAATCGAATTAATCGACTTACGATTCGGTTTTTAAAACATGACAGATAAATTCTAAAAACCAGAAAAAAAATCATTTTTTTTCTCGGTATAAAGTAATTTGAGAGTGAATCTGGAACAAGCGACAATGGCGCTGAATTTCGAACAGCTCCAATGTAAAAATTCAAAAGAGCAGCTATTAAAATAACGAATATATAAACTGTAAATCCATTTTATGTATAGATTTAATTTGTTAATCGATTTCTGTTGATAAATAACCGTTACTAAAATGAGACCAAATAAATTTAGGTACGTTTTTTAAATAATTCGAAAGTTTTTTCGTAGTTGGCAACATTTGTGTTTTTAGGCTCCTGTGTACAATGACCAATGAAAACACGATTTCTCCACACATTGATTTATTTGTGCTACTGTGATGGACAATGTCTTTTTTTTTTTTGAACTTCGAAAGTAGGTTCTTACGCCATTGTATATTGGAGCCAGTTGTAGATTGTAAATTTAAATAATAATGTTCACATTTTGTTGTTAATATAATTTTTGTGAAGTAATTTTAACTATTAATTATCGCTTATTTTTAACTTGATGCATAGTTTTGAACTTGCGGTTGATGTAGATCAGTCTTTGTTAAATCTTTAATGGTTATGATTCTTAATCAAAAAATATAATAATCGCATCTAGGTAAAACTTTTCCTAGAGATTATTTATACTACTTATTAAATATCAAAAGGTACTCGAACAATGTTATGAAATCCCATATCATATTCCTATTTGAAATGAATAGGAGTAATCTGAAACAAACGCCTATGCTTCACGTTAAAAAAAAAACTTGTCAAGCAGAAAAACGAAGCCACAGAGCATATCAGTTTTTCTGGCTTCTATTATCTATGATTCCGTAGAAAAAGTGTTACCATAGTTTAATTAATTTAAGCTTAATACATATCTATTTATACAAGAATAAAATGTATATTTTCTATTGTAAGATGTGTGATTGGATATAAGGTGCGAACTCTGTAATCCTTCAGTGTCTAACTTACCATATCTTAATACTTTAGGCATCTGTAATCAAAGATACCAATAATACGTATTACTGTTATTATTCAGTGCATATTTTCTCTTCGTTATTTTACACCTAAATGTACTAAAATACTTAATAAATACTCCAGTAAGGGTTGTAATGATATCGCGCGAATTTGCATAAAGTTTGGTGTTGCTAGCTATCAATTTGTTCAACAATGTTGCCAGCAATCGTTTTTTGGTACACGCGATGTGCTGATATAAAAATATTGGTGCTATTTTGAAAAGAAAGTGTACGTTTTTCGGTATTGTGATCGGTTGAACTGTAATAATGATTTGCGAGAACATAAATAATTATTATGTAATGCACCAGTGATTTGAATTTTTTATGTAAATGTGTAAGGTTGTTTTTGCAACGCAATAAACTAAACTAAGGCAAACTGACGCAAGATGTATTAAGAATCTGTTCTATTTTCTCGCCTGTTTAGTACAATTTTGTGTTATTTTCTCTGCTGGTATCCCAAAGCTTGTATAGGAACCAAAGACCAGAGTTTTCATATTTTATGTTGTTTCTTGATTTTGTTTACGAGTATCGTTCACTTCTCGGCTTGATATAAATTACTACATGTATCGAACAGACTATAGTTCTGATGTTGGTTAGATTCTCTTAGTTGTTATTTTGATACACATGTGAGGTACAATGAGGAAACTAGGTAGTTTGTAAAAGATTCTAAAGGGATTCAAATATTATGTTATGCCTTGTAATGATCAAGTATATTATTATTGGTACCTAATCAAAGGCCTCAACCAGAATTGGGTAGTAGGTTTGAAAATTTTGTCGCTAAGGACCAAATAGGACAATCAAATCCGGAATTGTCACTGTAATCACATGTGTATCACTTTAAACAACAGTTTACGTGTATAAAAAGGTTGCAAACATACTTAGTATATCGTTATACAAAATAATAACACACCAGTTTATTTATTGTTCCCAAGTAACAATGCAATGCATTTGATGTAATAAACGATATAAATATTAACTGCTATTTTATTATTTAACCCCATTATGGTATACTGTACACTAGAAAAGACACCCATTAGACGACGCTGTCGCAATCAAGTGCGGTAAAAAGCCGCACGTCACTCATTCACAAAATATCGAATGATACGGTTTTACTTTTCATCAAAATCGGCTCCGAGACTTTAGTATGTAGCGCTCACATGCCCAGAAAAAACCGTCTTGAATTTATGCAAGCCTAGTACTTTTTGTTGGGTTTATGTCCTCTGAAATGTTAGAATACCGTCTTAAATTTATGCGAGCCTGGTACTTTTTGTTAAGTCAGTGCTCACGCCCAGAACTATAAAACCATCTTGAATTTATGCAATCCTAGTACTTTTTGCTAGGTTTGTGTCCTCTAAAATGTTAGAATACCGTCTTGATTTTATGCAAGCCTAGTACTTTTTGTTAGGTTATTGCTCACACAGCTCACATGCTCAGAACTGTAAAACCATCTTGAGTTTATGCAAGCCTAGTACTTTTTGTGTAGGTTTGCGTCCTCTGAAACATAGACCAATATGTATATAGGAAATAGACTGCTAACTCGGCGTTTTTTTTGGTACCGTTAAAGTGGCTCCATCTAGTTCTCAACCGACAAATGATTTCAATGGTACAACATACCTAGCTATAACTATATAGGTATAGCTAGGTATAACATACCTCTATATAGCTAGGTATTTCAAGTTTTTAATTTCACAGGTATTTCAAGTTTTAGGTAGGTATTTCAAGTTTTTAAGTCACAACAACAAAACACTTTGGAGTCTTATCTCAAGCAAAATTGGAGTCTTATCTCAAACAAAACTGGAGTTTTATCTCAAACAAAACTGTAGTCCTATATCTCACCAAAACACAGTGTATATTTATAGTAACTTGACACTAACTCGGACGAACTATTGCTCTTCTCAACGAGATGATGAAGCACTTTCAAATTACATACTTTAAGCAAATTCTACTTGTTCAAAACAGATAAAAACAAGTAAAGTTCGCAGATTTCCAGTGAGTGAAAAATTCAAAACAATATGGTACTAGGGATGCGATCTGAAATCGATTAATCGAATAATCGATTTTTGGAGCCAATAAGATCGATTTTTTAATTCGATATGTAGTATTGAATCGATTCGGTGAATCGATTTTTCACCCTTGAAAATCGACGTTCGATTTCTTTTTTTTTTTAACCATAAAACTATTTACAATTAATTGAATGTACTCGTATTAAGAAAGTGCTGCCGGTTAAAGAATGAATTATTCAAAAACTCGCGAGATGGCTGTATGTTTAGATTCCTTCGCGTCTCTTGAATAAAAAAAGTTACGTTTGTAGTCTTTGACTTAGTCTTTGACTATTAAATCTTTGTAAAACATCATTCTTTATCATTTTCTTAACTTTGTAAAACTTCTAAATGTAGAAAATAAATGTCGTTTTATACTTGATCTGTTAGTTTGATATGGTAATAAAAATATTTTTTATTATCGAATTACCTGATTTTACTGATAAGAGATCGTTAATTTATAATATGTATCTTGTTTTTAATAAAATAGATTTATATCACATTATAAACGAAAATGTGAAAAAAAGATCGATTTTTCGGAAATCGATCTTATAGACCTCGATTTTTTTGTGAATCGATTCATTAGGTCACGATTCGAATCGATTTAAAAATCTAACTTTTTCGGAAAGAATCGCCATCCCTATATGGGACATAAGACTGGCGCGCGCATCACAATCAATGTTGCTAGTGAAAATTGAACTAACGTACCAAGCCAAAAAATGGCAAAATTGTTTTCTTTATAAAAATATTCATTAGCATATAAACTTATAAAAACTGAGTTTTAAACCTAAAATAAACTGAAACAATAATTGAATGATAGCGCAAGCTTCAGTTTTTGTATATAAACAGTAGTTTATTATTCTACTACCCTACCATATTCATTTTAATATGGCAGCACTGATCAAATTTATTTATCTGGAGCAAAAAGACTTGATTCCAAAGTCATGTCTTTTAAAAAAGCATTGTTCATAGTAATAATTTAGAATAGCGCCATCTCGTTAACAACCGACAATCGTTTTTTTTTAGAAGACCACTACATTTGTTCTAAGATAGCATACCATGCTCTGAAATGTTAGAATACCCTGTTGAATTTATGCGAGCCTAGTACTTTTTGTTAAGTCAGTGCTCACGCCCAGAACTATAAAACCATCTTGAATTTATGCAATCCTAGTACTTTTTGCTAGGTTTGTGTCCTCTAAAATGTTAGAATACCGTCTTGATTTTATGCAAGCCTAGTACTTTTTGTTAGGTTATTGCTCACACAGCTCACATGCTCAGAACTGTAAAACCATCTTGAGTTTATGCAAGCCTAGTACTTTTTGTGTAGGTTTGCGTCCTCTGAAATGTTAGAATACCCTCTTGAATTTATGCGAGCCTAGTACTTTTTGTTAGGTTAGTGCTGACTTGCCCATGTAAATTTAACCTGAAGACTTTAATTAAAGATGGGAAAATAAAGGAGACACCTTTAAACAAACACTATATTATATTTTTTCACAATACAATTGGTAAATCACTTAGAATCACAAACGGTAGCTAGAAATCAAGGGGGGGGTTCGCTGGCCGATACAAGGAATCCCAGAGGCCCTAGACAAGTTACTTTTCTGTTAGCGTTAGCGTCAAATGCTACGGATAAAATGTATGGAAATGACATTTGTGAGTCACGTGACTTTTCCGCAGGTAATGTCATTGCCATACATTTTGTGCTTATCGTTTGGCGTGAACGCTAACAGAAAAGCAACTTGTCTAGAGCCTCTGGTCTTCAGGAGTAGCTGTTGCTGGCAGCCGGGACGCGAGAGGGCTGCATCCGTTGCGCGATGCCCTTTTATAGAAGCACCAGACCGCCGCCGCCGGTCGCTTGCCAGCGACCCACACCATCACACCTAGAACAGTAAAACCATCTTTTTATGAGAGCCTAGCAGTGGCGAAGGGTAAATTTTTGTAAGAGGTAAGCCGGAGCTACAAAGGCTTATTAAGGCTCTACGAAAAGCTAATTATATATTATACATATTTATATATAGATATATAATTATAGGCCGACCGTCTAACTGAGTCCTCGCCTGCGCGGTGCAGGGGCGCGGGGGTATGGCGACCGGGGGGACTGAGACAGGTGCGGGCGGTGGGGGCGCTTAGTAAGATACATGCGCCCCCACCGCCCGCACCTGTCTCAGTCCCCCCGGTCGCAATACCCCCGCGCCCCTGCACCGCGCAGGCGAGGACTCAGTTAGACGGTCGGCCTATATTTATATATCTATTTGAGAATAATAAGCAATACTGCCTGTACTATTTTTCAAAGGGAAACCGGTAGGAATCGTATTGTAGGGACCCTTCGCCAGTATAGCCTAGACTTTTTATTATTTTTTTAGGTTAGCACTCAGGGCTCAAACACATAAACACGTTACGACGACGCAACGTGCCACGTCACGGTGCCGTGACGTGGAAATCGACGTCGAGCAACGTAAATAATCACGTTACGACAACGCAACGTGCCTCGTTGCACGGCACGTCGTCGTGACGTAAAATCTCAAGGTGCACTCCTGCAGCTGGCCGCATTTGATGAAAATCGCGCACATACAAACATACATACATACATACTTACATACATACATACATACATACATACATACATACATACATACGGGACGAATACAGAACCTCCTTTTTTGAAGTCGGTTAAAAATAGTAAATTAAAAATTTTAAAAACCCGACTGCCAAAAACAACAACTAAAAAGTTCAAAACAAGAGCACTTTTCAAGCAGTCTGATGCAGTTGGTGGCAGTTATTTGTGTAATTGTGTTAAATCTTAGATTTGATGCCACCAACTGCATCAGACTGCTTGAAAAGTGCTCTCGTTTTGAACTTTTTAGTTGTTGTTTTTGGCAGTCGGGTTTTTTAATTTTTTATTTATTTATTTTATTTTATTGATTTACACGGCATATACACACCAATTACATAAATCAAAGTACAAAATTATAATAATTACAAATATAGACTGATAATAGAAATTATTCAAATCTTATTATTTTCCAAAAAAAGTAGGCATAAACCATTAAATTGGCGAACTTATTATAGATATATATTTATTTTTAATTTACTATTTTTATTTTTCACTTTTTAGTTTTTAATGTATTTATATGTTTTCGTAATCGTCCTTTTGAGCCCTTTATTTTGATACCCCACTCGATAGGTTTTGAGGAAAACATACTTTTTGAAGACGCCAAAGATCGGCCATTTTATTTTTTTATAAGTTTGATATATCCAGTGTCACTTTCACAATTAAGACGAATCTAACGACACCTGTCAAGCTAAAATCCATCAAGCCGTTTAGGCTACAGAGCGTGCCAAAGAAATATACTTACATACCTACATACATACATACAAACATACATACACTCGAAAAACATAACCCTCCTTCTGGCGCAGTCGGGTAAAATTTAAGGAACACTTTCTTTAAGTTCCCTTTTAGATGCACACTGAAGTAGAACTCTCGTCAGAATGACACTTCCGACAAATATATTTCTTAATCTTTTCGTGTGTATTTTCTTTTATGGCAGGGGTGTACAAGTGCACCCCCTCGCAGCTTTCCCCCCGGTGATTACTGACTCCTATTTCAATAAGTCACATCATTAATATTTGAAATTCATCCTGTACCTATAGCGAAGGGGCAATGAACGTAATTCACTGGCTTTGAACAGCCAATGTGTAGCAGAATTCAAATTTGCGAGAACGATACGCGAGTGATATCTATTTAATTTCTCATTCCGATAAAGCACGACGTATGTAGTTGAGGTGGCAATCTGTTGTGACTTCGTGTTGGTCTAGTGATTTAACTATCTGCCTTCCTGGTCATTTTATTATGTTTAAATTGCTAGTTGAGTTTCTTTTAGAAATAGGTACACGCTCATATCATAGAAACAAGGAGATATGCCATCGTAGTAAATTAGTATGGGAACCGTTGTCGCCACTTTTAAAGCGTTGTGCGTTACAACTAAATACAAACGCTCCTTTATAAATATAGAGATCTCCCACACATTAAAATTCGTCACTCACACTTACCTAAAACATTGTATATATCTATAAATCATCAATCGCGTCAGGTCCATCTACAACATTGATCAAATTGATCTTTTCAGGCGTCAAGTTTAACAATACCTTGGCACATTTCCCTTGTTTCTATGATCTGAGGGTACCTACACGTAATAAAAAATAAAATGCTACCTATTTCATGCATTGAATGTTAATCTAACGACGCCTTTAATTATCTGGCGCGCAAAAAACTATAATGTGATCAAAATGATCAAACGTCGCTTACAACATTTTTAGGTTCATAAGGTTCCAGAGTGACGTGCTCTTGTTTTATACGAATCCTAACTAATATTATGAATGCGAAAGTAACTCTGTATGTCTGTTTGTTTGTTTGGTACGTTTTCAGGCCTAAACCGCTGAATCGATCATCATGAAATTTTGCTTAAACGTTGTCAGGGGTACAGAAAAGGACATAGAGTAGGTACCTTTAGTATGCGAGCGAAGCCGCCGGCAAAATAGTAGGTACCTAAATGTTAAAAAATAATAACAAACATTTGTAGTTTATCATCCGATTAATTAATCGTAAAGCAACAATGCTTCTATTCGTAGACAGGTACTATTTTATCAACCGACTGAAAACCAGCAAAATGTGTACTTTTAGCCAATTAGCAACTCAACTATACTGTAAACCACAAATAATGATAAAAACAAACAAATGAAGAAAACAGAGACGTTTTAATTTATTTATATAGTTGATACGCTAAAGTAATTGGTCTCGGTAATTTAATGGTACGATAACTACACAATATACTAATTAATAGGAAAGTGGGGAAGGGTATGACCGATATATCGGCAGGTTGGGTCCGATCCATTACACAATTAATCGCTGTGCGATTAGATGCACCCTCTGTTCGGGATTGTTCCAGGTATAATTTAGGGGAATGATGAAAAAATACGTTGCTTGATGTGAACGTGCAATTTTATTGTGTTAATATCACAGATGTAGGTAGCCGGTCGACAAACGTTAAAAAATAAAACGATTATCTATAATCCACGTAGCCTCAACATCAAACTATGCGAATTTCTGTAGGCGCTTGCGGGAACATACCCCCGGGCGTTGAAAGCCTGCCTTTCAACCACTAAGAATCTTCAGACTCCGGATATATAGGCAGCGGACAAATCTTGCTGAATGATCTGCGTAACAGACCAGTGGAAGTCTTGACGTCTGCAACTCTGACTACGCCGTCTGTCCCTGGATACGTAGCAACGATCCGACCCAATTTCCACTTGAGTGGGGGGAGGTTGTCTTCTTTTAACAGGACCAAAGAATTCAGCTTTAAGGAGCCTTTACATGCTCGCCATTTCATGCGAAGTTGGAGCTCCGATATGTATTCTTTGCTCCATCTGCTCCAAAAATGCTGTCGGAGAAGCTCAATACGCTCAAATCGAGTTAGAGAATTGATGGACTGGTCTCGATAATCAGGTGACGGCAGCGACGTCATAGGGCGTCCTATCAAAAAATGACCGGGTGTAAGCGGCGTCAGATCCTCGGGGTTCGATGATAACGGCGTCAGTGGTCTGGAGTTCAAAATGCCTTCAACCTGAACCATCATGGTGTATAGCTCTTCATAGGTAAGGTTACAAAGGCCCAGCACTCTGACTAAGTGATGCTTGGTTGATTTAACACCAGCTTCCGCAAGGCCAGCGAAATGAGGAGAATATGCAGGAATGAAGTGAAAGTTAATTCCTTCCTTAGCCATCTCCTCGGACAGCGAATCGCAACTCGCCCTAAGAAACCTAGAAAGGTCATTAGATGCACCAACAAATGAGGTGCCATTATCCGAGTAGATATTTCTCGGCTTTCCTCTACGTGAGATGAACCTCTTTAATGCCATAATGAAAGTATTACTTGATAAATCACCGACCAGTTCAAGATGAATTGATTTCGTAGAAAAACAAACGAAAATAGCTATATAAACTTTGACTAATTTACAGCCACGACCTTGACGAACAGCTGACTGAATAGGACCTGCATAGTCCAAGCCTATATTTTCAAAAGGATAACCTGCTAGAAGTCGCTGCTGCGGTAAATCTCCCATAATAGGACTTACAGTTTCACCTCTAAATCGGCAACAACGAACACATTGTTTGCAGCACATTCTAGCCAAATTGCGACCTCGAATGGGCCAGTACGTATCTCGTATAGACGCCAACAATAACTGGGGTCCAGCGTGAAACAATCTTTTATGTTCATAATTAAAAAGTAACTTAGAAAAATGATGACTAGAATGAATAAGAATCGGGTGCTTTTTATCATAAGGAAAATCTGAATGTTGTAATCTACCTCGAATCCGCATTATATTATTCTTGTCTAGAAAAACGTTAAACTTATTTAATTCACTTTTCTTGGGTAGCGGTTTATTTTTAAGTAGTAATTTATAGTCTTTAAAAGATTGACTTTGAGATAAACGTATAATAAAGTTTAAAGCCCTTTCTAGTTCATGCACAGAAAGAGGACCGCAAATAGGTTGTTTTCTACATGCGTCAATAAAACGTAAAACATAGGCGACTGTTCGCTGAAGTCTTAAAAAGTTTGAAAACCGTGTAAAACTAATCAATTCATCAAATTCATTGTTGTGTAATAAACCATGCAAGGTGACATTTAATTTCATTTCAGGCAAAATTTCATTATTAAAATTCATTAATTTAGAAGGCCAATGTGACATTTCATTCATTAAAAAACTAGGACCGGACCACCAAACATGTAAACTAGGTAATAAATTAACGTCTATTCCACGAGACAAATAATCAGCAGGATTTTGGTCAGTCGGAACATGTCTCCACTCACAGCCACCAGTCTTATCTAAAATCTCGGCAACCCTGTTACGAACGAATGGCTGTAATTTGTTTGGTAACATTTTTAGCCACCCTAAAACAATAGTGGAGTCTGTCCAAAAGAAAGTGCGCCGCGCGCTGACTCGTAAAGCTGCCACAACCTTTTCAAAGATGCGAACACCTACAAGAGCACCGCATAGCTCAAGTCTGGGTATGGTCGTCGGCTTGAGTGGCGCGACTCTGCTTTTGGCTAACAATAAACGCACTAAAACCTGTCCCTGCTTATCAACGCTTCGTACATATAGACAAGCGCCGTAGGCGCGTTCAGACGCATCAGTAAATATGTGAAATTCTAAAAACTCATAACAATCAATTAAAACTCGACGTGGAATATGAATTTCATTTAATTTAGGTAAATTAATAATCATTTCATTCCAAAGCTTACTAATGTCCGGTGATAGCTGTTCATCCCAAGACAGTTTTTCCAACCATAACTTCTGAAGTAAAATTTTCATGACAATTACACACGGAGCCAATAATCCAAGCGGATCAAAAACTTGTGAAACTATCGAAAGCATATCACGTTTTGTGTTATTAAAATTAACTAACTCACTAATTGGAAAACAAAGGTAATCTGACAGTGGCTGCCAGCCTAGGCCTAAGGTTTTGGTTGACTCAAATCCACCAACATTTAAATCCAGTGAAGATTGGGGAGAGTCGGAACCAATTACCAATTGTATGTCATTCGACTTCCACTTTCTTAGATTCATCTGCGCTGAAGCGAGAGTTGAAGTAACTTTATGACGCAACTCTTTGACCTTATTGATGTCATCTCCTCCGGTGAGCAAGTCATCCACGTAAAAGTCGTGGAGGATGACGTCACCAATCTCCTTATCAACACACTCTAACCCTAACTGCCGAAGACACCGGGTTGCTAGGTAAGGGGCGCTGGCCGTGCCGTAGGTCACGGTATTAAGTTGATAAGCGTGTAATGGAGTTGACGGATTATCACGCCAAATAATTTGTTGGAGATACCTATCATTTGGGTGAACAACCACCTGCCGGTACATTTTCTCAACATCAGCAGCTATGATGTACTTATGTTGTCTAAAACGCAACAGGATCGATAGAAGATCGTCCTGTACCACGGGTCCAATCATCTGGATATTATTAATACACACATCAAAAGTGTCTAGGGATCAAGCATTTTTATGCGGATTTCTTGAGATTGAGATGTGGCTTTGTAATAAATTTATGATTTTATAAATTTATATGGATCCTTTTTGGTGCATTTCATAATTTGAATCAGGAACTCTCAATCAAATTCGAGTAAAAGATGAAAATAAGCTGTCAATATTTTCCCTATAAAAACATACAACGCATTAAAGACATTATTAGTGCTACTGTTTCCCTACTACTGATTAAAACCAACGTTATTATGGAGCGGCGACGTCATTTAAGCAGGGAAGAAATGCTCAGAGCCGTGGGAATGATAGAAGCTGGTTCCCGGCAACGTACTGTAGCTTTAGCTCTGAATACAAGTCAGAGTGTTATCAGTCGACTTTGGACACGTTACCGAAGCACTGGTACCGTGGCTGAGCGCCATGGAGGACGGTATCGCTGCACCACACGGAGACAAGACCGATAAATTCAAATCTTAACTCGAAGAGCTCCAACAATAACCGCCATGATGTTAGCCGTGAGGCTTCATCACTCTTCAGGGAACTTAATTAGCGACCAAACAGTCAGAAACCGCTTGCATGAAGTGAACCTTCATTCCCGAAGACCGCTACGGGTACCACCTATAGCAATGCACAATCGTAGGATTCGATATCAATGGGCTCTTGAACACAGAAATTGGGCAGAAGAACAATGGCGTTTCGTGTGCTTTTCTGATGAGTCTCGTTTTGGTATGAGACCGGATACAAGACGTATACGACACTGGAGAACCCCTGGACGCCAACAGCGATTAAAATCCTGCCAGGAAGTCCATCCTTATAGTGGTGGAACCATCATGGTATGGGCGGGTATTTGGATCGGCGGAAGAACTGAGTTGATTTGGATCAGAGGCAACCTCAACGCTCAAATTTATGCTGAGACGATTGTATCAGACGTCATCGTTCCTCTACAAGTGCAAATCGGTCCCTTATTTCAGTTAATGCATGATAATGCACGACCGCACACCGCAAGAGTTGTAAGACAGACTCTCGCCGCAGCTAACATCAATGTCCTGCCCTGGCCTGCTCAGTCGGCAGACTTGAACCCGATTGAGCATGCATGGGATATGCTACAGAGAAGAGCTCTGCCGAATATGGAGGGTATCCAGTCGCAAGAAGACCTTTTTTTGTTGTTGCAACGAACATGGGCGGCCATTCCACAGCGTGATTTGGATGAACTCATTTTGAGTATGCCAAACCGATGTTCTTGTGTTGTTAGTGTTCGCGGTAGAAACACGGATTATTAATTGTTTAAGTTACCCAATAAAATTTTAAAGAAAACTGTTATTTCAGTCTTTTTTTCGAACTTTAATGTTAGTGGTTCAAATGTCAAAAATCCCTTTATTAGGAAAATGGCAAATTTCTTTATTAATGCAAAGGTGACTTGGTTTATCGTTACTGTGACAAACGAAAACACTTTATTTGATGAATCCTTAAAGAAAATTTTAATTAATATCAATCAGGAGAAAAGTTATTGCAAAAATATATGTTGATCCCTAGATACTTTTGATGTGTGTAGAAACACCAGTATTAGTTAAACTACTTGCATTGAAAACCACCCTTAACTTAGTGGTGGCGCTGCTTTCGCGCAGAACTCCGTGATGCGGAATGTAAAACGCTTGATTATCAATAGTTTTACATCTAGACATATGACCTAAAATTTCATATTCCTTAAGGAACTCTTTGTACATATTACAAAATTGAGTTTTAGATTTAAATCTTCGTTCCAGAGAAGCAAAACAATGTTTGGCTCTTGACAAAGATTCGCCTAAGTTGTCTGGGGAACATTTTAAAGGAATCCTGACACAAAATTGGCCATTTTCCAAACGCGTAGTGTTTTTCATAAAATGCTCCTCGCATAGCTTCTCCTCTGAGGAATACGGGGACGAAGTACCCACTTCTTCAAGTTGCCAAAACTTCGTGAGTTGTTGATCAACATTAAAGTTTAATTGATCATCACAGTCTGAACGCACCTTTATAAAATTACATTTTAAAACTTTAGAGGAAATACAACCTTTAATTGGGCCCGAGACCAACCAACCCAACTTTGTCTCACAAAGAATTGGTTGCCCGTCACCTAACTTGATTCGTTGAGATTCTAATAAATCCCAAAAGATGTCAGCACCCAGCAACATATCGATCGGTGCCGGTGAGTAAAAGTTGGGATCTGCGAGACAAACATCAGACGGAATTTTAATTTTTAACAAGTTAATATGTTTACTTGGAATCTTATCTGTAATGGATGGGAGAACAAAACAATTAATATCCAGACTAAAATTATTATTTAAAGATCTTATTGATACGGAACACATTTTATTGATAACAGATGACGAGTTGTTAATACCTATAATGGAATTGTTTACAGTCTTGGCAGTCAAACCTAGCTGGTGGTATAACCTCTCTGTCATGAGACATGACGTGCTGCCACTGTCAAGCACAGCACGAGCAACATATTGCTGACCATTAATACTCATGACCTTGACGAGGGCAGTGGACAATAACACGTCACCGTGTTCAACACTCGCTGACAGCGACACACCGGAACCTATACCTATAGTGGGCTGAGTGGAGACAGTTGCACTACCATTCGTGTCAACAACAACACTGCTAGCTGAAGCACCACTTGCGTTTGACTTCAAGGATTTATCAACGTGAACAATAGTGTTGTGTTTACGGCGGCATATTTTACAACCTGGCTTTTTGCAGTTGTTTGCATAATG
This sequence comes from Thalpophila matura, assembly GCA_948465475.1. NCBI lineage: Eukaryota > Metazoa > Arthropoda > Insecta > Lepidoptera > Noctuidae > Thalpophila > Thalpophila matura. Next base: position 1,229,062 of record OX419187.1, on the reverse strand, counting down.
TCCCAGATTAAAACAGTTGTAACAAACTTTGTATTTAGGTAATAACTGCAAACGAGCTTCATTGCTCAACGATAGAAACTGATGACAACTACTTAACTTATGATTACCGTTACACATCACACAACTCTTAGGCTTATTTGAAACACCATCGTCATGTTTACTTGAACTTTCACCTGAATTATTTTTATTAGAATCCTGTACCAACATTGATCTAACCTTGTTTGAATCTTTACCTGTGTGTGAGTATTTAGTCTTCGTAGAAGCTTCCAATTCGAACGTTTCTAATATCTCAGCACGGTTTTTAATAAAAGTAATAAATAATTCAAACGTAACTTTAGAATTCTTGTCCAGGCGGCCTTTGTACTCACCCCATTCACGATTAGTTTTGCTATCTAATTTATGCGTGATTATATAAATGAGTAGAGTATCCCAATGATTTACAGGTTCATCTAAGGATTCTAGGGCACGTATGTTTTTGTTAACAACATCAAGTAAACCTTTTAAATTAACTGACGACTCCTTTTGAAGGGTGTCGATTTGAAATAATGCAGAAATATGATGTTGGATAAGCAGGTGTTTGTTATCAAACCGCTCGCAGAGAAGCTTCCACGCTACCGAATAATTTGCAGAGGAAAACTGAATTGAGTTGATCACCACAGCAGCAGACCCTTCTAGGGATGACCTCAAATAGTGAAATTTATTTATTTCGTCCATATCATCGTTTGAATGGATGAGACTAACAAATGTGTCGTGAAACTCTAACCAGTTTGTATAAGAACCACTGAACTTCGGCAACTGAATGGTCGGTAATTTAACAAACTTATGATTGCTAGAATGCGACATTACGTCACCGTTATCATTAGAAACTCCTTTCCTGTTATCATCCAACATTTGTTGAGCTTTAGCTAGGGTTTTGTAATAAAGAGATTCAAACTCTGCGCGTTCCGACATCTGACCATCTAAGTCATCAGTACTAAGCTCCAGCAATAATTGCAACTCATCATATTGGGCATACAATGCCTCGAGTCTAGTAAAACGTAATTGCAACTCGCTTACCTCAGTAGGGCTCAAAGAAGAGGGACTCAAAGAATTTAAATAGTTTGAGAACATTGTCACCTTTCCTTTGCAACTCGCTCGTTTCCTCACGAGGTCTTTATTGTCCCTATCGTCTGGCATTGCATAAGCTGGTGTGATCAACCTGGAATGTATGTAAATAAAGTTATAGCAACGTTTAAATAACAATTACAAATGATGCAGCCTGAAATACGTACAAGATTCACATAAACTAACTTTAGTGTGAATTTACATAAATAATAATTTGGAATTTATATTATACTATACGTATTGATGGTTAAATTGTACTGAACTTTAATAATAACACTGCAATTGCAATGATTTCTATTGTCTGTCTGTGCTAACTAATGTGATTACCTAACTGTCTCAATAACTGTAAAGTTATTACACCGTAAAGCAAAATAATGCAGTTACTACAAAGAACTACTCTTTAACAATGTGTAAATAATAAAATAATCAATAATTACTCATCAGTTAATAATTGTAATACAATTTGTAACCACTCACAGAACAAAGAAAAATGACAATAGTGGTTTCGTACTAACCTGGCTATTAACGCTGACTTACACTAATTATACCTGTTAAGTAGAGTGTTGGGTACAAAAATTAATAATAAATACGCCTTTTCACGTAAATTCCAATGATTTTCTGAATGACGTAGCAGAATTCACCGGCCACGCGGGTGATTTTTGATGTCCACCAATTCTCTTCAATCCCTTTGTAACAATTCGCTGATCGGAGTCAATATTCTTCAAATCTCCTAATCTGTGCTCGTAGGACCATGTTCGGGATTGTTCCAGGTATAATTTAGGGGAATGATGAAAAAATACGTTGCTTGATGTGAACGTGCAATTTTATTGTGTTAATATCACAGATGTAGGTAGCCGGTCGACAAACGTTAAAAAATAAAACGATTATCTATAATCCACGTAGCCTCAACATCAAACTATGCGAATTTCTGTAGGCGCTTGCGGGAACACCCTCAGTTCATAGAAACAAGGAGATATGCCATCATAGCAAATTAGTACCGGAACAACTGATGCCACTTTTAGTACATTTTTCGACACAATTACGCGCATAATTAAGCGCTCCTTGTGAATAAAAAGATCTCCCACGCATTAAACATTCACACAACCTCAATCTAACACTGTTAATCGTCACTCAACACTAGCACTAAACTAAAACACTGTATTTATACCATCGATCGTGTTCGGTTCGTCGCCAGCGCGTACGTTTTTAATATGAGCAATTTGCTCAAAATCAGGCATCAAGCTCGATAGCGCCTTGGCACATCTCCCTTGTTTCTATGATCTGAGGATGCACCGCTTTGTCCACGTTTTGTATTTTTTCAACTACTCTCAGACAGTGTTTTCTGTGTTCGAAACTCTTACTGTTTTGCTTACAATTGTCATTAGCGGCTACATGCACTTGTAAAATAAAGTAAAAAAAAAAGTACAAAGAAAATAAAAAAGTTAATTCACCTTTGGACTTATTTATCCATGGTCAGATAGGTATCTTTTATCCAAACGATTAAATTGACGTGTGACAGATTTTCTATAGAAAATCAATTTATCAAACATTTTAAAATTATTCCCTAGGTAAAGTTATCTGACCATTGAAAAATAGGCCCTTATATAAAGCTTCTATGTGTGGTATATGTACCAGTTAATCAGTTTAACTCAACTTGTTTGTTACTCGTATTTCTTAAGAATAGATTTCTAAATTAACTAACACTTAATCGCTCGCAACCAGTTCACTCCAACCTCTAACTCATTCGATGCACCTGCAGTTACAATAACGCAAATGCCGAAACGATAGCAACTTGATAACGAGCTACATTCCTCCATTAAAAAGGACCAATTCAAGCTTGAAACCTATACATTACTTTCGCACCTTTAATTGAAAAATATGGGGTATCATCTCAGATCATAGAAACATGAGAGATGATGCCAAGGCGCTATTGAGCTTGACGCTTTAGTTTGACCACATTGGTCACATTAAAAACGTATCTACATGCTGGCGACGAACCGAACACGATCGAAGACATAAATACAGTGTTTTAGTTTAGTGCTAGTGTTGAGTGACGATTAACAGTGTTAGATTGAGGTTGTGCCGAATTTTTTATGTGTGCGAGATCTTAATCACAAGGAGCGCTTGTAATTATGTCGAAAAATGTTCTCAGACAGTGGTTCCCGTACTAATTTGCTGTGATATATCTCCTTGTTTCTATGATCTGAGGGTATCATTCATAGGTGGTTGACCAGTTGGAAACATACGCGGGGCACATAACCTACGGTCTGCAGCTCTGGAAGGCGTTTGTCACGGCCGTACGAAGCCTGTATTATTTTCACACGATAGCTTACGACCGGTTATAAGACGTATAGAAAAATAAATTCAATAGAATAGATGCTAGATCGAAGGCAGGGTTCTGTACTAAGTATTAGATTCTTGATCTGTATGGATAGACCAAAATTTTCATTTTGATGATAATGACTGAAACGAAAGGCAAGTTATGTGTTATGGTCAACGATGAGTACCTATAGTTAACATTATAGCCTTCAAAAAGCCTGTAAAATTAATAGCCTTTAAAAAGATCACAATGGTGCTGATTCTGTTGTTTACCAACTAAACTAATTTAGTCTCATTACGTCCCTTTCTAATAAAAAACATGAGAAAAGAATAGAAGATATTTAATCCTGTCAAATTAGTCCACTTGAATAGTTTTGTTGTCAATTTAGTCGTAATCGCAAAAGGTCACCACTATTTTCCCGTAAATGACAAGCGCGTAGACTAATTTGACAGTTCTAAATATTTTCTGTCCTTTTTCAATGTTATTTGTAAGAAAGAGATGTAGTGTGATTAAAATTAGTTTAGTGCGACGTTCAACAGAATCAGCACCCACCAATATCTACCTAATGTTGTGTGAAGGAATAATTTCGGAAGTCAATCATATTCAAAAGTGCCTGTAAATGGTCAAATTGAAATAAATGTTTTGACTTTGACTTTGACTTTGAATGAAAATCAAACATCAAAGCATCGACTTCCGAAACCATTTCACACAACATTATTGTGATTTTTTTGCGGGCGTTTTTAAGATTATTTTGCTATCTTTTTATTTTTCTATTTTGAGTGACATAAATACACGCGATTACCTACAGCAATAGCGTGGAATTCATTACCACTAACAGAACCTACATAACACTTTTTGCTGTGAATAATTATATCGCCAACATAGATAAACTGAACTAAATAGATAGATACCGTTTATTGAAGCTGGATAACAAACTACTCCAACAAAGTACAATTTTAAAATAAATGAGTCCATCGGGCGAGCTTTCAACTAAATGAAAAAACAATACATCATTAAAATCGGTTCATATTGGCGAATAATAGCGTAACAAACATTATAATTTGTATACCTTCTCCTGTTTAAAGCCGGTTAAACATTACTATAGTTTTTAGTTTCCGAAGTGTTTCCGTTGTAGACTTTTGTAGACTGAACAATAGAAACATTTCTTATCCATTTTTAACACCACCATGCTTAAACAGGATTAGTACTGATATACATCACAACTAAACTAATTTAATTAAGTCACGGTCATCAGACTCATCAGTTCAGGATTTCATTTACTATAGACATAAGAACACGTCTAATAAAAAACAAAAAGGTAGGTACTTAGAAAATAACATTTTCTTTCACCGTAATACCAATGGAACTATTTTAAAACATAAATAATTTCCTTTTTTTTAAAAAAATAAAGTTTTATTCAACATTAGTAGAATAAACTATGTCGGGATTTACACCATGTACCTGTTTATTTTTGAGACTCCGATATTTCGGCGCAGTTGCATGCGCCATGATCACGGAAGAACTGTCGATTGTTGCGTGCGGGTAGATGTTATTGGCAGACGAAGCGGTCTACCCTCCGTCTAGTTCGTTTATTATGCTCGATACTAGTACCACTGTCTGCAAACTCACTATTCACTCGAATCTGTTCTCGTATAGTTTATTCCCGACATAGTTTATTCTACTAACGTCAATAACCATGGAACTTTAAAACAATACATTTATTCAACATGTCAGAAGAAATCAACCGTTAAACCATAATTGACCATTTAAAAACTAAATACCAAAACACAATGTTGCCAACTAGAAAAATAATCGTCTGCGGATCTCTGATCGAGCTGCGACTAGGCTTGCAAGCAAAAAGATGACCACGAATAGTCGCCAAAGAAACTGTCGCACAGTAAAAGCTATGTTTTATGACCAAAAGGAAACTATCTTTTTGTTATTGCCTTATGAGATATGGCACTATCGTCGAGAAAGAGCGGAGACCGGAATTTGAAAGTGGTGTGTGGTCTCTGACAATAAAATGAAAATATACAGGGTGGCAGGTTAGACAGTGGAATTATTTTAAGGGGTCATTGTACTCATCATTATAAACAACTTTTACTATGGGACCAACCCCGAAATCGCGAAAAAAAAATCAGCTTTTCCATACATTTTGTTGAGTTATGTGAACATAAATGTATGGAACAGCTGATTTTTTTTTCGCGATTTCAGGGTTGGTCCCTTAGTAAAAGTTGTTCATAATGATGAGTACAATGACCCCTTACAATATTTCCACTGTCTAACCTGCCACCCTGTATATCATGGGTAACATGTTCATAATAGGTAGGTATTTAAGGCTTTGTTACTAAATATATAAGAGATTTTTCATAAATTGAATGTCGCAAGCGAGATTTGAACCCGCGACCTCTGCTGAAACCGATAGATGTCGCCAAACACTATAAGAGATAGCAAGAAGATTTCAATTAAGATATTTTTAGAGGTAGGACAGCCATAAAGATATAGATATATTTTTCCCCTCTCCATGTTTAGTCATACATCATAGTAGGTAATTATCTATAATAACTTAATATTATAAAGCTAGAGTTAGTTTGTTTGAACGCGCTAATCTCTGGAACTACCCGTCAGATTCGAAAAATTCTTTTTATATATGATAGCCAGATTCAAAAGGAATAGTATAGGCTATTTAACATCACGCTACGACCCTTAGGAGCCGAGCAACGGGGATGAAATCGCGGGAACAGCTAGTCATCAATAAAAACATAGCACAGCACACAGCATGAGCTGTAAGCCAAGGTTTAAATATCGTGTGCTACCGATGTTTACAAATAAGGAGCGTTCGATCGCCGTTTGTTCAACCCTATGTTTTATATCTTATTTCTCTTGTTACGAGGCTGTGCCTTTAAATGACTGCTGTGGACACATCAGAAAAAACAAGTCCTTTACATAACGCATCTAATGGCGATTCTCAGGAGCGAAAAAAAAAACAGAGTTCTACCTTTTTTATGTTGCATCTGTATTGCCTAGATATTTACTTAAATAGATATTTTCTAGGTTTTAATATATAATCTTTGAAAATAATGCCTGTGACCTAAGTGAGATAGCTTGTGATTTTCAGCCTGAATAAGCAAGTTAGGTATTAGTATAGGTACCGGCACGAGTCTTGAGCACAAACGTCACCTGCGCATTAGTTGATTTTTGGTTGAGTCGGTCTCTTTGGCGGGATAAAGAACCGAGAATAAAGATACGTGAACCAAACTTTATTCCATAAACCAATTTAAAAAAAAGTATTCATATCCGTTAAAACGGTCCTAGTGATCATAAATACAAATTTTGAATACATATAGATCAGTGGCTCCCAACTTTTTTTTCATTCGGTGTCAGTTAGGGTCCCCAAAGTTCGAAAAAATAATATTTAACTGTGTTTTGCGGACCTTAATTTTGTTCCCGTGCACCTTTATATAATACCTATAGTTCTCGGTTGGGAAGCTGATTCTTCGCAGGATTTATCGCCTCTGACGATCAGCTCGTGATTAGGTGGTCTATCCTATTACACGGCAACCTAAGATAGATAGGAACCCTAATTGACCGATTAAATATTCATCCCCGATGGATTACTCGAATTATTATAATGACTGTAATTTCGAGGGATGCTTATGATATTTTTATTAAGTATGTGAAGATGTCGGTCATTTATAACGGCAAGTTGATTTCTCAAGTTTTTTTTAAAGACTTAAAAAACAACTTGACAAATCAACGTTTATTTATAGGAAGTGACTTCGCGACCACCGCCGTGACCTGAATTGGCAGCCGGCGCTGACTTTGGAAAAAAAGCGGGAAATGGGGTTGGCAATTTGGCATAATTAAAAAAACATTTCATGTTTCATTTGAGTAACATACCTACCTAATTAGGGTCCAAGAGCGAGCGAAGCGAGCTCGGGAACTTGGACACCCCGACACGGACAGGTTAGGTTCGAAGGGGTTGACGGGGGCTTCGTTCGCTCGCTCACTGAAGCCCCCGTCAACCCCTTCATGTTAGGTTACTTTTAACCTTGCAGACAGAAACAGGAGCCCCGTCGACCACCTCCCTCCCCCTTGTAAGTCCAAAAAAGTTGTATTTTGTTTTACATTGACACTGTAATTTAAAAGTCAGTCTAAAGTAGATAATTCAACTTAAAACACGGCAACATTAATCTGCTGCTACGGTAGTTTGCAATTATTTTCGTCTGGTATCACTGCTACTCCAAGGCCACTCTGGTTCCCAACGGCGTTATTTTTGGGAGCCGGCGCCGGCTGCGGAGGCGCTTCCTTTTTTATAAGTAGGTACTATTTTCACAATAACCTCAGAGAGGAATAACTAACATAGAGACCAGATACTATGCGACCAAATAAGAATAGGACTGACCTTGCGCCATATTGTGACGTTTTGTATTAGGTGTAAGATACCTACTTAGAGAGATATTTACCTACTATAGATATTTACTTGGTAAATCAAAGACTAAGTTAAATATTGTGAAAAAAAAAGTTATTGATTCGCAAATTAATTTTTTTGGACTTACTTTTCAAGTAATAGTTGACAGTTCGAGATCATTGACGTTCCTATTCTTATCGCGATTATTCGCGATCGCATAATACTGTGGAACTCTAAATCTTTTTTTTCATAATTTACTACACTCGTTTTCCAGACAGACAGTTTCGAGAAAATATGTACCTACCTGCGAAGTTTTTTCATCTAGAAAGTACCATTCTGACACAATTATAAGACATAGCAGACTTGAGGCCCTGAACTTCTACATCAAAATGTCATCAACTTGAGGCGTCCCTTTGCTTCTGACATAGGCAGTATTTTTTTCTGATCAACACCTACGGCAGTGGTTCTTAAACTTTTGAAGCCACGGACCACTTTCAGAGTTTCTAAAGTTCCACGGACCCCTGTCGAAGAAAATTTTAGGAATAAGATTGCATTTTAATACAAAAATAACTTTTTTTAGTTAGTTCACTTACAGTGATTTTTAATACAAGCGAGCGATCAAACAAACGATGCGTTACTGCATAATTTTCCTATTAAATAATTATGTTAAGAGCGAACTGAGTGGTTGCGGACCCCTGACACTCACATCACGAACCCCCAAGGGGTCCATGGACCCCAGTTTAAGAAACCATGCTCTACTTTTTTTTTTTTTTTTTTTTTGAGGATGGGAAATCATCAAATGACCCCTCCCGCTCTGGGCGGAGCGGAAGGGAGTGTCAGACTCTTACTGACTAAAACCCACCCATGTTCCTTCGTTAGCCCTTTTGTCCGGGTCAGCGGTATCCCTTCCGGACAATCCCGCTTTCCCGGCAGGCTTGGGCCCTAGAGGGCCCCCTCTCTGATGCTGACATCTCTAACCATGCTCTACTACGGTAATATGATGGCGTGCAGGCACTAAGAAGGGACTAATGGCATTTAAAGTTCATAATTACAGCTAGATACGATAATTTTCTTACACGGCTAAACACCAAATTATCAATAAAATTAATTCAATTAATAAAATTTATTTAATGAAATTTTCCATTAATGTAAGGTTTTAAAAAGTTCGGTTAATAGAAATTAAACATTTTAATTATGTACTTACTTTTTTCTGAGATGACAACAACGTTGATGAGGCAGAAGACTCACTTCAAATAGCGCTTGTTAAAGAACTGAAAGCTGTTATTTCCGTTATTTTTTCGGTGTGACAGAGACGGAGCTATATAGGACGAAGAAAACTGTCCCTTTTTCACAACGGAACAATGATGATTTTGAACTCTTCATAGTAAGGGCCCTGATGAAGGATTAGAACCATCGGAAACACTAGAATTACAAGAGATAGCCGTACTTTTTAAAACTGTGTTCGAATCCGACAGTTAGGCGAATCACACACCGCCCCGCGCTACGCTGCGGGGTGCGTGGCGACGGAACAAAAATCCCGCGCGTGAATGCGTTTTCAGTGTGTTGCACCATGCGTGATTTCTATACAAATACAGGTACTTGCAAACAACGGAACATCACGCACCCCCGCGCTACGCTGCGTGATGCGGGGCAGTGTGCGAATCGCCTTAGTTTCAGAGATTAGCGCGTTCAAACAAACAAAAAAATCTTCAGCTTTATTAAAATACATACCTACCTACTGTAGATTGATATTCACATTTCATAAACAACTCGGTATATGGCATGATACTTCTGTACACTATTACCACATACTATTACTAGATATTTAAAAGCCAGCGTGTCAGTTATTTGGTCAGTTTTTGCATTAGACCACCCCTCGCAAGCAAAGGTCACTACAGCTAATTAAACATAGAGGATATCTAAATGTCAGGCGCGTGAACTTTCCTTGCCGACTGTACTTATGTTACTAATAAACGTGTTCAATTGTAACGGACAAATACGTCACTTTAAGGTATAAGGGCAAAATGGGTTGTGCAGGAATTTAAAAGTTCATTTACTTAAGTACTTATACCTTTTTTCTTTATTTGGTAATAGGCTTGTGTTTGACCGCCATCTCGCCTGATGTTAAGCGGTGATGCGGTATACGATGGAGCACGCTTGCCTAGAAGAAACGGATTCACTCGCGACTTGAAGACATCCAGATTGTCACCTATATTTCAGTAGACTTTTTGATCCCCAAACCCACAGTTTTGCCTGGTCCGCGTGGGCCATTTTAAATGACCTCGTTAATGTAGGGTGGCTAGTACCTACTACTAAGAGGTCAAACCATATCTCTGGTTCATCCCACCGTAATGAGATGAAATGTGGCTTAGATTTTAAGTTAGACCTAACTACCAAACTATGAAAACCACACCAAAATCCGTCCAGTAGTTTTTGCGTGATGCGCGCACAAGAAAACAGACGAAAAATTAAAAAAAATAAATTTTTGGGCATGGTTCTTACGTCCCAGTTCCGATTGTTTTTTCTGAAATATCTTCAATGTGCAGACACAGCTTTTTTACAGTTTTATAATAGTATAGACATGGACTTATATGTCTAGACAAGCAGTTCCGAACATTAAACATGTCACACTCAAGCGTTGTGCGCGTACACAACAAAAGCCTTACAATTCACTTTGACGTTTGATGCGGTGAGCAACAGACAAGTACCCGCGTGTGGGGCATGATTTTTGTTCGGAACTGCTTGTCTAGGGACATATAAGTCAATGAGTATAGATAGATACATAGTAGGTACCTAAAGTACAAACTTTACCTCTAGAACAGAATATAGATTTCTTTTCCACATCTCAGGATTCTCAGCTCAGGCGACTTCAAGTGAACGCCTCCAAGAAGGAACCTTTAAATGAGAGTGGTTTCAAGGGGATAATTGATGTAATCACGATGTCAAAGAGTAGAAGACTACCAATAAAACGAGCATGTTTCTAATCCCCCAGTATACGACTAATAACAAGACGTACTGACGAACCTAAAGGTGTTGAATTACTAGAGACCGGATTATATGCAACGTAAAATGGGCAAAATATGCATCATAAATGCTCGAAATATCGCCAAAAAGTGACAAAATATGCAACATTAAATATAAATAAATTACTTTATTTACTACATTTTCAACGAAATGTTATCATGTTTGTGCTTGAAAACATTAAGAATCTATGTACTGTATGATCAGTAGTAAGATTTGTATGAATTTTGATGCACAGGTGCTATATTTGAAGGCATCACCTCTGGCAAGATTAAACCCGAACCGTTAATTCTTGGTTTGGCACAAAGATTTATAATACCTAATTCGTATTTGTCCAGATAAATACAGTTAAAATGACATAAATCATGCCTAAATATGCACGATAAGCAGATTTTAGGTAAAATATGCAATAACCTGAAAAAATAGCCAAAATATGCAAATGCATATGCAAATATGCAATTGCATATAATCTGGTCTCTATTAATTACCATACTAGCCATCTCTCTAAAACCGCCACGTTCAAGTGTTTCAGTGTAAAACCTAGACTTTTAAAAAGGCATCTAGCTTCACCTAATCCAGTCTAAGCAGCATATCTGAACCTCATGACCGATGTCAATGAATCCCACTTATTTTATCGCTAACCCTCTAGTCTAAAACCGACATTCCAACATAACCACGCGTTTGCTACTGCAAACTATATTAGAAACTATTGCAAAACCTTAGGGAACCACGTTTCGCTGACTTGTAGACTTGAATAGAATTCTGGAGTCTCTATGTGAAGTTTGGATGAACGCGCGCGTTTAGGTTATGTTTCTTAGGGTTTGTGGTAAGGGTTGAGTCGGGAACGCGTTCTGGAGTCGAGTTTAGGAGTTAGCGAGTGCAACGCGCCGCTCATGCAGTTCCCTAACCGGTTTCTAATCGTTGTATTTCGCCGCCGCCGATCGGGCTTTGTGTGTCTCGGAGAAAAAGTTAAAATAACTTCATTGAAAATGTTCTAACTCTTTCTTAGGAAACCGAAATTCTGTCTGAATTCAATGATATGACATGAAATACCGACTTACATGAACATATCAGTATTTTTTTCTTCCGTGTTTTGAGCGAAAGAATCTTGCGGTATAAGAGAGGTATGTAGTACCGTTTGCGCGTTTCTTGACTCGCCATCTTGTTGTTCAAAAATCCGGCAACACCTAGGTCGGAACAAAGGCCCGCCTAGCAACACCTAGGAACGACTCTATAGCATTCCTTATACACGAGAATGCACCTGACCACTAAACCGAACTATTGAACAATATTGAAGTCTACCTGCGCTCACACATGTCGAAGAAAAACATTGAACAATTGGTACTTGTTGGCACATTGGCCACAGGTTCAATTATAGCCATAGGCACTTTGAATCTAGATTAATATTTCGCCGTCTTGCTAGATAATTTAGTAAATATTTTCTGGTAGATTATTTTATTCGAATTTTGTGGTTATGTCGTATTATTTGAGTATTTTTAGTTCTGCTTACACCAACACAAAGAATTAACAGTTTTTATTCGTATTTCAGCTCTCTAAGCTCTACAAGACACGGCGGATCCAGATTTCAGAATAGATTTGTAATTTGGTGTTTTGATTTTTACCTCTAAGCCCCCAAAAATCATATCTGATAAGCCCTCAGTCCCTCCAAAAATAATTCCTGGATTTGCCACCGATCTGAGCTACGTCAGGAAGGCACGAAACATCCAGACTAGCGAATTAAGATCCTAGGCATTCTAATTCTTATCACACGGTTAACTCAAGGGATTCCTTGAGTGAAGAAAAATCTTTATTTTTTTTAGATTTTTCTTTTATAGAATATGGAATACTTTACTGATCCTTAGTCCCTAAAAAATAACTTCCGGCTGTTAAAATGTTTTTAAAAACTTTGGAATAAAATATAATATTAGCCAAATGATAAGTTAGGAATCACAAAATAAATTATAAGGTTAATGCGGGATTTTCAAATTATTTTAAATAGTACCACCTAAAACTATTCTTTAGACACCAAAGATTAATTTTAACGCTATTCCAACTTCTTTAAAATTCTTTATTTTTTTGTACAAATCAATTTATGGCGCTCGCCATGATTCTTTCTTTTCCTAAATTAGATTAAGGATTCCTAAATTAAAAAAAAAAGTGTTATAAAATAATAGTGTAACTTTTAGACTGTAATATCACTTTACCCTCATCAATTTATATTTCAATAACAGGATAGTCTGTATAATCATGTTTATTTCTACAATTTCATTTCGAAATAATTTCACTATAAAACGAAACCCCAAAAAATGAAATCTGACGATCGTAAAAATTCTAATGGTCAATCAAAGCATCAGTTATTATAAGTTAATCGTGGCTGCGCGGGCGCATGGTCAACCGCACTTTCGCCGCGCTCGGGAGCGCCGCATTTCTCCCCAAGGACACCAGAACCTGTCCCTACTGCCGACAGATCAGATTGTTCATGGTATATCGAGGAGTGTATGGGAAACACAAATTAGTTGTTTAACTAAGCGATGCCAGTTTTTTGAAATTATCATTGATCTAGTTATCAACGAACACTTGTGGGTTTTGCTCGGGTACTCAACATTAGTACTTATTAAAAATAAAGATTTAATATACAGTCTACCTAAAGTATAAAGTCTATATAGTTTAGAAGTACGGGACGAAACTTGAAATCACGAAAAAGACCACTTGTTATATCTTTTAAAATATATTATACTATTCCCCATGAATCTAGCTATCATATACAAAAAGAATTTTTCGAATCCAACTGGTAATTCCAGAGATTAGCGCGTTTAAACAAACTCTTCGGCTTTTTTATATTAATATTAGATTTAACAGCAGAGGTACCAATCTGAGCCTTCATTAAGCAGTGAATCAAGTACGAACTCAATTTCTCCACTACGATCCGAACTAGCTGCAAGGGAAGTAATAAAATCTAGATTAAATTACTGGTCCGTTTGGCAATGACAGCCATTCGAATTATTATTGTAATTTTACGGTGCCTAAGCAGCCTAGAGCAGTGTTCCGCAAAGTGTGTACCGCGGCACACTGGTGTACCATGGTCATTATTTGGCGTGCCTCGGAAAAATAAGGTTATCTCATAAAGTTCAATTCACCGCGCGCTTTTGTTTTGTCGCTTATTGTTATGTTGTATTCTCAGATCATAGAAACAAGAAGATGTGCCAAAGCGCTATCGAGCTTCATGCCTGATCTTGCGCAAATTGCTCATATTAAAAACGTACGCGCTGGCGACGAACCGAACACGATCGATGGTATAAATACAGTGTTTTAGTTTAGTGCTAGTGTTGAGTGACGATTAACAGTGTTAGATTGAGGGTGTGCGGAATGTTTAATGCGTGGGAGATCTTTTTATTCACAAGGAGCGCTTAATTATGCACGTAATTGTGTCGAAAAATGTACTAAAAGTGGCATCAGTTGTTCCCGTACTAATTTGCTATGATGGCATATCTCCTTGTTACTATGATCTGAGGTTGTATTAGATTTGATGGTGTACCTCCAAAATTTTCCGATTTCCTAGGTGTACCTTGAACACAAAAAGTTTGCGGAACACTGGCCTAGAGCATAGAGCTGTTGTTAACACAGGCTTCATATAACTCTAAACTAATATTAAAAAGCTGAGGGTTTGTTTGAACGCGCAAATCTTTAGAACCACCAGTCGGATTCGAAAAAATCTTTTTGTATATGATAGCCAGATTCATGAGGAATAGTATAGGCTATTTAACATCACGCTATAACCCCAAGAGCCGAGCAACGGGGGTGAAACGGGGAACAGCTACCCTTTAACCGCTTGAGTCGAATTTATGCGACACTAGCTGTTCCCCGCGGTTTCACCTCCGTTGCTCGGCTCCTAAGGGTAGTAGCGTGATGTTAAATAGCTTGTAATATTCCTCGTGAATTTGGCTATCATATACAAAAAGATTTTTTCGAATCCGACTGGTAGTTCCAGAGATAAGCGCGTTCAAACAAACAAACTCTTCAGCTTTATAATATTAGTATACTCGTAGATGTCAGCAGAGTCAGTTAGTAAATTATTATTGTCAAGACAGATATCATTTCAAATAATCATTTGCAGTTTTCATACACTGACTTCTAATAGCTAGAAGCTATAAAATTTATGTTTGAAGATAGATAACTTGACGATTTACGAGCTGGACAGTTAAAGGGTTAATATAATTCCTACTTCCTCCTAGACTATTTCGAGTGTTATTGTAAGTTCCTATCAAAGCATAATAGAAGACCGACTTATGAATCCGATAGAAACAAAGGTAATCTCTCTAATTGGGTACGAATACAGACAGCAGCAGCAGGCGACGTGTCGCTGCAACACTACTGGTTTCTATGTACCGTGGAATGGGGTTACTTTGACTCCTGGGGTAACTTTGATAAAAACTTCGTTTCGTAATAAAATTCCAATTGTACGAAATCTGATCGCATTCTTTCGATTATTTTTTTACGATTAGCGGCTTTGAACGTCACTGTCAACATAATGATTAGTCCCAGTGGGTGGATCCGTGCTGATTGACGAAAAATTATGAATAATAAGTAAGTAATAGTTTTATGCAATTTTAACAGCCTGTGTAACTTCTAAACTACAACTTTAAGTTTCACAAAGACATAAATTGTATGTAATTCATCAGATCAGAAATTTATTGACCTATAACATCGATGTTTATTGCTAATCATAACTTTGACGACCATTGGTTTTTTGGCGGCATATTCTGCACGGGGTGTCATTGATCACCCATGTGGGGTTACTTTGATCATTGATCAATCATCAATTTTTAGTCTTCTTATTAACCAACATGTTTTTTTTTTGTTTTAGTATCATGTCAAGAATATGTAAAAAGCGTTTAGGCTCCCAAAAATAATGAATCGGTTAGCGCCTGCAGGCGCTAACAGAAGTAGTTGAAAACCGGTTGACGTTACGTGGAGCATCTGAACAGTATATTTAAATTATATTTTTCGAATATTCCTATTATTAAATACTGCGAAATTATGTCCAAAAATAGAAAAACTTAATTATTACTGTTTTTCCAAGGTCAAAGTAACCCCAAAAACATAAAAAAAACATTGTAAATCCTAAACCTACGGACGAATTTCAATTATTTTTTTGTATTTTATTTCTTGTTTGGGTTACTTCCGATTTCCGTTGAAAAAAAGGGAGGTATCAAAGTAACCCCAATCATAGTTTAAGATTGATCACTGACATTTTATTTTTTTTCTCAAAAAATAACAAGAAAAATATAAATTTTATTCAAGAAATAGACAGAGTGAACAAAACCGATATTAGCATTTTTATTTAATTTTTTTTGTTCTCGTATTTGAGGAGAAAAATGCTTTTTATTTTTAAAATTGGTCAAAGTCACCCCAATCTACGGTACACTCGACGCCATTGACGGTCGACCACTTTTCACCCTTATTACTAAGAACATAACGGTGAAAAGTGGTCGACCGTCAATGGTACACTCGACGCCATTGACGGTCGACCACTTTTCACCCTTATTACTAAGAACATAACGGTGAAAAGTGGTCGACCGTCAATGGCGTCGAGTGTACATACCTATTTCTATGAAGACGATGCGCTATCTACGGAAGGTAGTTAATAGAAATACATAGAAATCAGTAGTGTCGCGGCGACACGTCGCCTGTTGCTGCTGTCTGTAGTCGGCTACGAACTCATACCTTAATCATATTATCTTATCTCATGCAAAAATATGTAGGTATACAGGGTGGCAGGTTAAACAAGTGGAAATATTTTAAGGGGTCATTGTACTCATCATTATGAACAACTTTTACTATGGGACCAATCCTGAAATCGCGAAAAAAATATCAGCTGTTCCATACATTTTGTTGAGTTATGTGAAGATAAATGTATGGAACAGCTGATTTTTTTTCGCGATTTCAAGTTGGTCCCATAGTAAAAGTTGTTCATAATGATGAGTACAATGACCTATTAAAATATTTCCACTGTCTAACCTGCCACCCTGTATATCTGATCATAGAAACAAAGATGTGCCAAGGTGCTATTGAGCTGGACGCTTTGATATGATCAATGTGATTGTGTGTGTGAATGTAATTAATCATTAAAGCTTATTCGAGTGAAATTACAAGCAAAACATTGCAGATATAATAACAGTTGACAAATTCCTATGCACCATGCAGATCATAAAATAAAGTGCTCACAAATTCTACCCTGAGGGTACAAAGAGAAAATGTAGTCTCGATACAAGACGCATCAATACCAATCCAATTAGACACGATTTGTTACAGTCGTGAAGACTTTAGAGTACTTTAGTGTCCTTATAATAGGTACACTAGCTTCTGCCCGCGGGTTTGCCCGCGCTTTTCGGGATAAAAAGTAGCCTATGTGTTATTCTGATGTATAAGCCTAAACTTTAAAGCATATTTTTTATTGTTTTTTACTTTATTTTCTTTGATTAGGTATATTGGTGTGTGTTAGGTTACATCATTATTATTTTACTTTTAAGTATTTATAGTTTATATATTTTGTTTTAAAAGCTCAGTTAATAATTTTTTCGTAAATTTATATAATTTTTTAAAACAAAAGTAACTGAAAGACAGAATCGTGTTGCTGCGGAGTTTGTTGCGCCGTTTCTTCTTCGCAGCTAAAACACTAGGAAGCGGTGAAGGGTGGGCGTTTTTGGGGGCTGTCTAATGTATATTGACGTTCAAAAAGTGCTAATTGGCTTTAGCCCACTTTGAATAAATTACTTTTGAATTTTGAATTTTTTGAATTTTGAATAAGCTATATTACTGTTAAGTTTCATCAAAATCCGTTCGTAGTTTTTGCGTGAAAGAGTAACAAACATCCACACATACATACAGCCTCACTAACTTTCATATTTATAATATTATAAATAGGATAGGATTAGTAGGATAAATGGTTAGCTTCGGCTGTGTAGAGCGTCGTATCCGTCACTCATACCTACCTACCCTGTGTAACGATTTGTCGCTGACTTGTTAACCGACTTCAAAAAAGGAGATTCTGTATTCGTCCCGTATGTATGTATGTATGTTTGTATATGCGTGATTTTCTCAAATACTACTGATTCGATTTGGATGGGGTTTTCACTAAGGTAGTCTACACACTTTCAGGAAGGTTTTAGTATATAATACATGATGTAATCATTCCTATGTACAAAGTTATATGCATAAATGTACACACTCCGTAAAAGATTTACTGTTGAACGAATTCGTGAAAGTAATCTAACACGGGATAAAGATCTAAAAAGGGAAAAGTAAAAAACTTTTTTAACAAAAAATAACCGACTTCAAAAATTCACTACAAAGAAAATAATAATTTTGTTTCGGAAGTCGGTGGCAAAAAAAAACAAACAAAAACCAAAGCCAGCGACTTCCGAAACCAAAATTATTATTTTCTTTGTAGTCGATTTTTGAAGTTGGTTATTTTTGTTTATAGATACCGGATTGTTAAGTTCTTCGTGCAACAGAAATGACGAATAAAGCCGAAGCTAGCGTATTAGGTCTTAAAGCTCGATGTGTAATTATTTACTGCCGCGTATTGTAACACCCTGTACGTTTAGCTGTTAGGGAATTTTCCGGAAAGTTACGGGTGGGACAAATTAATATCTTTGATTTCCATATTCCTAGAATAAACTATCCGTTATGGATATGGGTACCGAACATAAAAATAAACAATTATGTTTCGGTACTTCTTTTCAAAACACTTCAAGAAAAATGTTTTTGTAAAACGACTCTACGCACAATCGTCGCAGAATTATTCCGAGTCAATAATTACGTAAAATCACGGGGTCTCATCAGGAACAAAGGAACATTTGTTGAAATAACTCTTATTAGATGGCGTTATATGTATCGAATTGTTATTGAAGTTTGTGTAAAATTGAGAACATGAAAAAATACATCATGAAAAATATTTGTTCAAATTTTGAAAAATCCTTTAAGGACAGAAAAATGTATTGCCCGAAGATAGCCCGCGCTAAATCGGTCACATTTCTTTGTATGAGATGAGGCATCTGTACGTATTATTATTATCTGTGGTAAAATCAACATCTGTATATTTTCTCCATTCAGATCGTGAACAAAAACAACTTTGCCAACTAAAATAAATTAATTAAGTACGGTACCTACTAATTACCATAAAAATTCCTGCACTCCCTTCTCCAAATTAAAAACAATGCGAAAATCATTACAAATCAAAACGACCAACAATAATCACGTTCAACAAACTACCTGTCCAGCGTCGCTAACACAAGAACTTGCGGCCTCTGAGTACCAAACCACCACACCATACCCTCAAACACCATAAGAACCAACCACCTCATTCAAAATCCAACCTTCCTACCTCGAGTTTAGGTGTGAATTTGCTTCAAAGGTGAGTGGCGGTTAGAGGTTTTGAATTTAGACAGTGTGCTGGTCAATAAATGTATGTAAAAACGTCTGCAGACTCCGACGACATTCTTGTGAAGAGTCTGTAAGACGTTAGGGACATCTAAATGGTTAGGATGCTGGCCCATAGTTGTTTGTGCAGTATACGAACATTTTTATATCAATTGCTCTCGATTGGCCATCGTGGACGATAGTTTCTCATGTTAGCTGGGATTTTTTCACGTTCTAATTGTGTTTTAAATTAGAAGGGTCATTTTGTCCTTTTTTGAATCCGTAATGGGTTATAATTGGCTCGTTTTAACATTCCCAGTCATTGATATGGTTTGCAAAATTATTGTTTATGATTATGCTTCAAAAATTGCTTTAAATTATTTTATAAATAGCTAGGCAAAAAAGAAAAATCCAGTTTGAAAAAACTGCTTATCCAGCTTCCAAATTGTATTAATTTATTATTACTATGTCGTCTAGATAAGCGAATTTATTGAAAAAATCTCTGCTAAATTAACAAATAACGTGACAAATAATCATAACATAAAATAAATACCC
The DNA here is from genome assembly GCA_948465475.1 of Thalpophila matura. NCBI lineage: Eukaryota > Metazoa > Arthropoda > Insecta > Lepidoptera > Noctuidae > Thalpophila > Thalpophila matura. Next base: position 1,209,230 of record OX419187.1, on the reverse strand, counting down.
AAGTATATTTCCCGCATCTAACTCATGCATTAGAAACATTTAACTCGAAGCCAACTAACCATAATAATATCCCTATAAATGTTTCTCGATTACTTTTTAGCTATCCAGCCGTACAGGCCCAATTTAACACGCCATCTAACTCGAAGCTAAGGTCTTAGACCTACAATAAGACGAATGGGACGCTATAGGACCTTATAAGGCGTATGTCAATTTATTGAACGCACCCGATCGCTCGTTCCCGCGCATTCGATTCAAGATGGCGATGCCCGCCATCTTTTTTACGCTTTAAATTTATCATGTTTTAATATATTTCTATTTATTATTAGTTGCGAGAGGTGTTTAGTTGGTAATTTATAGTTGCTAATGCAGTTAGTTACGACGTTATTGATAAAGTATGAAAAATATAACTTTTAGTAGGTAGCAGTGTTGTATAATTTTCTTACGCTACGTGCTTCCAAAACAAGGTAAATAAAAGTTTTTCTTTCTCAAAGAGTTTCAAAAAATGGCAGTAAGAAGATCGTTACAAGTCGATAGGCTGGCCAGCATTCGACCTCCTTATAATACGATCTCCAATTTACTTTCTTGGCGTCATTAGAAGCAATGTAAAACAAGTAACCATGGAGTTGCGCTTTCTATAGGAATCTAAGAGGCAACTAACATTCTAACTACCTACTTGATAATGCAGATTATTATTATTTATTTATCAGGAACAATATAAATTGTGTTTGATACATTACTTAAAATTAATTAAAATTACACATAATCATTATTACTTAATATAAAAATTCTAAAAGTGAACATGCAGAAATAAATAATATAAAAACATAATTACTAAAAACCATAATAATAAATATCACTTTTTTTTAAGTCAAATTGGAATACTTACCTATTGGAAATTCTTGGAATACCTATCAATATTAAATTAAAATTACATTTCGTCTATTGAATACAAGTTTTTATCTAGCAGAAATGCTTTGAGCTTAACCTTAAAGGAGCTAGTGTTTAGCAATTTCAGCTTGCTTGCTTAGCTAATTTGAGCTAGCGATTAATGGTGTAGTTGAAATAAATGCTTTGACATTGTGACTTTTTGAAGACACATCGATGCTAAGAACGTTCATGCCTCGAGGGGTGATAGGTGACAAGTTTCACAAGCTCCACAGGGCGATAATTACATCGGCATTCTTTTAAACTCTATAGGGTTCTAAGATCACAATAGTAAAAATGCTAAGAAGAAATCAGAAGTGTCGATTGACTATCTTCCTACGCGGGTCGTTAAAACCTCCGAGGGCATTGGCCAAATCGTAAAAAAGATTCAAGTTATGAGCTAGCACCTCTCTGTATAAGGCTTTATCGCATTTTAAACATAAACACCCTTACCACAAAAAAGATGGACACCCGTTAACGCGAATGCTACCAAAAATAATACACACTTTGTTTTAGACAAGGTAATGCTAAAACAAGTGCGTATTATTTTTGGTAGCATTCGCGTTTAACGCGTTTCTATCTTTTTTGTGGTACGGCCCAAAGCATTTACCTACAGCACAGTAGATTTAGCTACAAGAAAAACCGGCCAAGTGCGAGTCGTACTCTCGCACCGAGGGTTCCGTATCATATTTGGACGTATACAGTGAACAAATCCGGACCGCATAACTAAGTTTGTTTGTGAAGGAATTTTGATGATTTCGAAAAAACTGTACTAGTTAGGAACATCGTTTTATTTTTGGTGCCATATTTGCGTCAATTTCTATCAACTCTAATTATTTCAGATTTTACGCCCCGCAAACTTCGGAGATAAGGGGGGGGAATGGTATTTTTTTGGACATTTTTCATCATATGTCGAAAACTGTGAGATATAAAATAAAAATATATTTTGAAATGTGCAGTTGAACAAGCATTGTTTATAACTGTTCCAAATTTCAAGTCGATAGCATAAGTAGTTGCTGAAATAAGCAGGTGTGACAGACAGACAGACAGACGAAGTCGCACCATAAGGGTTCCTTTTTTACCATTTTGGTACGGAACCCTAAAAACGTAGTGTACGGCCACAGAAGTACCAATAAAACATTTTAGAAATTTCAACCTTGAATCTATTATGTTATGATAAATCTATAAATATCTACTAAGTACTAGCTGTTCCCCCTGAGTTCACCCTCGTTGCTCGGCTTCTAAAGGTCGTAGCTAGATGTTAAATAGCCTATACTATATTCCTAATTAACCTGGCTATACAGGGTAAAATTAAAACCAGTGCAGATATTTTAGGAGGTGAAAGTACTCATGAATATGATCAACTTTTATTATGGGACCGATACTGAAATATGAAAAAAAAAAACGTGAATATATATAATAAAATAGTAGTGCTTAACGGCGCCACTAGCTACCTGTTAACAGATCATAAGAACTTATAACAGCTTTGACTTTTGCCCCTAAGTATTGCGGGGTCAGACGGGAGCCCTCCGCGTATCACTAGAAGCATAAAAACGGAAACCACGACTTAAGGCCCCGGTATACGCCAACGGCCTTGAGTGATTTGGGCGGTATAGCTTGAGTGTTCTGCGCTGAGCTCAAGCAACGCGACATACATCCACCGAGCAATACGACTCGCCTATCAAGGAGCGCGCTGTGCAGACGTAGACGTATTATTACTTTTTAGTATCTAAAATATAAAATAAAAAAAAAGTAACAGGCAATATTATAGGTAGTAACATAGTCTTTTCACACAAAACAAATTATGAAAATATCTTAAGCGGTTTGAAAGTAATTACGTTTTTATGTTTTGGGTAGACACGAATTCATGAATTTATTTCATTAAGTATTTTACTACAATAGTTAAATATTCACAGGTACGATTGATGTATATATGTTCTAGTTTAACAGAAAAAAATTGCACAACTAACCTGCATTATTTGACGGCGAAATAAGAGATTTAAAACTGGCCGTTACTATTTACCTTCGCCTTAAAGTTAAGGCGCGTGGTAACGCTAAAGTCCTTTTCTATAGAGGCTGCGCGGAGACGCAAAGACGCACGCGAAAATTAGCAAAATTAATTCCTGCTTATACTACAAAACGTATTTTGAAATGAGACAAGTTCCGATTCAAGATAAATGGATTGCCTATATTCTCCAGCAAAAATCGATAAATTATTATCTTTAATTTAGGAGCAGTAGCGAATTTAGTTCTAAAAACGACCTCATTTCAATAATTATTTTCATACAGTAATTTTTAATCTACAATATTTTTATTAGTTCGAAATAAAGGTAACATATCAATGTTTATTATATATTTTTTCTAGATTTTTATGTTAGTTAGTTTAAGAGTAGTAGGACCACAACGGCGACGGAATTTATCTTTTTGAGGGTACCATACGCCTTAAAAGTCAAAGACATACTAAAATTATGACGTCGTTTTGGCGAAATGGTTTGACATAAACGGTATTATTATACAGAAGGCTATAGAGCGTTTCACATAAGAATTATTCAACGCTATGTTGGCTGCCCTAAATGTCAATATGTTACAACGTTTTTAACGGTGTTGGAAGTTTTCTTTCAGTACCTCAGATCATAGAAACAAGGAGGTACGCCATCAAAGCAAATTAGTACGGGAACAACTGCCGCCACGTTTAGTACATTTTTCAACACAATTACAAGCGCCCCTCGTGAATATAAAGATCTCCCACACATTAAAAATTCCGCACACCCTCAATCTAACACTGTTAATCGTCACTCAACACTAGCACTAAACTAAAACACTGTATTTATATCTTCGATCGTGTTCGGTTCGTTGCCAGCGTGTACTTTTGTACTAGGTACGCCTAATGTGGGCAAATTAAAGCATCAAGCTCAATAGCGCCTTGGCACATCTCTCTTGTTTCTATGATCTGAGTTCAGTACCAATTTTCGTTCTAGTACATTTATATAAATTTACAAAACTACATATAACATTAGGACCTTTAAGTATACAGTCTATCTATTCTGTACCGAACCGCCGCGTGATAATAATTGTCACCGCGAGAATTGCCAATTTGTTTGCGAACGTTCGAGGGAGAATCTCACCGTGAAATTCTCCCTCGAACGTTCGCAAACAAATTCCGCACAAGTCACTTTGAGAAATCAGCATTCAAGTTCAGTTAAAATTGATTTTGTACTCAGAATTTGTATTTCTTAAAAAGTACTTTGTTTTGTCTGTGATTGAGTCTTTTTTGCTGAATGAAAGACCCAACTTCTTTAGAAATTTTGCTATATTTAGATAATTTTTCACAATATTGTGGGTGTGGGTTAGGTCTTTTTTTGCTAAACAACGTGAAACTATGAGAATTGTTACTCATTTGACCACATTCCTCATAGATACTTGGTCCTGAAGTCCCATCTCAAAAATACGCCCTGCATAATTTTTGCCCCCAAGCGTGAACCACATACGTTTGTTAGATGTCGCAACATCCTGCGCGCGCGCAGCAGTCGCATTGCACATGAATTATTGAAGGAGCTACAAATTATACCTGTCTTTGCACAGTTTGATACATGGTTTAATTATGCAAGTGTTTCTGTTAACTGGGTGTCGTGAGTATGAGAGCAAAAAGATTACTAAAAGTGTAGGTAGAAGTCTTCAGTCTACGCCTTGAAAACAATGTAATCATGGAATTGTAACATTTTGATTTAAAAGAGTAACCATGGAGTTTCTTGCTCGTTCTTCTCGGAATAATAGAAATTTACGTTTTGGAACGAGCATCTAGCTTCATCTTGTTTACTAACTGACTGACTCCTTGACATTTCAAAAGCACCTGTAAGTGGTCTAATTGAAATAAATGCTTTGACTTTTGACTTTGACTTGACTTTGAAGAACATTGCCAAGTAGAAAAGAGACGATACTAGTACCGAATTATTTGACAAATAAACATGGGTAAGTAACTCAAAAAATAACGCGCCGAATGCATAACCTCTTCCTTTTTGAAAGACGGTAAAAAAAACATTTCAGCAGCTAAATTGTTTTTTATCATCATCGCTAAGCGTTATGGTTGACACTTCCCGTGACCAAAAGGCTCGCTATTACTTTGTTCAAAGATTAAGGGTGCCTTTCCACCAGAGATGTGCTATGCAGCTATGCTGCGAGAATGTAAAAGCTAAGCTACGAAACTATGTGACCGTTTCCACTGATACTAAGCTATGTAGCGGAGCGAGTAAGATGTGCTATGAAAATGTGCCGCAGCAAGGTAGCTGTGCGAGGAAGATGCGCAGCTCGAGCTATGCGACGTATCGACTATTTATCCATAGCTACCATCCGTAGCACGCATCCATAGCACGCATCCACAGCACGCATCCTTCCGTATAAAAACGTAGCTTAGTTGAATCAGTTTCCACCAGTGTTATGGTATGTGGACGAATGAATATGATTGGTGGATATCAAATGCATCCATAGCACCGTTGCATAGCACAACTCTGGTGGAAAAGCAGCCTAAACATTGCCATACAATAACCTGTCATTATAATACATTTCGACGGTCCCTCTACGTGCAATCCGCTAACTATACTAATGACAAATTTTACAGGAGAGCACTTCAAAGATTCAAACGCGCGTAGTTCTACAACATAAATTTTGTGGGTTTTAATATTCAATTGGCCAACTTAGAATTATTTTTATTAAACTAAACGATAGTTTAGGGTGGCCTACAGGCCACTAAAACACAAATCACGTATCTACCACCTAGACGATTGTACGTAGGGACTATCGATTTACACTTGCGCAAAATCATAAACAAGACACATTTTTTTCTATTCTCACACAGAAAATAGAAAAATAAAACTGTATCCCAGCAGGTTGATAGAAAATTTACAATCGAGACGAGATCGGTAGCCAGCCCGCGGTTAGGCTCGACCTCCGATCATAGGAACAAGGGAGATGTGCCAAGGCGCTATTGAGCTAGATACTTTAGTTTGATCTCATTGATCCTGATACAAAAGTACACGCTGGCGACAAACCGAACACGATCGATGATATAAATACAGTGTTTTAGTTTAATGCTAGTGTTGAGTGACGATTAACAGTGTTAGATTGAGGGTGTACGGAAGTTTTAATGTGTGGGAGATCTTTTTATTTTATTCACGAGGAGCGCTTGTAATTGTGTCGAAAAATTTATTAAAAGTGGCAACAGTTGTTCCCGTTCTAATTTGCTATGATGGCATATCTCCTTATTTCTATGATCGGAGGGCTCGACCTTAGCTCAATGCACCATGCATGCATTAATCTAGGATTCTTACAAACAGCTATAACTTGAAATGTATCTATGGATAAGCTCCTGTTAAGGGCACTACAGGTTTGCGTGAAAAAGCTGCGTTTTTTGTAAAGTTATTGAAAATACTGGATACTGGTTTGACTGTATTGGTTTAGATCGACGATAAGGTTTATTATAATTCTTTATAAATTGTACTATTTAACGAATGTGCTATTTAAGATGTCTAAAAATAATTTTGTTTAAGAAACAAATAATTCGAGTTCGCCATTGTGAAAGTACCTACCTAGTATCTTAATAATGAAATGCAAGTCTGGCGACAAATTGCAATGTTTCAGATTTGTGTTTATGCACAAATAATAAATTACTTAGTTTCATTTAAATATTTTAAGAGCCGGTACTTGAAAAGAATTAAACACATGGACAGGAGATTAAATTAGTATAGGTATTATAATATAAATGGCTGGTTTCTCGATCAGGATCATGTCCAATTGAGAGTAAGTATACATATTGTGCTGCATGGAAGTTAAGTAGGTATTGATGCTATGTGCTGAAGTGTTTTCTTTTTTATTTATTAATATTTTTTTAAACATAATGATATACTTGCTTAACTAGCACTTCGGTCGTGACTTCGTCCGCGTGACCCACAGGAATTATGCATTTTTCCGAGATAAAAAGCCTATGTTACTCAACGATAATGTAGCTTTCTACTGGTGAAAGAATTTTTAAGATCGGTCCAGTAGTTTTTGAGATAATCATTACAAACAAAAATACAAAAAAAAAATATTTATAATATTAGTTTAGATCACGATTTAGATAATTCTTATAACTATTTGTACGAAATATGGGTGGACTTAATACGCTGAAAGTTAAATTTAGAAGTTTACTTTATTACAATACCTACCTACTAAGGGCCAATTTTTCAATTGCTAGATAGAAATTCCCATGAATAAACTATATATCGCTTTTACTTTAACACCTTGTGTTTTATGATATCGATTAAGTTTTTTAACTGGCGATTGAAAAATCAGCCCTAAAAAATCCACAAGTCGAACGTGCGAAGCCTTGTGATTGACAGTTATTTTGAATTAGTTGCCAGCGCGTCTAAAACGCAACGATTTTCTAACGAGTGTGTTACCTCCCCTATATCCCGGGAACGTGGTCAAGCCGCCTTAGAACCTGTCCCCTGGCAGTTATTAGAAGTTATTAAAGAGCGCTCTTTTTGCCCACTGTCGCTGCGCCTGCGCCACCAGATTGCGCGTCTAATTGCACGCTGCGTGAGAATAACGAGACCAAGTGCTTGCCATGAATAGTTTTCAGGGGGTTTATTCATGAAAAGTTTGTAGGCATGGGAAAATGTTTTTTTTTTTCTAAAGCTCTTCTATGGGTACCATTATAAAATTGTAAAAAAACAGTGTCTGTACATTGAAGATATTTCAGAAAATCTGTCGGGATAGTACTGGTATGTTCCCATGCTTAAACATTTTTTTAAAATTGTTGTCTGTTTGTCTGTGCGCGCATCATGCAAAAGTACTATTTATTATTCTATTGAACGGACTTTGATGTGGTTTCCACAGTTTAGTAGCTTTTAGTCCAACTTAAAATATAAGCTACATTTCATCTAATTCTGTTGATATGAACCAGAGATATAGCTTGACCTCTTCGTAGTACTAGCCACCCTACACCAAAGCGTACCACACTAAAATGGTTAATTCATTGTAGTCCACGGGGACGAAATCGCTCGCAAAAGCTTCAATGTACATAATATCGCACCCTCAGTGCAAAAAAGGCATAAGTCATCTTACTCTGAATTTTAGTTAGTACCGACTATGATTGGAAAGTGCTACTAAAACTACATAATGGCATTTTTGACACAAATTTTGACGATTTTTTTATATTTTTTTGTAATTTACGTCGTTTGACTGTTCTATTAATGTGTTTAACAGTTTTTTGCTCTTCTGCAAAATTATCATTTTTATCTTATGCCTTTTTTCCCTGAGGATACGATATCATGCCTAACATGGCATAAACACACATACATACATAAACATACATACCTACATAAACATACAGACATAACATCGCCAGTGATGTTTATTGTAAGTCCCATAATACAGGGTTATTTGTAAAACACCAGAAACCTCTTAAGAGGTCAAAATCTGAAATCGCGAAAAAAAAATCAGCTGTTCCCTACATTTTGACGAGTTACGAACATAAATGTAGGGAACAGCTGATATTTTTTTCACGATTTCAGGTTTTGTCCCATAGTAAAAGTTGTTCATAATGATGAGTACAATGACCTCTTAAGAGGTTTCTGGTGTTTTACAAATAACCCTGTATATCTAATAGGGAGCGAGCTATTGCCTCTAACCGGACACTAATAGATACGGACGCCCGGCTGCTAATGGGAACTTCCTAATGGCAAAACCCAATAACACTTAACTGTTAGGCTAAGTTCAGATTAATGATTACTTCTCTGTCATCTTGTTAATAGAAGCACTACTACAAGCAGAGGACCATTATGAAGCTTTTGTGCAAAAACTATGAGTGGATTATATTCTACTAGCTATGCCCTGCGGTTTTACCCACCATTGCTCGGCCCCTAAGGGTTGTAGCGTAATTAAATAGTCTATAACCTTCCTTAAAAATTAGGCTATTAAATGCAAAAAGATTTTTTCAAATCCGACTGGTAGTTCCAGAGATATGCGCGTTTAAACCAACAAGCAATCAAGCAAAAAATTCTTCAGCTGTATTATAATTAGTATAATATATTGACAACCATACACGATGACACGATCAAGTGTAGGTACTTTCCAATTTGCAAGAAACTTGAGGCTTGGTCTAATTTGCATTTCGTGCATATATTCCCTTGTCATGCAAGCAAACTTTCAAGTTTCATGCAAAGTGGGCGGGAAACTTGACCCATTGCACCCATAACCAAAAAACCTAAATAAATATTAAATACTATGTTGTTGCCCGCGACTTCGTCTGCGTAAAAATGGATGGAAAG